>CAHIKZ030004635.1:892500-1152500 GCA_903632075.3 Acanthosepion pharaonis | reverse complement strand
ACTTTCATTTCATAAGTAATTACAGTTAAAATTTCTGTATGTTTAAATAAATATCTTGTAACACCAAACATGAACTGAAGGCAAGGATTATGGCAGCATTCACCAACTTAAACAAGGAGACTGTCCAGAAAAGTTGTAGGAGATTCCAAAGTCATCTGGAGGCCAGGGTTGAAGCCAATGGTGAGTTTGAATTAATTTACTCTTTAGTATTTCAAGATATTTTTTGTGTAATTTTGGTAAATATATCTGTTAAAATGAGATGTCAGTGTTATTTTCCTTTTTGCATTTAGACAATTTATTCCATAAAAATCATTCCTGTCTAATTCCTGTTCTTTTAGTGTCCCTCTCTCAATGCCCTCCCCTCCAATTCTTTCACACATAGTAAGTACTTGCATGGGGTGAAATTTAAAAAAAAAAAAAAAAAAAAAAAAAAAAAAAAAAACACACACTTGGGGATTATAAATACCACCACCCAAGCTTCTTGGTTTCAATATTCAATTTATTGACAATTCCAGGAGCAATGTTTTGCAAAATAAGCAGTCTGCATTTCATTTTTTGAAATTAACTTCTGACGGAAGCTGAAGATTGATATTAAAAAAAAAAAAAAAATTATGAAGAGTAAATTGACCAATATGAAACATCATAGCAAAGAAAGAAAAACTGACCCACAAAGTCAGTTTAAATGTTAGCCACCAAAACAAATCTTATTAAAATAGAACAAAATCTATTGTTCATAGACTTTTACAAGTATTAGTTTTAAGTTTGTTAGAAATTAATTTCATAAAAATATTTAGGTTTTCTGTTCTACACACAAAAACAAAGTCACGTACACATACATATAAAACAAATACATGGTCTATTTCCATCATAGTTTAGCTTATTCCAGATTATGATCGAAGGATTAACTTGGCCCAAGACAAACAAAATAAATCTAACAAAGCAGATTTGTCTCTCCATTCTTCAAATTGGCTACAATCCATGGATTCATATACTGGATGATAAAATAAAAAAAAATAAAAAAAAAAAAAAAAATCATATATATATATTTCTGATAATTGAATTTCTTTCAAATTGTATCAAATAATTCATGAAATAACACCCAAAGGCTTATTTTCTACTACAAATAGGTTTTTTGTGACAACAATTACTTGACCTACTAAGCAACTATCTGAACAGTAATATTGAACCATGTTGATGCTACTCTCTAATAATGTCAATATTTTTACCACCTGAATAATCAAATATACAATTTTCTTTTATTATTAAAATGTTAGGTTTGTTTATAGCATAAAAATATTCAATATGACATTATCCCTTGAAACGTATATAATTTAGAATTTAAAAATAAGACAAAATAAAAATGCCCAATTTTAAATATGTAGAAATTTATTTTTAAATTCCTTTGAATGTTAAATAAAAAAATAAGTTAGTGAAAACATAACATGCAATGAGAATATATATATATATATATATATATATTATATATATAAAACCAGATTACAAGTTAATTTTTTTCTATTTGATGCCTTGACAGAATCAAGCATGTGATCTGTGTATATTTAAAAGTCAGGTTCAAATAAAAATAAGGTACTAACATTAAGACTTTTATAAATGCTTTAAAAACAAAAAAATTGGAAGTTTAACCATATTTGGTTAATACTGATTTTAATCCTTTTTAAAATATGTGTTCTCAAAACTTAATATTTATCATATATGATAACTGATATATAAACAAATAAAAAATCCAGAAGGGAACAAAATTGATAAAATTTGAAGGGGGAAATAAATTAATTTGTTTCTGAACACAAAACTAAACAGACATGGGATCTTGAGAAAAAAAGGTGAGTGAAGAGAATCAGCTTTACCTATGAAAATGATCTTTAAATTTCTTGAACTGAATGGCAGGCAGATTGACATTACACAATTTAATAAATTAATAAAAATGGGACATTACTTCAAATCAGAAGGGGATATATATATTTTGAATTTGTAGGTCTGATGAATTGGATTATGATTTCAATGTAATGAATTATAACCATTTGTGTTTGAGCCTTTTATATTATGTTCTTGCTCCGTCTTGTATATTGAGCTCTACTTGGATTTTATCCTCTCAGAAATATAGATATATTTTTTTTTTGACCAGTAATATTATCAATATAGATATGTATTTTTTTTTTTTTTTGATATAATATATCAATATAGATATATTTTTTTTTTTTGATATATTATAATATATATATATATATTTTTTTTTTTGACCACTAATATTAATATATATATATATATTTTTTTTTTTGACCAGTAATATTAAATATAGATATATTTTTTTTTTTGACCATATATATATAGATATGTATTTTTTTTTTTGACCACTAATATTATCAATATAGATATATATATTTTATATATATATATATATATATATATATATATATATATATATTTGACCACTAATATTAATATATATATATATATTTTTGACCACTAATATTAACAACATATATATATTATTTTTGACCACTAATATTAACATATATATATATTTTTGACCACTAATATTATCATATATATATATTTTTGACCACTAATATTATCAATATATATATATTTTTTGACCACTAATATTATCAATATATATATATATTTTTGACCACTAATATTAACAATATATATATATATTTTGACCACTAATATTAAATATATATATATATATTTTGACCACTAATATTAAATATATATATATATATTTTTTGACCACTAATATTATCAATATATATATATATATACCAATTTTTATACTAATATATATATATATATATATATATTTTTTTTTGACCACTAATATTATCAATATATATATATATATATATATATATATATATATATATATATATATATATATATATATAAAAAACACGTGTGTGCGTATGTATGTTATACAACACATTAGGGTCAGGTGATAGCATTAAAAGGTTGAAAGTGAAGAGACACTATATATGTGGCTAGGGAGGAAAAAAGCATTAGAATAGAGATAGGCAGGGGGACACTAAATAAAAATAAAACACCAAGCCAATATGCTACAAGTGTAAAGTGTAGCATGTATCTACAAAGCCAGCTAGGAGATTTTATTTATATATATATATATATATATATATATATATATATATATATATATATATATATATATAAAACAATAGGAACTCCTTTAAAACAATAGGAGAAATATCAGGGAAAGAAAGTACCCAATATGGACCAGAGAACAGAAATAAGAGATATGAGTAATTAAACAAGAATCCAAATGGGCAGAATATGGCATGTCAAGATAACAGAAGGAGTAAAAGGGTGCTTGATCTCTTCCCACTGGTTATGAATCACTGCAGAAATGGGCCAAGTAGAAGATTTAGTAAATAATGTAATTTGCTGGTAAGATATAGCAGAAAATAGCAAAGTTATGGAAGGATTTGTAAAAAGTTTTTGTCCTGAAGAAATGACTACTACTGAGGATATAAAAAATATCAGATCTGAGAGTATCAAGTGTATCAACTTGGAACCTTAGGGATAAACAAAAATAAGCATTTTTGTCAAGGTTGATGAGAGTAACAGCTTTGAATTTCTATTTCCTGGGCATGTTAGAATTAGAGGTGAACATTAACCTGTTTTCTTAAAACATTGTGAAAGATCAACAAAAAGAATTTTTTTTTTTTTCATATTTTGCAATGGTTGAAAGAAAAACATTGATAGCTTTTCCAAGAGTTTATGTAAAGTGAATATAGTTTAGTGAACAGAATTTAAGGCATTTGCAGATTCCATTTTCATTTCCAATAACCATTACTCCACCTGGTATGTTCATTAATATGCAACAGAAACACATAGCACTAAAAGTAACAAAAAAAAAAAAAAAAAAAAAAACTGAAGTATTATGACCAAGCACATCCTGAATGACCATAGCACACAGGGAATAAAATACTAATTATTCATGTATTATAGATGCTTCTTTACCAATTTTTAAGCCTAAAATTTAGAGATGCATTAGATCTAAGAATTAACTTGCAGGCAATATGCACTGTTATATTTGGGACAGTATGAGCAAAAGTTATATTTAGAGTTTGAACTAAAGGTATAAATGGTTCTTACATAATAGAAGAAAACATAATGACATGTAGAGGATAAATTCTTAGTTTATAAGGAAGCAGATAAGATTAAAAAATAAAGTTTAACAACTGCAAATACCCAAAGGTCAGTCCTTATTTTATACATGATCCCCCACCCCACATGAATTCCTTAACCCAGAAAAGGGTACATATTATACATTGATAATTATAGTGGTTATTTACCTGAAATACTGTTGCTTTAGTATTTCTGTCCATTGATGGCTTCTTGGATTTGGCTGAAAAAGCTGCAGATGCAGCATCAGCACCACCATCAACTGCATCACTAGAATTTAAGGAATCCAGTTGTGATTTGGAAGTGGGATCTATCAGATTTTCCCTTCGAGTTGCTACAGTCTTTTTCTCTTTTAGACTTTCTTTCCGAATAAGTTCTTTCTTTTTAACACTGCCTTTTCGTCCAAGTCGACTCCCCAGAAACATTTTAGGTTATTTTGTAATCCAAGTGACGGTCTTTTTTTAAGACATGTTAGAAGTCCTCAATATAGTCCTTCTTAGGCACATGTTTAAACTTTGTGCATGGGAAACATTCTTTGCTGCAACATACAATGAGGAAAGGAATTACAGTTGTTAAATACCGTTCCATATGCCAACATCCGAGAATAACATTCTTTTGTGTCAGTTGAATGTGGTGGTCCTCATGAAAATGTTGCAAAGTTGACAACAGCTTCAAACAAAAGAGACGAGACACTATGACTGTAGCTAACTAGATCCAGCTGGACAACAGCAACAAAAAGAAAAATAAATAAAATAAGCCGAGAGGTTCAATCAATATTTTCTTCTCACAAACAGCACAAGAACAAGCTACAAAGAATGTCAAGAAAAATAAAGTGATTTATCTGAGATCAAGAAGATTGGCTTGGGGGGGGGGTGAGAAACAGACAGTGAGTGAGGCTGTTGAAGTGCTCCCCTCCCCAATCAAATATACAATTGTAGAGTTTGATTACCTGAAATCTTCAATCAATTAGAGACAAGCTGTTCATTTCAGTTTTGTTTTAATAGTGTCCAAGTTAAAAATTTTTCCTACTACTTTTCAAATTTGTAATGAACAAAAAAAAAAAAAAAAAAAACACACTGGTGGAAGGACATTTTAAGAACAAGACAAAAAAAAAAAGTTCATCCATTTTGTCAGAAGACAAAATGTAGTGATATATAAAAAATGTTAGAAATAAAAAGAAAAGTTTGCAGTAAGAGTGGATGAGGTTAAATCTTAGAAAAATTAACCCTTCTCTTCATGAGAAATAAATAAAAAAAAAAAAAAAAAAAAAGTAGACACACACACAAAATACAAAGCTAAACTAAAATGAAAGAACAAGTTGGCTTATTCTGAGAGAAAGGAAAAAAAAATTCTATTCCTTGTTCATGCACTTCATCACAGAAATATTTACAGGGGTCAGGGAGGAATCCAACTTGATCTACAAACAGGTAAAACTACAAACCTGTGTGTGTGTGTGTGTGCACACACACACAAATGTCACTGTTACTTTTTTTCCACTACTTCTAGAGGCCATAGCCCAACATATGATTTTGAAATCAGGCTGACTGTGAGCAAATTAAGAACATTCTGGTCTAGAGTTGGATTCGCAATCCTGAAATTTTGGATTCCCAAGTTTTCATTACTGTGATTTTTTTTTTTTTTAATTTTTTGTACAATTACAAAATTTTTATTATTTGGAAATAAATTTGGGAATAATCAAAATTGTGAAATCCAAGGAATGTCACCCATGAAATAATTGTTCGTATGGAAAGTAATGACCTACATACATCAAATTGTCTTTAAATCAAGTGGCAGCAGAAAAATTGTTGAACTTTGAAACAGTAAGCTTAAATATTAATGCAATACTTAAATGCAATGATCAATTTCAAGTTCTGTAATTTATTGTTGCTTATTGTATCTACTACCCACTACCTCTTGTGATGAAGGTTCAATCAAGAGCCCTCTGCAGGAGTTAAATTCAGCTCAACAGAGCAACTTTCAAGGTTTTTATATATCTCTCCAAAAGGTACTAGTAGTTTACTCTATGAGTAATTCAAATGAAGTCATTTATTTATGACTCATCAACAAAAATGTCCATGCAAGAAATTTATATATTCCCCCCCCCCTCAACCTTTTATTTAACATTTTTCCGAGACATCTGGTGGTACAAGACTGACCAGCAAATAAATTAGAATCAGCAAAGTGAGTTGATGGTTCATTTGGCAGTAACATATAGAAATGTAATCTTATTTACATGCTTAACTCAAAAAACAAGAGAATTTGTGGATGGATGGATGGATGTTGGATTTAATGGCATGTCAACTCCTATTTAGAATTTGTGGGGTGTAAGAGAAATGATCACATTTGTACACACAAAAAAATTCCCTTAAATTAATGGTGGTATATTGGCAACATGTTTTTAGCAAGTTTAAAAAAAAATAAAAAATAAAATAAAATAAAAATAAAATTAAAAAATTCAGTATTTTAGTGTATACCCTAGCATAAGACCAGGTCGTATATTTGTGGGGTTGATTTTTAGTGAAAGTGATACAACAAACATTTACTGTTTAATTTTTATTTGACATTGCATGGAAGATTTAATTTAGTCATTTAAATGTTTAAAATCAATCATTTAACAAAATATTATTGGCATGAAATCGGATTTAGTATCATGATTCCCAATGTGGGGCCCTATATAGATGTAGTTAGAGGGAAGAAGAAAAAAAAAAAAAAAAAAGTAGCATATAAGTAATAATACAGTTGTATTAGAACCAATTACCAAAATTCATAAAATCCAGCTTACATTTAAGGAACATGAATGCTGCTTAAGTAAAGAAAGCAACCAAAGATTTCTCTATGAATGCATGTTTTTTTTTTTTTTTTTTTTTTATTAAAAAGTTCAAATATTAGAATTTTGCTGATGCTATTGGGACAAGATCTGCCCATACCAAAAGTGGAACCAATACAGGGACCAATGCTCTAGGTTTTTAGATATATAGCTACAGTCTAGCAACTTTTTTTCTTATTTTCTTAGTGGATTTGTTACATTGCTTAGGATGAAAAGATTTAAAAAAAAAAAAAAAAAAAAAAAAAAAGACCAGATATGTGACAATTCTAATAGCATCTAAATAAAGATTAAAATATATACACACACACATACGTGTGTATATCATTAAATAATTTAGACAAATTTTGTCTACTCATTTGTAATAGAATCCTCTTATAATTACGTAAGTTTCTTAGTATCCCTTCTTCATGGAAGAAAGAACATTACATGTTGATGCATATTCATTTTATTCTGAGTACTTTCATCTTTGTTGAGGTTATTACAATGTTTGACCATTGTGCCCTTCAGCAGGTGTATATTGATCTGGTAACCTACAGAGAATTCTTAACTGAACCCTTGTTTAATCTATGAGGGTAAACTGTTCTTGTTCCACTGCCTGTTTAGGTTTTTTTTTTTTTATTATTTTTGTTTTTACTATTTTTATATTACTTATTATATGAGTTTGGGAGACAGTGATAGGATTATGGCGCAAGATTCAAAGGGACAACAGTAAAAAAAAGTTTGGGAAACAGATTTTATAGATTAGAATTCTGTGTAATTACTTGACTGACATTAAATTAAAGCATATCTATTTTTATTTAGTTCCACTGTAAATGTATATCTTTATTCAATCATGTAATAAAGTGACTAACTGGTATTTATTCAGCTGATCTTGCACTAACAAGTGAATTTATTGCAAGACCATCTTGCTAATCATTCCACCATGAAGTATTCTATAAACATGAGCTGTCCAACAAAGCCACTACATTGGTGGCATCCAAAAGACCGATTTAACTGTACCAAGACAAACTTCTGAACCCTAAGGCTATAGTAGTCACATGGATATTTGTGGCACAATGTCAAAAAAGCAGTGTAACCATATAATTGCAGCCCACTCAAAGTCTCACCAACTATACAGGTTCATCCCACAACATATTTCAATTCCTGTTAGCATTCAGTGTGAACAAAAACTAAGAAATGCCTGGTGTAGATTCACAGGGGAGTGGAAGGTGAAATAACAATGACAAGAGAAGAAAACAAAAATCCGGTTTCTAATTATTTAAAGATTATTGCCCTCATTTTTGCTGCTGTTATGAAGTTTCAGCTGTTGTACTCTCCAGACTTCATCAGGTATATGAAATTTTGAGTAACCTAAATGGAATTTCAAAATTAACCCTTTATTTAATCAATGGGGGTTGACAGTTCTTATTCCACAGTTGAGGAATATCTTGCCTGGTTCGTATTTTTTGAGTACAGCTCAGTTATTGCTCACCCAGAAAGAAGTTAATGGGAACAATAATTAAGGCATTATGAAGACAAACATTCCAATGTATCTGCAAAAATAAAAGATTTGTTGGCCTCACAACACCATCCAATATCTTTAAATGACATGTCACTTCAGTATGTACTTGGAATAGCTTTCTATAGCTTCCTTTCCTTCAGCATAAATGGAGGTGCCATAATTTATTAGAAATCATTGCTTTTCATAGTTTTGAATTCAGTGTTGTCATTCTAGACTGGTTACTTTACAAGGCTGAAGTAACTAGTCCATCCTACTATTAACTAAGAAATCTGTGCTATTTATAAGATAAATGAGTGTAAAACAACCATAACTTTTTACTCCACCTGATTTCATGCTCTACGTCAAAAGCCATTACATGATGCACATCCAAATGCAACATTGCAACCAACGATTGATGGATGGATGCATACATAGCGGATAGTTATATTTATATATTTCATAACAAATATTTGCTCTTGTAAAGTAAATCTCAACCATGATATTATCCGCAACTGAGGAATGATGGGATTTTTACATTTAAAAATCATCAGAAATGCTTTTTCTTACTTTGCAACCAGCTGTAAAGCAAATGTGTGTGGAATTACATTTTCTGCACATTTTAGAAGTTCATATAATTTCTTTTCATGAAAAGATCACATTTCCAAGATTTATGCACACATTATACAGAAAATGCAGTTTCTGCAGAGAGAGAAAAGAAAAAAAAAAAAAGACATACAGACAAGATTGTTAGCATTTAATACTACAAAGGGCCATCTTTAAAAATAATCATTTGATTATCCAAAAACAAATTCATTTATTTCTACATTTGTAAAGTTTTTTTTTTTTTATTATATCAAAAAATCTTAAACATGAAGAGAAAGTGTAAATGGAGCAAAAAATCATTGACATTTGCCTTGCAGATATTCCCAAAGATTTTTGCAAGTAATTGAAGAGACACAATGACATGCTTTCATCTTGGTCAGAAAAAGAAATTTGTATGTGAGTGAGCGATCTGCATGTGTACTCAATATAAAATTTATTAGAAGCAGAAATTGAATGCCACACCTTACACGTGTAAGATTTAAACTGTTTTATCTATTGACACATCTATGCACAGTGACAGTATTCATTTGAATCCACTCAGAAATTGCTAACTAATGTACAAGAGCATACTGTTGTTCAGTTAAAAATTTCCAATATTAATTTATTTCTGAAAATCTATTTGACATTTATAGGTGATAGGTGCCTTGAGAAAAATGATATTTACTCTTTAAATAAGCAAAAGATAACCTTATATATATATATATATATATATATATATATATATATATATATATATATATTTTAATCATTTCACCCCATGCAAAACAATGCCATTAAGACTTCAGAGGTTAAGAAAAGGAGAAGACTTTAGTGAGGAGAAAGAACAATTAAAAAATTTTTTTTAAATTTGTAAAGACAGAAGATGACAATTGGCATGACATTTACAATGAAGATTTTAGGTGACTGGAAAGTGAGAAAGTGGAATAAAAGAATCTACTAGAAAAGAACTTATGGTTTTATTATCTTTGGAAATCTTTGGTAAAACAGCTTTAACTTGCTGTGAATCCTTAAAAATCCATTTTGCTTTAACTTACAATATCAAGTATTGCACAATGCCTAATAAAACCAGTTTTAAAAGAAATATTCTATATATTAACCAAAATTTAAGACCTTTTTGCCAACAATTAAGTCTTAAAGTTGTTTTTTTTTTATGGTTAATGCAGGAGGGATGTCATTTCAAACATACACAAAGGGACTACATTGAAAGAGACCGTGAGAATGAACAGTAGGTAAAAAAATTTTTTTTTTCTTTCATGATTAAATACTGAATTTTACAGTAACACCTTGTATATACAAGGGAGACATGATACTAAAAATTAAAGTCTCAAATTAAAAATATATTTGTCAATAAATCTACTTACAGAGAAATTTGTCTTCATAGTGTGAAATGAAATAACACTGGAGCAACAAATGGTTTCAAAGTATTATATAGTTTAGCTAACACATATTGATTCCAAGTAACTTAAGTAAAATATAAGATATCCACCTGGCACAAAAATATTTGTTGATAATGGCTATCAATAATAACATTGAAGAAAGAATGGGAATGAAAGAAAAAATAATCAATGTACCCATCATATTTGCATAGGTGTATATTTTAAAAAAAAAAGTTTTGAAAGATTGTTTTTTCCCCCCCTTGACACCACTTATTTTAACTTCACTCCTTATCAATGTTTTAAAAGTGATTATTAGAATTGTAATAAAATGCAAACATTAAAGTGATGAACATTTTTTGTTTTTGATAATTTACAAGGACACTATTAGATTATTTACAGGAATAATTTCATATTTACAACATTCTACAAACTAATACAATTAAAATTAATGCAATACAATATTTATCATTTACCAATTTAGTAAAGAAATTTTTTTATTCATAAATTTATAAACATTTAAATTATTAAAATGTGTGAACCAACTATAAGGAAATCCACATTTACCATTTCATAAAGTTTGAATCAATTGGTAGTGAGCCAATATTTTGCTAACCATTCCAATATAGTGTAAATAAGCAATATAATAGATTACTATTATTTATGTGACAACATAAATAATAGTAATCTATTAGAAAAACTTTCAAGAAAAACATATCACTCAGATATTTAAGTTTTATTAAAATTCTAATCACTTTTTAAAAAACATTGCAGAGGCATCAAGTTTGGTTTGTTTTATGGCATATCAACATCAATGGGTTATTTAACGCCAACAAAATTTTCATTGTTGGCAATATTTTTTTTTCAAAAAAAAAAAAAAAAAAATCTATTTCTCGTAATAATTTTCCTCCAATGGTAAGGTTTTTTTCTCAAGAAGAAAAATGCATAGCTGGTATTTTTTTTTTTTTTTTTAAATATATTAATGGTAATAATTTTTACACTTTCATAGTGTTTTGACCTCAGTTTTGAGATTAACTATTTACCCATAGCTGGGACCCTAACAGGTGCTCCCACCCTGGGTCATGATGGACCTGGGAACACCAGCAATTAAGAGGTGGTTCCATACTCCTCAATACCTCCTGATCAGAGGCCTTGCTGTTGGACATAGTTTAACATTATACCCAGTACAGCAGAGGCATCAAGGGGAAATTATCCTTTTGACAGTTTTTCATGGGCACACTGGTCCAAGTGCCATTTAGACATTCAAGTGTTCTCAAATGAACATTTTCGGAACTTTTTCCACTATTGAAAAAAAATTATATTTACAGTCCGAGTTATGCCCTCATTGTTATTTTCATAACATTTCTGCCATCTTCAAATGGCTGTCCATATATGTAGATAACCATCAGGAAAATTCAAACTGAACTCTAATGTATGGAGATAGATTGTTCTGATTCCATTGCCTATCTCTGAGGATATCATTTTTTTTTGCACTGCTCAGTTATTACCAGTCCTGTTTCCACTCAAGTGAAATATTTCAATTAAAGACATCAGCTATTTACTGACAAGGGACAATTCCTTTACTTCTTCATTGTTATATTACTTTGTATTCACTAACCATATTTTGTTAGACATCAGAATTTGCTGCCTCAGAGAAAGGGTTAATATATCTTATAGATCATTACCACTATAACATAAGTGATTCTCAAAAGAGCTCCACTCTTGTACCTTGTGCCAGACGAAGTAAATATTTGAAGGTACTTCATAATAATGGCATAAATAAAGGGACATTTTAAATATGTAATTAAAACCAAGTATGAACTGGCATTTAATACAGAAAAAATATATTGGGAGTTAACCAGTTTCACTCCTCACTTCAAAATTTGATTGAGGATAACAAAATAGAAGTACGTACCAACTAAAAAAGGAAAACAAATACCCTATATTAATAATGTACTAACACTGAATATTTTTATGCAGATCACATTAAGTTCTAGCAGACATTCCTTCTGCTTACACAGGGAAGGCTGCATAGACTTGAGTAAAAGTTTTTTCAAGCACTTCATATAAAAATCTGAGTGCAATCTGTATAAAATAGAACATCTCCCAATTCTACCATGGTACTGACAATTTTGTATAGGATGTTTTGCAATAAGAGACCTGGATACAATATACTTATACAAATTATCACTCAGTTGACTTCTATGTGTCAGACCATAATAGCAATGACAGCCAAGACCAGCTTGCAAAGTAACAATCTTGACCATTGATATGTGCACCATATTTGAAACCCTGTTTTAAAATTGAACTTGACTATATGGTCAGAATTTATTAACACTATAATGTTCAAGTGATAGCTACAAATAAAAGTACTATTATATAGAACCTTACCAACCATGATTCACTAATCAAAGTTTGAGCTAAATCAGCAGAAATTATAATGCAAAATAAGTTTCAAAGTAAGATAAAAATGAATTCATTCACATGTTCCAAAGCCTAAGTCATCAGACGATTCCCACCACACCCACCTAAATTTGTGGGCGGAATGCATAAAACAGGAAACTTATTTCAATTGGCAGCAGTGTTGTGGGTTGACTGTCAAAATGATTATATATATATATATATATATATTTTGAGGGTGGCAGAGAGAAAGATACAGACAATATCTAATACATTAAATAAATCTTTCATGTGATATTACTATCTAACTAGTTGTGCAGCAATGTGTTCTTGTTTACACAGGAATTTAAACCTAAAACTTTTAGGGTAGATCTGATTTCAATATTAATTTTTAAAGTTGTAAAAAAAAAAAAAAAAAAAAAAAAAATTAGCTGATTGTTGAATTAAATATAACAATTATTTGTATTTATTAAGAAGGAGGCTCTCAGCATTTATAAACTGTAACAAATGGCATCAGCATTACTTAAAGCTCAACACAATAGTATTTTGGAGTAAGTTGTACATACTTTATACTTGATTTGGTAAGTAAATAAAAAGGTTATTTAAAACCACATTATATATATATATATATATATATATATATATACACACACACACACACATATATATATATTTTTCTGTATGTGTATTTGGCCAGCAATTCCTCTTTTATTAAAGTTTCTATAAAAATGAGTGAAAAGTCATTGCGATTCCAGGCTCATATGTATGTCCAGGAAAGGAAACTAATATGAACACAAGAAAAATTAAAAAATTTCATATAAAATACAAAATTTCACTGTAAATCTAATTATGTACAATAATAGATCATCTGCATTATAGGTGAATAATTCAACTAGAAAAACTGAAAATAAATACAAATTATGTAAATACAAATTATGTAAATGCAAATTGTGTAAATACAAATTAGACATCATAATAGATCATTCTAACTTAAATCAACAATGTTTTGAGGCAATTTTTAACGTCGACTCTAGATTTTTCTTGTTAAAAAGTTGAAAAATTTCAACCCATTCAACATTATGGACAAAAAAAAAAAAAAAAAAAAAAAAAAATTATATATATATATATATATATATATATATATATATATGTGTGTGTTTTTTGCGACTTAGCATGAGCAAGACAAATTCACAAAAATTTTTCATCCTTTAATATTTGTGCTTAGCTTAATTTGTAATGTATATAAATGTAGGTAAAAAAAAGTAAATATTGATAAGATGGCAATGGTCATAAAGCAACCTCAGAGCTCCCAGTCATGCTTGGCCTCCACCTAGTCAGTGGGTTTGGGGATAGTATGCACTGAGCTCTGTGTATATATGTATTTGTGTGTGTGTGTGTATGGGGTGGGGTAGCAATAAGCTAATTATACTTTCAAGTTCCTCCAATCCCTAACACAGTACATCAAAATAAAGGGAAACTAAGAAAAAAAAAATGCCAAGATATATACATTCTTGTTTTTTTTTTTTTAACTTTCAAGTTAGTTTTAATCAAATAGAACCCATATCTGAAATTAAGATTTAAACACTCAATGAAGTCAGCCAACAAATTTAAAATAGCTGAACAGAAAACTAAAGAAATTAAATCCATTTTACAAAAACAAAATTAAGATTTTCTGTATAACAAAAAAAATTTAGCAGCAGCTACCCACAACTGATATTTTACCCAATTCCAACATGCCTTGTCATATTTGGCAATCCTAAATCAACCCACTATAAAAAAAAAAAACAAAAAAACACTGGGTGATTTATTTAACTTAAATTTTATAATCCAATATAAACTATGAATACAAACAAATGTTAACAATTTGACATTAGCACCACTACAGAAATCATTGACATCTATATTAATACACAAATCCCCAAAATTTAGGGTTATTGAGATTAAAGGGAGTGTTTTCATTCAATATTGGTCATGACCTCATTTTTGTATCCATTTGTATTTTTTTTTTGTTCAATATGAGTCAAAGTCTCCAATGTCAGCTTATAAAATGCAAATCATACATGTATTTAGAGTGATGACAAGTTTGGGGTGTACACTATATTTAGAAGACTTCATCCTAATTTGAGTACTTACAATGTACTATGACTAATGCCACCTAATACTTGCCCACATTCAGAAAGGAAGTAGACAAACTAACTGATGTATCAATTTCTAGACATTAGAAACCCTTCACAAACAGCCATATTCTGGTGTTCCATATACTACCAACTCTATGTAGTACCTACATCACCATGACCAGAATCTAGACACTAAGAGCTGTCAGGATGACAAGTGTATCTTGGAAGAAAAGACAACGAGCATAACTACTGTAGACAGCATTGTAAGCAGCTGTTGCAGGTAACAGTAACAGACAGACATCAAACATGTGTCTGTAGTGAGCCTAAACCCATACAGATAGGCACTGAAACAATGTTCAGTTATGTTTACAGAGAAATGTGGCAGAACTGTCCCCAAACAATGATACAAAGTTGAATATTATATCACAGTTAACATTCAAACATCAGAGATGGAAATGGCTGTGTAGCATTCTAAAAAGAGGAGAAATAAACAATTGGAAAAAATACTGGAGACGAGCAATATCAACAAATCAGCCCAAGAGACTACTTGCAGAACCAATTGAAAGAAATTGGTCTGCTCAGAATCTCCCAACAATATAACTTCTGAAATCTGTTGCTATGATTGAAGAGTGGAATGCTATAGAAAACAATGTCCTGTGATTGATGAGGAATAGGAGGCACAGATGTCATAAAAGTAGCTCTAAACTAGTAAAGTTACTTGTAATCTAATGTCAAGCCTCTTCTTACAAAAGAAAATTATATGGCATAAAATTTTTTAAAAGCTCAGAAATAAATAGCCTTAAATCCCTAATATCAAACTTGTTTTGCAAGACAACTCACTTATTGAATGATCTTTTATGGGAACCCCATTACTATGGACTTCTTAAAGTGAATAATTATAGCTAAGCTTTTGGCATTGTAGCTTCAATCCTTCAGATGCCATTAATACAGTGATGAAGCAAAAATGGGCAAAATCTGACTAGCATCCAAGATGAGGATACAAGATTGAATATGTCTATGTATGACAAAATTCTTGTCTTAAAAATTCAGTCAGTGAATGAGTTTAATAAATAATAAGAGTCAATCTTGACAAGAAATTTCAAGACAAAAAGAAGCTCAAATTTAAAATAAAGATACAGAGTTAACAAATTCTGTTAAAAAAGTGCTCTGCTGTAACAATCAACATATAGGCCATATATATTGCCACATGCAAAAATAAAAACTGTTACATAAGAAAAACCAAGAAAGTTTTCATGCAGTTCTGTGATAATTTAGGTTTTCTTCCACACCCAGGCAAATTCTGTTGTGCCGAACCGTTTAAACTTCTTTATAATGGACTGGATGTACATCTAAAACTATCAGTGTAAAATCTTCATCTTGGTTAGCAATTTACTTTCCAGCAAGATAATGATCCAAAACATGGAGGCAGCTTGATGATGTTTTGGGGTTGTTTTAGCTCAAGGGGGACTGCACAATTATTTGTAATAGGAGAGAAATAATGAAATCTGCAAACTGCATCAAAATTCTGGATGTACATCTAAAACTATCAGTGCAAAATCTTCATCTTGGTTAGCGATTTACTTTCCAGCAATGATCCCAAACATGTCTAAATCAGTGACTGCGTGGATTCAGAAAAAGAAGATTACAGTTCTGCCATGGTCTTCAATGAGTCCTGACTTGAATCCTATTGAAAATCTATGAAAAGAATTGAAAGTTTGAATAAATCGTTGGTCACCAAAAACCTTCTGGAATTAGAAACCTTAACCATTGAAGAATGAAAGAAGATCACAGAAAAGAGTTGTTCAAATTGCATTAAAAAAAAAAAAAAAAAAAAAAAAAAAAAAATCAATAGAAAATGATTGCAGCAAGTTATAAAGATGAGAGGCCATGCTATTGACTATTAATATTGCAAAAATTGTTCAATTTTTTTCTATTCTTCAGACTGTACAAATAATTGTCATTTCCTATTTTGCATAATTCACCTGTCAAATTTGTTGCACTTAACCTATTGTTCTGAAAATTGAGTTTTATATATATTTTTTTGTGCTTATTAACATACAAAAAAAAAAAAAAAACAAAAAAAAAAACTGGCATTATATGGGCATTAGATTTTGAGAAATGGATAAAAATATTCGAAACTGATGGGTGTATGAATAATTTTGTCATTTACTGTATGTTTACCCAAGAGTCAAGATAGAGTGTTACTGTGTGGTATTGTATGAGCATAAGAGAAGTCAAGAAGTGCTGTTCATGAGGTTGTGTAGAAAAGATAACAGTTGACCAAAAACTTGAAGTCAAAATTGTAGTGTTCATCTAAACAACAGTTCTTGGGAACAAGCTGTTTGGGTGGAAATTACTAATCGAAATGAGGACTCATCCTTGTGCACATGATATGGCTGGTCCCAGCTGCAAATGTCAGAACACGTGACATGGAAACAGCAGAGTGAGAAGATTGCATTGTTTTGTCTGTGGGAAAGAGGTTGTAGGGTGGAAAATAATTCAATACACACATGGCAATATAGACACTTTTGAACTATCAAGAAAGGCAAGTGAGGACTGGGGAGCTTATGGTCAGAAAGAGTAGCAATACTCCATTTTTGATCTGATGCCTGATCTTGCAATGCTAGTATAGCTGTGGAGTAGGGTGGGTGTCAGATGCTTACTGGAGTGGTATAATGACCAACTATTTTTACAGCATTTTTAGCAATAGATCATATATACAAGCTCCACTTAAGGTCTGTGGATGATCTTCAGTCCCAATAGGCATTCAAAGCAAGGAGCCTCCTTGAGAGGACAATCCATCATGATAGGTGAAAGTTCAGGGTCTGCTCAGTGATAGCAGAACATTAATAATTTGGTTTTGGACATATTGAATTTTATAAGCCACTCCTCTCCCCATTGAGTCACCAAGGACAGGCCATGGGGATTGATCAGCTACTAGGTTCTGGCAATCCAGATTTTTGGAGGTGCACCTAATAAACTGTAGTATGGTCTGCATAGATAGTCACTAAAGATTAGAGCATGTTCTTAGTCAGATCATTAATATGCAGTAGAATGACTATCAAAGATTGGCAGCCAACCTCTCTTCCGATCTAACTTCTTGGTGAGGAAAAACTGGTTGCTTATATTGGATCGCCAGTTAGACCCCAAACTACTGCCAGTCATGAACAGTTGTTCCTCTTGAGGAGGCCCCTTGCCTTGAAAGGATATTGGGCCTCAAACTCACACCTGCTCTCATGTGGAACTGCTATATAAGATTCATTGATGCAGGTAAAAGTGATCATCTCCCTGTACTGCTCCAATAAGTACTGCTACCCAAACTTTACTTTGTTGAAGTAGAATTATTTTCCACCCTCTCACAGAGGTGAGATGTGAATCTCACTGCTATATCGCTACTACCATGGAAAGTGCTCAGACAAACTACATTTCTTGGTTCTGCTAGGACCTGAATGCCACTTACATAGTAGTAAACCCCACCCACATTCCCTCCATATTCAATCAGCAAGAAGTAAATTCCACTTAAACAGATCCTTCCCACAAAGCACTGCCTTGTGGAACAGACTCCCAAGAGGATGTTTACCTGATCACTATGATATTAACCTGTTCAAGTCTAGAGTCAACCTACTTGTTAATATAACCTCTACCTCGAGTGGCTCCCGGGCCTTATACAGAGTTGAACCCTACTGTTAAAAGTAGGATAGAAGAGAGAATCCCGAGATTCCACAGCAAAAGATTTTTTTTTTTTAGCAGCCCTTAATGTCACACCTTGTCAAAAGCCTTTGCAAAATATAAGGGTGACGGTTCTTGTGATGAACTTATTAAAGCCTTGATAATTTTGCAAGTCATGATCATTAAAACATCAGGTGTGTGCGTATATATATATATATATATATATATATATATATATATATATATATATATAGATGAGAGAGAGAGAGACCCAGGGTGGAGACATTTTCCCTGGTGATATGAAAGTGGGAAAGGGGTCATCTGGCTTTCTTCTCCCCCTTCAAAAGGGAACAGTGCACTCAAAATTTTATTTTTCTCTATCAAGAATCAGGCATGTAAGTGAAATGAATTGAGAAATAATTTTATCTTTTCCTAGAGTATTTAAGAAAACAAATATCAACTAGGAGAGGGATAGATCTGGGTTGTATTTTCATAGAAGAAAACAAATTGGAAAATTTAAATAAGAAAATCTCAAGGATCAAATAAGGCAGAAGTTACAAAAAAAAAAAAAAGTCCTATTGTTGGCAGGCAAGAGAAGTGATCTGGTTTATATTTTTGCTGGACAGAGATAATTCCAAGGAAATAGAAAGTAATCAGAATTAAAATTAAAGAATAATAAAACTCCAACTTTTCACCTAGATGCTTTCAAAATTAGATTTGTCACCAAGACAGTTATGCCTGTCCTGGGAAGTGGGCAGAGGTTGAATGCTGAGAGGAAAGGTGGAAGAGTATTTACCTACACCTCTATGGAGTGATGGTACTAGATGTAAAGTGAAGCAAGTTAGAGTTGAGGGGAGGAGCAATCCCTGTGACTACTCCCAAGGTAGATGGATAATTCTCTAAATTTTGGAAAGTTGATTAAGCAGAAATAGGGAACAAAGAATCCTTGTTTGGGATTAATGTCAAAATTGGGGAATCACTGAATCCCCAGAACCCACCTGCCCCACACTGGTTTGGGGTTGAAGTGTATATTCAGCAGAGTTTTGAAAGCTTGAGGACTTATATAGAGAATCTGACTCAAAAAAGAGCCTTGAACCCAGCTCCTCAAGAATTTTACAAGGCCCAGTGTCACTACAGAGATTGATGCAAGAAGGGTTAATTTCTGTTGTACCAAGAACTACATAAACCAATTGAAGATTAACTCAATGATTTTGTTTTTATTTAAGTTTCTGAAGACATTTCTTCCTTTAATATAGCTTCTATGGCTCAAACCAGTACTTCAAATACATTTGATCTTCTATTGCTCCAAGATCAAGAACACAAAGTGAGCAGACTTGGTGTGGATTGAAGCAGCCAGCGACCAACAACCAGCTTGGACCAATGTCAGTATTGAGCGGTGCAGAGTTAGCCCTATTGTTAAAACATTGTCCTAAGACCCTGAAGACTAGGCCACTAAATAGTGTAGGTGGTGGTAAAGGGGTTATAATACGAGTCATACTAGACATTTGAAGTAACAGAAATATGGTTCTACAGAAGGATGCTGTGGATACCATGGACTGAACATGTAAGTAACAATGAAGTTTTATGGAAAATGGAAAAAAACATGCTTAATATCAGGAAGAGATAGTTAAAATTTCTTGGGCACGTGAGGAAAGAGGGCTTAGAAAATTTGATACTCACAAGACAGATTGAGGGACAGAGGAAAATAACATAACCTACCTAGCAAGCTTGAGTAAATGGATGGTGGAGCAAGGCTTAGCAAAAATAAAAAGACAATTTATTAAGAGCTACAAAAGGCAGAAAAATGTGGAGAGCTAGGATTGCCAATTTTCTGAAGGGACATGGCACATAGAAGAATGTTCATCCAATACAAAGCCCAAGAGCCACTCAAAGTAGAGAGTTACTGTGTTGTGTGAGTAAGAGCAAGAAGTGAAATTCATGGGGTCATGTAGGAAAGATAATGATTAACTCTAGACTTAAAGAGGTCAAGATTGTAGTGATTGGGAAAATATCCTGCCAGGAACCTGTTCTACAATGCAGCTGTTCTAGGGAAGGAGCTGTCCAAATGGAACTTCTTACAGTAGGAATATAAAGGGAATGGAGAGGATTCACCCTTGTGTATGTAGCATGGTGGGTCCCAGTTGTAAAATTCAGGGGTGGTGAGACTAAGGAATGTAGCTTGTCAGAACATGACATGGAAATAGGGCAGTGAGCGGCTCACATTTCATCTGTGGGAAAGGGGTTGTAGGATAGAAAATAATTCATCACCCACATGTCCGCATATATGCTTTTGAACTAACAAGACAAGCGAGTGAGGACTGGGCAGCTCCAGCCCAGATATGACAGCAATACACAATTTTTGCTCTGATCTGACTCTTGTAAAGACATCTGAGGTGTCCAGTCAATGAAAAGCTGAGAGGATTTTGGGGGTATGTTTACAATTGGGTAGCTAGCTAATCCCTGTTGAAGATGCATACTCAGACAGATTTGCATTTCTTCAACACCTAATCTTGAGTTTATACTACATCTATTCAGAAGGGATGTACAGTGGAGTAATGGATAGTAGCTTGGATTGAGGAATCTGAGAGCAGAGTTCAAATTCCAGTCAAATCCATTACATTCAAATCCTCCTCTTCTCTCGCCCCCCCCCAAGCTATGGGTAAATTGCAAGACAGAACAGGTTCTATAGCGTTGGATGGCAACTGGTCTACTAGAGAAAGAAATGGCAAAAATCAAAAGATATATGATCGTTTAAGTGTGTATCATGCATAGCACATAACTGAGTGATTCAGAAGGGACTTAAGCGATTTCATACAGACAAGACTTGAAGCATTTTGATAAAGATGCTTTGGCAAGAGACATTTAATGCAAGTTTAAACTCTAGTAGACATTTACAGAGTTAATAAAGTTTATTAAGCTTACAGGTAGAACAAGAGAAAAGATTAAAAAACAAAACAAAAAACTGTGGCAGAAATCTTAAAAGTGGGCAGCCATTAACTTGATTAACCTTTGCTTAAAGTTGTTCTCAGATGTAAAAAAAACAAAACAAACAAAAACAAAAAAACAAAACAAAAAAAAAACAAAAATTAACAAAAACGAACAAAAACACTAGTTTAGAAACAAAATGGAAAATTCTTAAGATAATGAAAGCAAATTAGTTTATGCAGTCTAATATGAGTGTTAATGTTTAGTAGTACAGTGAAAGTGTGCTGGTCCATATATTTGAATTATGCTCTTCTATGTTAACATTTACCAGGGACATGGCACAAAGAAGATTCATTGATTCATTGAATACACACAAATCCTCCCAACCCAAATAAATATCAAGAGCTGCGTTTTTTTTTAGCTTTTTTTTTTAAACCTAAAAAGGTGCTCATTTTAATTAGTAGGCAGACCAGCATTACATGTGTTTAACTTAAGTTCCAGAATTCAGTTTTAGTAACCTTTATTATTCAACAATGAGCATTTTGCAGGAATATACTTAATAAAAGCAATTATTAGTCAATGGTTCTTCATTTTATATTCAGAACCATAAAATTAGATAATTCAGGTACAACACATACTCCTATACCATGACAATTTATATACACATACACACATATATAAATAAATAAAAATGTATAGGAAAATCCTTCATTAAAAATTATGGGGGGGGGGGGAATAAATTAATGCTTGCTCACTCAGTCACAATATTCAAATCTTTTACCTGAAATTGGGTAGATTCAAAATTCTCAAATTTTTCACGGGATTTCCTTTGTCCCATTTTAACATTTTTACGATCCTTTTTTTTAAATTTTTTCTTAAGGACATCAAATGGGATTCCATTTTTCTGTTTACTAAACATATATACAGAAAATGTATGCGGTTAGTTGGAATGAAATTTTGGTTTCACTTTTTTTTTTTATACTCCCAAGGCAAGGTATTCCCTATGTGGGTGCGGAGCAAGTTTCAAACATGCCTGATTTTGTAGAACATTATGACGACACTTAATAAACAAGTATTTATAGTATGAGACAGCTGGAACGAAAGTTGGGAGAAGATTGTAAAACAAAAAGGGGAAAACAATAGATGGCCAATCAATAACAATTTAGGCCTATTGGGTACTGAAGCAGAAAATCAATGTCAAAATTATATACAACTGAAATTTGAGAGAGAGAGAGAGAGAGACAGAGAGAGAGATAGCAAGTGAGCACACAAGTGGGTGGGTGTGTGTGTGTGCGAGAGTGAGTGAGTGAGAGACAATCACAAAGTGACAGACAGAAACCTTTAGATATGGAAAGACAGTGGAACTCGAAAAAAAATCTGTCTCCATAGGTTAAATTCAGTCCTAAATTTCCTTAGATTACCCAAATCTACAGACATCTGACAATGGCCAGAGAATACAAATACAACATTAGTCTGACTCGAAATAATGTAAATATGATAGTTGTCCAACTATTTAACCTTGTCACTATTTATTGCTTGAGTGTATTGGGATGTTTGTAAATACATTTGAAAAAGTATATTGACTTTAAACACAATGCTTCAACTTAGAAAAAAAATAAAGAAAATTAAGAGAAAAATACCTGGAAGGGTTGTTTTTTGTTGGAAAGTTTCCTGGATTTTTTTCTCCGGCCTTTTTTCTTTTTCTTGGCTGGAATAACTTTTACCTCCCCAGTATTGGGATCAACCACTTCCACAGGTGCAGCTTCTTCCTCCTCCTCATCCTCTTCATCCTCTTCATCATCCTGTGCAACAACAGTTCCACCACCAGTGTCACCACCTATAAATTTATTGTTATACAAAACATTTTCAGTTGTCATCAGAGCCGTTTTATCTTGAAAGTATGTCGTAAATCACTGATTTTTCATCTTTAATATGGCTGCCTGTTCCCAAGCATGCTCATCTGTTTAAACCCATTTGTGTTTCTACAACACTTATAGTGCCAAACTTTGACTTACAATCTAGCAATTATGCTGAACAATCTTTACAGCTCCAAGTGCAAGCCTAACCATGGTTATATACAGTTTTGAATTCAAAACTGCTTATCCTAGACTGGTTGCAAACCAAGGCTAGAGATTCCAGTCCACCTGGCTAACTGGTAGAGAAAGATGGATTCATACTATTCCCAGGGATATTTAGAGTAAAAAAAAAAAAAAAAGGAACTTGACTAATTCGAACTTAGCCATTACACTACCTGCATATCACAAAAAAAAAAAAAAAAAAAAAAAAACAGCCGAATGTTATTGATATGAAGTAGATTTATGTTATGTTTCTACAATATTCACTAGACTCATGATGGCATACAAATAAATTGCGAGGCATCCTTAATGTTGTAGCATACCTATGGACAATAATAGATATGTCCCCATTCACATAAATACAGTAGTAAATACTGTATGTTGGTCTGCAGTTGGAAATTCATTGTGGAATTCACTTCTGATATATGTTTGTGTCCTAAATTATTCATTACCAACCTTCATGTGATTATTCAGTAACCTTCCCTAGCTTACTATAAAAAAAAAAAAAAAAAAGCCCTAAGCCCATCTCTCCATTGACCCATTCAATCCACAGAAACACATCCATACCAAAAATTTTGAGGTCATCTTATAAACTCAAAAGGTTAAAACTAGAACTGCATATTGCTGTGATAGATGTCTTTATGACCCCATTGGGTCAAAGTTTAAGTTTCATTTTTCAGCATCTATTAATATTGAAGTAAATTCCATTTACTCTTGTCTTAATAGTAACTCCAATAAATCTAACAAAGTAAAATTAGCAACTGATCTTGAAATGGCTTCCTTGTATTTCCTATAAATATTTTCATGGCAGTCATTCTAATAAGCTCTCTTCCTTGATATCTTGACCACATGAATTTAAGCTAAGAGATTGGTTACTAGATCTCATCATTTTATTATTGAATTAGCTGTGAATGTAAACAAGTTTTATTCTAAGAGTTTTAGTCATTTCTTACCTGTGGAACGATTCTGATTTCTGGCTTCCTGCCAGCTACAATCTTCAAACATTTAAATGCAACATTAATGGCCATCGACTGTCTTCCTGAATCCTAATATCTTTTATTGGCCTTTATCCTCACTAGAGTCTTATTCCCTTTCACTATCAACAACTCATGCTGTCTTAGTGGCATTATTGCTGTGCTGGAACATATATATATATATATATATATATATATACCTTGAAAAGGTAGGTTCTGGCTCACTAGTTTTTTTTTTTTTTAGATTTTGCTCTACTTAGCATATTACACTTTTTTTTTTTTTTTTTTTTTACCCGATATACGTTTGTTCAAATATATTTTTTATTTTACAAATTATCTTTTTTTTTTTTCACACCACCAGTATATAGGTATTAAAATAATATATATATATATATATATATATATATATATATATATATATATATATATATATATATATATATATATATAAGGCATCAGTCCAGTTAGAATCAATAAAACTCCTTCAAGGCACTTGGAAATTCTATTATGGTAACTTCTTGATAAGACATAACATAATCTAAGAAGGAAAATAAAAGTGAATTTCAGTCTGTTGTTGATACTGTTAACTCAATAAAGAACAATACCTTGATAATGATGGTTTGTTCATTTGTTTAACGCCATATCAACTCTTTATGGGTCATTTAATGATGAAGCTATGAAAGTTTTTTATATTTTTTTATAATTTTCGTGTTTTGACCCCAGCTTGGGGGTTCACTATTTGCCTATAACTGGGACCCTAACAGGTGCTACCACCCTGGTTCAGGGTGGACCTTGCCATCATGTCCAGGACAACATGGTTAATGAGGTTTCCAACTTAGGTTAAATTATAAAAGAAATGAAAGTAATATATAAAAAAAAATATGCCTCAATATATACAAACTCCACTGATCACACCAACAGTAGATATATTTAACTTCATTAGTGATATAGTGATTCTATATACATAACATGTGCAAGGATAAATTGAGAGCAACTCAATTATTGCCTAAATTTTGATCTGAATGTTTCACCATTTAATGTTCAATCTATGCAAGTAATATTCCCTACTTAATGACATGCATTAACAAATGTGATTATGTTTAAATACCCACATTGTGTAATAAGCTGCAGATTTGATGTTCCTACATCTTTTATATAGCTTGCAGTATAAGATCTGACATTTACTCTAATTTTAGCTTAAATTTATAATGCCAAATTGACTGGAAAGAAGACTTGACCAATTTGAAAGTGGTAGATTATTTGCCTATCTGGGAAAATTAGCATTTGAAATGTTGGGTTTCTGCTTAGAGCTTTGGTACTGTTGGGAAATCCATAACTATTTCAATAAACAAAGCTAAACTGACAAAAATAAGTATTTACACTATATTGTTCAGACTGTTGTTCTCATCTTGATCGTCATAGTCACAATTATTCAGCCATTATATGCTCCGGCCTTCTTCAGTTGATTTATGTTGGAATTTCAAACTGAACCTTTTATTTCATCCACTGGGACAGATTGTTCTTTTCTGGATATCTCAGTTTCAGTTATTTCCCTTTAGTAACTCAACTTTTCTCAGTTTTTGTTCACCTCTACTGTGACCAGGTATTGAACTCACAACTCTTTGGGTAAAGTCACTGGATTACTTCAACCAACACTTATATACTGAGCCATGTCAAGTAATGATCTAATTTAGTTTGCTTACTATAGCCCCAGAGAGACAAGCACCTTTCAAGATTTAGATGCAAAATAGGCAGCTTCACCTAGTACACATGCATGATATACACATTACACTTTTCAGACCACACAGCAATGGAAGACCTTCACAGTCAAGTTAAATGACCTTTTTTAAGAAATATGAACTTCTGAAAGCCCCTATCTGGTAACATTTTTGTATCTGAAATGTAAAATTAATTTCTAAAGAATTAATGAATTTTATTTATAATCTGACATTTCTTAATACTTCAAATCTTATATTTAGTTGATGCACATGTTTAAGACAAACCAATTTGTTTTTTAAATAGTGTAAACTCATGTCTATCAGACTTTGCATTGAAGAATCTTAAAGAAAATGTGCCTTCTGGAACCAGTACCCCATCCACCTTGTAGGAGAAACCACTTAAGCTTGGTGTACTTTTAAAACCAGTCAGCAATGCACAAAAGAAAAACTTAAAAGAAATTCAACACTATGTTCAGTTTAGGAGGAAACTTTATAACCTATTGAATTAAGGAACAACAAATTAAAAAAAAAAAAAAAAAAAAAAAAAATCAAAAACATACCTGCAGCACTTTTAGCTCCTGGTGGTGGTTTGTAGGTAATCTTCAATTTTACTTTTGACTAAAAAGAGTAAAAGAGTTTTCAAAAAATAGGAAATATACAAAATGGATACATAAAGAAAGATCAATAAAGAAGATTTTTCTTAATTGAGAAAGTTTTGGTCAGTTCAGTGATTATTTACAAGATAATATTATGACAAAAGTTAATGAAAAATTAAAGATTCATCAATTTATAATAGAAAAATGAAGACTTCATTTAATTAAAGGACTGATTTAATAACTTGTATTTTCTATTTATTGAAAAACAAACATGAATTTGCTTGTTTGATAAAAGTGGAATTGCTAAAACAAAAGCTATAATTCTCAGTTTTGAGAAACTCTGGAAATTTTATAGTTTAAATACCATGCTGACAAACTGTCAAGTACGGTTCTCAAGAATTATTTAAAATCTATTTAAAAACAGTTATTACACATAATACCAATTTATTCTAAATGGGGGGGGTGCTTAACTTCTAACCTTTTCACTAAGTAACAACCCTTTATCCACAGTGTGTAGACAGTTCTTATTCTGCTGTCAGTGTTCACATATATCAAATTCTTATTCTTAAAACTGCTCAATTAATGCTCACCCTGTTTCCACAGAGTTCAAATACATCCTGCCTGACCTTGGGATTTAATTAATGATTAATTAATGAATCAATGCTTTAATCCACTAGGCTATTATTGTCATGTCCTGTGAGACAATTATGAGTGGGGAACTTTGAGGATTCAGCCTAACCTGCCTGTTGATGCATGTTGCTTCTGGTCATGCTTGACTGTACTCAGAAGATTCATTTTTTATTCCAGCAGCTGTTGAAGCCTTACTGAGAGTGCTCTTCATTAACGACTCCCGTATCTTATTTCTATACTCGGCCTAATAAGGAGGTTCTTATAGCAGAGTAAAAGTTTCAGACATCTCACTCTAGTGTTCATCTATTCAGTACATTTTTTTTTTTACACTTCATTCCAATGGGGGTTGATGTCTACCATACATGATCAGCTTTTCCCCCCAATTTCATTGTCTCTAACCTAATTACGTCTTTTCAATGTTCCTCCTGATTTAATCACAGGTGCTAGTTTCACCTTTATATTCTTTGCCACACTGCACACCCGAATCTTTTCCAATAAAGGCCTTGATGTAAGAAAAACTAGGGCAGTTTTCTGGTCCTCCTTATTTTGTGTTGGTTCTGTGTCGCACCAGAAGGTTTTTCTCATCAGAGTCCATCTTTCAAATCTACTCTGGCACCCGGCTGTTCATCTTGAGTTTCAACAAAATCCAAAGACAGATATGCAATGTGATAGGTCCTGACCTGGCATCTCAACTACAGTCACTTTCTCAAAGATGTGATGTTGCTTCCCTCTGTCTTTTCCACAAATATTTTCATGGCAACTGCTCTAAGGAGCTATTTTCACTGGTGCCCCAACTACATGAATTTCAGCATGCTACTAGGTTGGCATCTCAGTTAAATGTAACTGACTTCTACTCCAACAGCTTCTTTTACTCTTCCCAACAGTGGAACTCCCTCCCTCTTACTTGCTTCTGATAACTATAATCTTCAAAAATGTAATGTCAATAAACATATGATGCCTCGATATTGATCCTTGTCCTCTATATCCTCTCTGTAACCCCTTGCATGCTAGTGGCAATCCAACCTTGCTTGGGGTGAAGTGCTTACCAAAAATAAAAAAATAAAAAATCAGGGGAGACAGATTGGAATAATCACTGGTGACAACTGCAAACCTATAACTACACCATCCTTCTTTTGGTATATGTCAGCATTTTCATCAGATCATGTATTGGAATGCTAGTATCTGAAGTTTAATTTTGATAACTGAAATTTATGTGGAAGTGTTTAGAATTTTAAAACTGAGCATTTTTAATTCGATTTTTATTTTCACTATTAAAAAATGGGGAAATACATATGCACTGAAACAGAAGAATCATTTTCAAGTTATGCAATTTGCTTTGCAAAAAGGACATACATGAACATTTCTCATCTTTCTGCCTCAAACAGAATCAGGTGTTTTTTTTTAATATATATATATATATACACATATAAAAAAAAATGCATAGGTGTTCTAGTTGCTTGAAGATCATGAAAACATGACACTTAAGATGTGCTCCATTGATTTGTAATGGAAAGTTTGGTGGTCAGCATTTATTTAATGATGTTGATGGCCCAAATCAATCCATACAATTTTTTACTCTACGAATATGTTAAACAAAATGCAAAAAGAGAAAACAACAAAAAACATGTGATAAAAGACATATTTGAATAACAAGTAATTTTCAATATATTTTTGTAATGAAATATTTTACAAAAATGCAGTGGATTTTTTTTTTTTTTTTAGGTGAAATCTTGTTAATTTATGTTGAGCTTAAGTTTGGTGAAAGATTAAATTTTGTTAATGAGTTCTGATTTGAAAAGATGTTTGTTAGAATCTGTTATTGAAGATTCTGTAAATTAATTGCAAGAGAAAAGAATTTACATTTAAGAATTTACTGTTCATGTAAGTAGTAAATGTTTGTAAAGTTGAATGCAATTTTGTGATCAAAGTTATGTTTTGTAAAATACAATGTTCTCAAATGTGGTGAAAATGATTTGTTGGCAGGAATTTGTTTAACTTCTGCGTAAGGAATTTGGTGAGTGAATGGGAATAGAGTTCACTGACGAGTTTGTGAGTGAGTGTAGATATCGGTAAGTTGTATAATGTTCGTATGAAAAAAAAAAAAAAAAAGACTTAAGATTGTGTGACGTGAAGTTTAGTTGCAATTTGTTTGAAGTCACAACAGTCATTGGCAAGTGTGAATGGGTTTCTGTTTTTATTTGCTTTGGGTAGCTCACAGAAACTTGGTACAAACTTGGATTTCAGTCACAAGCTGTAAAAATTACTTAAGTGTGGGTGGATAGTCATACCTACTTGTATATTATTAACCAATGAGAGCTCAAGATTTTTTTGAAAGTCTATGAAGTTGAAAGTGTTCTGTGATCCACTTTTTGCAGAGATTTGATCCAACTATTTTGGGTATTGGAAATAATGTAGAATTTGAGTTCTACAGATTTTTGCTCTGTCCAGATAGCCTTAGTGTTTAATACTATTTATGTAGATGTTTGTCTTCTGGTCTTTTTTTTTTCTTTATTGAAGAAAAAAAAAAAAAAGTTATTTTAAACACCACTAGTAAGTCATTTGATCTCATGAGCAAATAAGATTAAAGAGGCAGTAAAACTTTAATTAAAGTTCATATTCTAATTAACTTTTCTCCACTTAAAAAAAAAAAAAAAAAAAAAAATGAAAATCTTACGAATATATTAAGAGTCCTGAAAATGTCAGTGCAACATATTCCTTAAATGAAACTTGTTACTCTTAAATTCTATAAAAAAATGGCTTTTAATTCCTAAAAGTTAGTGCTTTTGCAATTTAAAAAAAAAAAAAAAAAAAAAAAAAGTGTAGTTAATTGAAGCATTTATAGTAGATATTAATTTTTAAGTACATACTGGCAGTTCTCTTTTGTTAGAATCTTTCAGGGTTACATCAAGTTGCTGCGTTTGTTCTCCACCCTTCAGAAGATTCCGAAGAGGAATTGTGGCTGTACCAACAACTCTGCAAAGAAGGAATGGAAAAAAAATTCATTTCCTTGATAAACAAATCCAAATATCACATTTTATCTTTGTTAAACTGGTCCACTCAAAAGTTTCAAAATACAGAAATTTCAGTGGAAATTTATAAGCAAATAGAATGGAAATTTTTTTTTTTTTATAAAAAGACGAGGGAGTGAGGAGCAAGTCATAATTGATAAGGTACCAAAAATTAGAAACAAAAGTTATTTTATATTTTTGATTATAGGTGGTTTGAGAAATGCATTTAAAAAGGCTTGAACTAGGCAAGAAATAGCACATGCAATTATTGCCTTGTTAAAGTAAGTTTATGTATGCTCAAATGTTTGGTAAAACAATGTAGGTACCAACAATATTCTCCAAATGGCCGAATATTCAAGAAATAGACAGGCGTTTAGGAGGTAGGTTAGACGAAGGGGAAACAATTCCAAACTGAGTGACTCCCCTTTTTTAGTCAAATAAAAAATTTCAATTGATGGAATAAATTTGATTCTCGTGGATGCATATTCACAGAGAAGGTCTTTCAAATATGATTAAAAATGATATAGAAAAAAAAACCGTAAAAGACAACAGTATTAAGCCTTTGGAATACAGAACATCTATGTCCAATCTAGAAATCGAGTGTCATTCTGTGTAACTGTGAACAAACTTTAATTATTTACTCGATTAATCAAATCAAACTACACAATTATCAAGATTCTTAAGTTAACGATAACTAGTAGTTTTTGATTTCTGGAATGTAAGTTAGTAATAGGTTATTTAATCAGGGATTCTCTGAAGAGGGATCTGAGATAATCTTATGCAGTCCGTCCTTTTTTGAGGACTACACTGACGTTTCACAACTTGAGTAATGTTCCGATCTAATGCATAAATAAAAATAAAAAAAGTAAACAAAGCCGTCAGTTTTTATTCTAATGAATGGTAGAAGTTCCAGTTTTATGCTTACGACTAAAGAAAAATGGCAGTGGTTCTTAAAAGAGTGGCTAGCGAGTCATTTTATTTTTAATTGCTTAAGGGAAGGCTTTTCTAACCACAAAATAACCAAACCGCTTCATTTTTTGACTGTTTAATTTTCTTACACCTTATAATTACATAAAAAAAAAAAAAAAAAAAAAAAAAAAATGAAATAAAATAATTACCGTATAGCGTGTCATGCGACCTTTGAAAACTTAATTTTGAAGCTTATTTAACTACAATATGGATATAGATTGGCCAATGGAATAGTATACACTAATTTTACATCTCATGTATAATGCAACCCTCTTAAAATTAGTTTCAAAATTAGAGTCTTCAAAAGTCACAATACAAGAGTATATATGGTAAACAAAAATTCAAATTTTATATACAGTTCAACTTTCTTTTCTTCAAGTTGAAATCTACTTTCCATTCTGAAGTTTGCTTGTGGAATTTGCTTTCCTCCTGATTTTCAATGCATTTCTATAAGTTATACATTTATGCAATACAAAATCTTTTTGATATGCTGATAGCATAATGGTCTTTGGTGCAAAAAAAAAAAAAAATTTAAATTGCTAAGTTTGTCATATCCATTTCTGCACTATTACACTTGAAAGACAGGAATCCATCTCTTCAAGAATTATGGCTTAACTGTGCTTTCTAGCCTTGAGTGGCATCTAGTCTAAAATAAGGACTATTCTGAATTTTAAACTGGAAGACAGCAACAGGAAACAACTCCATTATCTTTCCAATAACTCATGGAAATTCACAGATAATAGACAGGAAGAAAGAAACTTACACAGAGACATTGTATCAGATCTGACCATTAACAATCCATTTCCAATAGTTCAGAACTTCACAGCTAGGATCGGCTATACCATGTTCACCACAAATCATCACCATTTCCTTGTTCCTTTGGTAAAAGACTAGGTTCTATTCAAGTTAATTTGTGGAACAGACTCTCAAGAAGATGCTTTCATGATCACTACAATCTTAACCTCTTCAAGTCTAGGGTCAACATAGTTATTTTATATATTCTTATAATGGGCATATGTCTTCCTCGCTTTACACTCTTACAACAATCACTCAGTAACTACCTTGAGTGGCTGTCGCATTTTTATTAAAAAAATTATTTTTAAATTCCCAAATATTTCTATAATCAATTCACTTGCAATATTAACCCTATTTTTTCAATGTTTGCATTAATTTTAAATACAGACAAGCATTTTTCATATTCAATGTGCAATACAGTCATGAAAAAGAGCTCAATTTTATATAAATTCAAAAGGTTGCTTATGTCAATATTCTGTTTGTCTGTACAAAAAGATAACTAGAATGGATAATTGCATTCAAGTCAATGAGTAATGATAAAAGTCAAATATTGCTTAAGTGTATTCCGTTGAAATACAAATTGTATAGATAAATTTAAAGACAGTCAAAAGATAAATTTGCAACTTATCTGTTTTTAATAGAATTTAAGATATTTTAAGCATTTCTTATAAACGCCCAACTCCAGGCAAAATTGTTGGGCCAAGTTTTATAAATTTCTTCCAAGACTTCAGCTTCCCTTAGTATCTCATGTCAACATGGAATTTTCACTGCCAAAAGTCCTGGGATTTCAAGAACAGATGTAAGATTTTTAAAATAAAAAGAATTAACAGAAACTATTGAGGAGGAGGAATATGACAGCAGTCAATTTATGTGTTTAAGTGGGAAGATTATATTGAATCTACTGCTAGGAAAATTGGTTTATGGTCTCCCGCTAGACAATTTTTATCTCCAGAATCTATCTTATATATTTATAAGTATTGCTATCACATCTAGCTCGAGATTCATTATAAAAATCGAAATAATCTACAATGTTATTGGTCCTGACATCACTGCTTCAGTCACTGTACCTTTTCTATTACAATTTTCATAATTGTTCTGATGAGCTTTCCTCTTTGGTATGTTGACTTATAAATTTAAGCACAGTACAAGATTGGCAATTAAGTCATCGTACAGTTGAAATGGCTAGATGTAACCATAAGCTCTATGCTAACAGTTTCTTCTATCACACTTCTCGCCTGTGGAACTCTTCTGGCTTTCTGCTTTCCAGTCAACTTTGATCTTCAAAAACTTAAATTCAATATCAGTTATCTCCTGTCTTAATTCCGAATTTTATTATTGTTCTTAATGCATTTTTTTCTTATTCTCTCACACTCGGTATCCAATTGCATCTTAGTAGCTTTGTTACCTTGCTTGGGGTGAAATGATTAAAGACATGCCAAATTTAAAACTTTACAAAATATAATTCTTAAAGAAAAGGTATTTGCTTTGGCAGTAAGTTTATGAAAGTCAGGAAAATGTAACCTCTAATAGCAATAATTTATTTGATTTTATACAAGGAAAAAAAAATCTATTTCTATTAAAAAATAGACAACAGCTCATAACATGCAAAGTAAATTTTCCACAATGGAAGATTTATCATTCAGGTCAACTTAAAATTCACCAAGCCACAAAGTTACTCTTCAGTGTACAAAATTAAATTTTGTTACTTTGGTATTTATAGACGCTTACAAAAGTCTCAGCACAGTTAAGCATTTTTTTTTTTTTTTGCCTTGAACTTAGGCAACTACAGTTATTAGTCAATGAAGGAGTGTATTAAAACCACAAGTGGGCAAAGGTATTTCACTGAACATAACTGGGTGTTGCTAGCAATGTCATTTTCACAAGACATTCTTAGAAGTAGCAAAGCTTTAAAAAAAAAAATGAACAAGTGACAGAAGGCTAGCTGGAGCAATCTCAAATTCAGTGTTTGTCACCTACATGTCCCAAATAAACTGTTCAAATGAGACAAATTTTCTTTGATGTCAGTTTCAGGCATTAAATTCCAGATAAGACAATCCATATATCAGAATAAAGTCCACTTAGAATATAGGAATAATTTTATGGTGTGTGTGTTTTAATAGATATTATACTCAGATGTACATCAGATATTATACTCAGATGTACATCAGATATTATACTCAGATGTACATCAGATATTATACTCAGATGTACATCAGATATTATACTCAGATGTACATCAGATATTATACTCAGATGTACATCAGATATTATACTCAGATGTACATCAGATATTATATCAGATGTATATTTATACTCAGATGTACATCAGATATTATACTCAGATGTACATCAGATATTATACTCAGATGTACATCAGATATTATACTCAGATGTACATCAGATATTATACAGATGTACATCAGAGATGTAGATGTACATCAGATATTATACTCAGATGTACATCAGATATTATACTCAGATGTACATCAGATATTATACTCAGATGTACATCAGATATTATACTCAGATGTACATCAGATATTATACTCAGATGTACATCAGATATTATACTCAGATGTACATCAGATATTATACTCAGATGTACATCAGATATTATACTCAGATGTACATCAGATATTATATTATACTCAGATGTACATCAGATATTATACTCAGATGTACATCAGATATTATACTCAGATGTACATCAGATATTATACTCAGATGTACATCAGATATTATACTCAGATGTACATCAGATATTATACTCAGATGTACATCAGATATTATACTCAGATGTACATCAGATATTATACTCAGATGTACATCAGATGTTACATCAGATGTTATCAGATATTATACTCAGATGTACATCAGATATTATACTCAGATGTACATCAGATATTATACTCAGATGTACATCAGATATTATACTCAGATGTACATCAGATATTATACTATCAGATATTAATATGTAATTCAATGAAAAAAATCCATGTTACACATTGGTCCTTTGAAAGGATTGTAATAATACAGAAGATGCTTATCTCCTTTTGATGGTGATAAGTCATGTGGATCACATGACAGTTGCTTTGTGATGTCACTGTAGAGATTGCCACCCTCAGCAAAACTCATCTAGTAGAGGAAGGGCACCTGACAGAGCAAATCTGCCATTGACACATTCTTTTGGATTGGATGTGGACACAAGTAATGCTAAGCGGGAGTTGGTTTTGCTATCAAGTCCAGCCTGTTCAACAGTGTTGGCAGCTCGTCTGAAGGGGATCAATGATCACCCCAATGACTGTCCACTTCCTGCTACCCAGGAAGAAATTTGCCACACTGATCAGTGTGTATGCCCCCACCATGACTAACCTTGATGAGGTGAAAGATTCTATGAGGATCTGAAGGACAACATCTCGGCCATGCCTAGGGCAGACAAGCTCATCATTCTCAATGACTTTAATGCCCGTGTCAGCAGAAATCATATGGGAAAACATGGCATAACCGCAATGGTCTCCTTCTGCTGGAGTCCTGCAACGCTGAAGGTCTTTTCATTACCAACACAGTCTTCTGTCTGTGCAACCACAACAAGATGTCATGGATGCACCCGCACTCCAAACACTGGCATCTGCTTGACTACGTTATCCTTAGGCAAAGGGACAGGTGGGATGTGATGGTCACAAGGATGGTGATGAATGCTGGACGGACCACAGTCTGCTGATCTCCAAGATGAACCTCCGTATTATGGAGACCACAAACAACTGAACATATCAAAGCTAAAGAACAACCTGGTCAAACAAAAATTGGTAGAAGAGTTGGACAACAAGCTACCACCACCCAACATAGACCCGCATATTGATGTGGTGGTCAAATGGGCTCGTTTCCATGATGTTGCAGCCTCAGAAGTTGAGGGACCGAACATCCACCAGAACCAAGACTGGTTCGATGATGACAACAGTCGCATCCAGACAACTGGAGGAGAAACACCAACTGCCCTGAGTACTCCTTAACAACTAGTCCTCTACATCCAAGAAGGAAGTCTTCACTTGTTCAGTCTGAACTACACCACATGCAAGATGAATAGCTTAGCTAGTAGATTGATGCCATCCAGGTCTATGCAGAGAGGAAGAACGAACTTCTACAGTACCCTCAGTCTACAGTCCCACTGTCTGGGTTATACCCACTCCTCAGTGCAGATTGGAACACATTGATCTCGGTCAAGATACTCGAGTGCTGGGCAGAACACTTCAGCAATCAATGAAGAAGCCAACGCAAGACTACCACAAGTCCCAGTCAACAACACACTGGCAGATCCACCAGCTAAAGTTACCAAAGCACTTGTCAAGCAGCAAGGCACCTGGTGCCAACTATCTCAGCTGAGGTCTATGCTTCTGGTGGCCCAAAACTGAATGAAAGTCACACAGGCCTGTTCAGCTCCATGTGGACTCAAGTAAAGCTACCAAGGACTTAGGGTTGCTTCCATTATCCATCTCTACAAGCACAAAGGGAACAGGAATGGCTATGACAACTACCACAGCAACTCCTTGCTTTCCATCACCGAGAAGATTCTGGCCAGTATCTTGCTCAATAGTCTCAACGCACACCTTGAACATGATCTGCTCCCCAAGACTCAGTGTGGATTCCATGCAGGACACAGCACTCAGCAGCTGAAAGAGGTGACAGGAGCAGAACATTGGGTTGCACATCACCTTTGGGCAACTGACTAAGACATTTGGCATAGGAGCTGTGCAGGATTATGGCCAAGTTTGAATATCCTGCCAAGTTCACTGTGATGGTCCAGCAACTCCATGACTGCAAGAGTGCAGGATGACAGCAAGTACTCCCAGCTGTTCCCCCATCACCAACAGAGTAAAGCAGGGAGGCATGCTGGCTACCACGCTGTTTAGCATGGTGTTTTCTGCTATGCTGATAGACACATTTAGAGATGTAGATATCGGTAAACTCTTCAACCCTCGGAGATTGCAGGCAAAGACAAAACTGCATGAAGATACAGCCCGTGACTTTTTTGCTGATGACTGCACTCTCACTTCCAGTACCCAGTCTGACATGCAGGACAGCATGGACCTGTTCTCTAAAGCCTGCAAAGACTATGGCATCACAATTCCTACCAAGACCAAAGTCCTGCACCAACCAAGCAGGAGTCTAGTGATGATTTTATTTTAACATGCATGCTTACCATTTAGAAAAAAAACTGTTTGCCTAATTAGTAAAGCTAAGAAATTCTGAAGTGGAGATATTCACTAACCAATGTTATCACTGGGAAGAACTAAAGCATAGACTTTCTCCTTTTCATGAAGGTCTTAAATGTCTAACATTCTAAAAGACAAATTTCTTTATTCTTGACTTTGGGTTAATTAAATTAAAGAGAGAAGGCTCCTTACAAAAAAGATGCTTCTATATTATAGGTCCTCAAAATCAAAGCTAAATTTATTATTTGTTATTGCTTAATTGTTACTTCTAAATACTTTATAAAGATATTTGTGCTTATTTTTATAAAGTTTTCAACTATACACAGTTAAACTAAATTGTGGTACACTTTGAACACAACTTAAAATAGAAAACTAAGTTGATTTTGCAAATGGCAAGAATTTTATTGTCTAATATTTAGTGAGTGGAGAACCTTAGAGAGTCTGTATATAATCTTGACTGTCCTCTTTTGTTGTGTGTATATTTTGTTCAGTTTTTCTTAACACCCAAAAGCAAATATCCATATTGTTGATAAAGATTAATAAAAGGAAAAGTGAAGTATTTTTATGGTTTCATTATCGAAATATGTATGCCCAGAGCAAATAATGCCTATTTGACTTTACAACTGCAATTGTTTGATTGACATATTCCAGTTTAATTTTTCATCATTCAGTACAGACATTTTGCATACCTTATCTTTGAATAACTATGACAAAAAAAAAGTTTGGAAAGTTTTAAAGGTTGATCATCTTCCATATTTGAAGAACAAAAGTGTGTATTTTGTTTTAACCACATTGAAAGGTTATTACCTGCAAACCATTAATAAAGGATAGCTATTTTTATCACACTAAAAGTGCAATAATCAAATACTGATTGAAAGATTTGTATCATCTGCAAATCTAAATACACTTAAGGGTGAGGAGGGGACTGAAAAATGTACATCATTAAAAATCAGGAAAAGCAAAAGGTCCATTATAGAACCTCGGACACTAAGTTTCTGTGTATATGTGATATCAATTTATACAAATTAGTACCTGTTGCTAAGATAATGTTCAGGGTTTGAAAGCTGTTCCTGTACTTTAATAGAATGCTTTACAAAAAGTCAAATACACCTGGTATTAAACATTTCCTTGATAACACTTATATCATTAAGAAGCTCTTAGTTGTAGTCTACAGAATTTTTTTCTAAAACTAAATTGCTTGTAATAAAAGTAGATTATTTTATTCAAAAACAATCATGCAATCAGGTATTCATAGTTCTTTCTAATAATTTGGGAGAGACTGTAAAAGTGAAATAGGTCTATCATTTCCTAGTTCAGCTTTAGATCCAGATTTGAACAATGACCAATTTTGCATTTTTACTGTAAAAGTTCCACTTGCAAAAGTGTTTTCATGAATTCATAAAAGTAGTTTTGTGTTTCTTTACTATCTTTAATATACTCATAAACATACGACTTGTTTTGGGAAGTTTGAACATGCAGCTAAATTCATCTTTGATTCATTTTGAATATTTTGATTTTCTCAGAAATTCTTGTCACTGCTCTGTATTGTTGAGGCACGATTAGGCTCACACTTATAAAAAAAAAAAAAAAAAAAATCTTCTGCAATGATTTGGATTTATTTTTGGAAAAACTATTTTCATAATTGCTCACATCTTTTTCATCTTTTCTTTCCTTTTGTTAATTTGGTAAAGATAAAGTTATTTTTGCTTTTCTTTTAACTTTAAAAGACTCATTTTTTGTGTGTTTTGCATTTTAAATACTTTGAATTCGGTTCACTTGCATTTTGAGCTCCTAATGAATTCCTTGATCATTCACTTAGCAATAATTTCTCTTTTACTGATTTTGTACAGGAAAGCATTCATTAATGTCTTTAAAAAAAATGCCAAAGGATTGCTCTAAAACCATTAAAGTCACTTGTAATTTTGACTGAAACCCAACTGTGTTCTTCAAGTGTCCTGTTGAAGCATTCTAGGTTTTCATTGTTGAAGGATCTTTTTTGTATCAAAATTTTTTGTTTTAAACTTACATTGGATGTCATTTATCATAATAAATATTGGCAAGTAATCATTTTTACACCCAATATACCAGAGTTCACATCTTTATTATTGATTAATTTGTTTTCTACAGCTTATCAACCCTTTGCAGGTTATTCAAAGCTAGAATTTTTTTTTTTTTTTTTAAAGATAATAGTTTAGTGAGAAAAGTCTTACAAATTAACCCATAGTTTAGGGGGGGAAGAAGAGATGGATTTATACCTTCTCCCAAATGTATTAGTTTATAAGTGAATGGGAATTGAAACTGCTCTCTGATTAACAATTCAGAGCCATTCCACATCCAAGCTTACAGCTCCTGGTATTCCCAAGTTTGAACCCATCTAGGTAATGACCAGGCTCAATATTGCTTATAATATGGGCCAACCTGATTAGAGTGCAAGTATTATTAATGCAAGTCTTTTTTTTTTTTTTAGTTACTCGTGTTGCTTTCATGATGGAAAGCATAAAATAACTTTTGGAAAAAAAAAAAAATTTTTTACTTTTTGATTAGTATCCTAGGCAAATAAAATAAAGTTTATATCACCAGAGATAAATGTAGGTTTATTCTTGATCATGGACAGAAACTTGTTAGTACTTTTTTGAATTCCATTATTCTTCCCTTTAGGTGGAAGACATTTCCTCAGAAGGATATTTTGGACATTTGGTCTTGTCTATAAATTGCACTTCAGTACTGACTTTCAAGTCACTCAGTCTTATCAAAGAAATGAAAATTTTTTCAAAATATACATGCACTCTCATTTTCTAATCTCTGCATACATGGCAATATTTGTAGCCTGCTACTAATTCATATTTATTGTCTAAATATTCGTTGTACTTTTCCCAAGTTTCCTGTTGACAAATAATGGAAAAATCACAAGGATAGTGTTAATAGAAGTATTTTCGGCTCAAAGTTCTTCAATAATGATCTCACTGAAACTAATAATTGAAAGAGCACTTTCAGTTTTCAACAAAGAACAAGAAATTTGGTTGAAAGTGGGATCATAAGTAGAAGTGTCAATAGCACTTTAAAACTTGTGCACTAAAACTGTCTACGTCAGTTTCATCTACAGACAAGATAGTGCTTTGCAAAAGTTAAACTTTCAGGATTAGAAAAAAAAAAAAACAAAAAAAACAAAACAAACAGAAAAATTTGGGCCTGCTTCAGATTCCATACTTAAAGGGATGAAGAGATGAACATTTTAAAATAAGACAATCAAGAAAAATAAGTCAATCCACTAATCATCAAGTTCATTTGTTGCATAGTCTTCAATTTCAAGGTCTTTGTTTTTGTTTTTTTGTTCAAAGATTAATATTTTAAAGTTTTTTGTTTTTTTTTTTTTCCATAGCTTTTTGGCTTCAATGAATAGTTTGTTTTTTTTTTCCTCCATATCTTGGTATTTTTTTTTTCCTCTCCAAAAAGTTTATTTCATCCCAGAGATAAAGTTCTTCATATCTATCGGGCACCAAGTTTCTATCAATGTAGTCCTAAAACTTTGCCAACTTGATTTGCTTTGATCCTGGTTTTTTACGAACTGGTGCCCTTTCAATTTTTATGGCCTTTTTCAAACTGTTTTTAAAAACTGCTTGTATCTATGTCTGCCCATGTCACTTCATTGCTGTCCTCCTCAAAGTCATCTAATTTAAGCTTATTTCTTTGATATTTCATCACAGAGAGCTTTATTTCTTTATTTCAAGGCATATCCTTTTCTGCTCCTTCATACATTTTTGTTTGTTCCATGGCTTTTACTTTCGCATTTATGAATTCAGCACTTTTTAGTTCCTAGATCTCTAGTCTACATAACGTTTTTTTGCCAGTATCTTTGTTTCCAGTTGGTCAATAGTAAGTTAGAAATTCCTGATAAACTTGTTCATCATAATAATCTTAAGTGACAGAGCAGCTGGTGACATTGTTTTGGAATTAAACTTGTACAATGAATGGAAGGAATGCTGTGGAATCAGGCAGCAGGAAAAAAGTTTTTAATGAAAACTTAACGAAAAGCATAAATCCTGAAAACTGAGTGGCAACAGAAAAAGTTAACTGTATCAGCAAAATGTCTATATCAAAGGATTTCTAAAAATTGAGCAAAAACTAACAGTAAAAAAGCAGACACCAGCAAAATCTACCAACAATAAGCATGAAAATATATCTGACTGCAATGATCTTGTTGAATAAAACTATTAAGATGCAAACTCAACTGGAAATTGCTTTATTCTTCAAATTATAAAATTTGAGTGATAAAAATCAAGATGTGCAGTGTTGCAGTCAAACAGATAAAAACTGGCTAATAAAACATTAAGATAATTCCCCGGATGAGAGATCAGCTTTAAAAAGCTCTGGTAGTAAGTAGACCAGATTCGAGTAGACTTAAACAGAATTTCAAGCCTCTGTATTATATGCTTATATTTTTAAAAGACAAGAATCTGTCAAGGGATAAAACATTTTATTAGGGCTTTAAAACTGGGCATTTTCGGGAAAATAAAAAAAAAAAAATTGTTTTTGAAGCCCTTTATATATCGATTAAAATTTGCCATGTTTATAAGAGATCAGTTCACAATGTCTAACATGGAACATTTATACAAAGAATATAAAATTAGTAATAAACACTACATGATGACAGTTTCAATTTGGATACAAAACCAAAAAATCACCATTCAGTGTTGGCCCTATGACCCCTTCCCCCAATCACAGAAGCCGCCTATTTTTTACTATTTTAACCAGACTGGAGTGAACCTCACTATACATGCATAAACAGACTATTGGGTTATTGAGGAAAATAGTGTCATACCTGACGTACCTATTCTATTATTAATAGACTCTCCCACACATAAGTAGTAGTAGCAGTCGCCAGTTGGGCTCAGTGGTGTTGAATGAGTCAGTCGATATCGGACATTGAAGTACCAACCACCCCAACTAGATTGCTGTGTCATTAACTCTTATTTCAAGTTCCTAACGTTTTGTACGTCAAACCTAATTTAGGACGACTTATTGAAATACAAGCCTCCACTGTAAAAACTACTCTACAACAAATAGTAATACAGAGTTTCAAATCCCAGATTCATGCATGTGGCAGGGGTCATAAAATCAAAAGGTCAAATCAGTCTCACTCGTCCAATATCAAAAAATACTGGTTTAAATCAACAGTTTCAAAAACCCACACCAACAACTTCTTCACCCATGAAGAGCTAATAGTTTCTCTTGTTGTCCAAAGTAGCCTTCTTTTATTTGGGTTTTGGTAAGAAAGTTAATGACTGTTCAAGTCTGGGAGGGCAGTGGAAAAAAAAAAAAAAAATTACCATATTTTGAGGCCTACTCAAGTCAAACTAATCTTGACTCGGATTTTTTTTTCATCAGCTAGCACAGAGAACAGATTCTTTTGGGAGTAAGACTGGGTTTGTTCTTTAGTCACTCACTTAAATATCGAGTTAGTGTACAGTGTGGTAGCTATATTCACAATGAAGAAGATGGTTCATATTTGAGTTATTTGGCAGAATGGAATTTTCACATCACCCAGGTCTGTCAGCATCTCTTTTGACCTAGGTTTGGCCGTCTGCAACTTGTACATTTTTCTAGAGTTGGGAGGAGGGTAACAAAATATGCCAATATTTTTTTTGTCTAAAATTTAATAGCTGCATAAGAGTCATAAAAAGATTTTTTTCCTCTTCTCCAGAGTTGTTTTTATTGACAAAGTGGAGTTTTTATATATTACTTTCAAATCTAACAGAAAAAGTAAAAGACTAAACAAAACCGAAGCCTTGATAAACAAGTATTTTTTTCTCTCTTGTTTGCTGACAAAAGCAAAAGCAGTATTTTAAACCCAAGCATCCAACCATATCAAAGCAATCCTATTCAACAACATGACAAGTGGACACTAGTAGCCAAACTAGCAGGCTAGTAACACAGCCATTACATTATGCATCAGATCTATTCAGTTTGATAAAAATAGAAAAAACTTTCTATATAATTTTTGTTTATGATTATCATTTAGCTTGGTACATGTACATGGAATTTGCTTACAAAGGTTGTTCAGAGCAAAGAGCAGGCCTGGTGCAAGGGTCTTGTACCCACTCCCCAATCTATGATACACACTCTACTACATCTATTTTCATAAGGTAGTATTCATATAAAATACAAGTTTTATTGTAACCTAATTATGTACAATGAATTGGATGCAATATAGGTTAACAATTCAACTAGAAAAACTGAAAATACAATGTATAATAATACAAATTAGCAATATCATAATAGATCATTCCCTCTTAAAGAAATCAACAATGTTTCATAGCAATTTTTAACATCTTCAAATTTTTCTTGTTAAAACATTGAATTTTAACATTCAACATCATGGATAAAAAAAAGTTTTTGAGACTTAGCATGAACAAAACAAAGTCACTGATTTGGAAAAAAAAACAAAAAAAACCCATTCACCCCAGAAGCTAACTTTTCATGAACACTACTGTAACCATAGAAACGGCTGATTGAAATTAACAAAATACAGGGTTAGTCTCTTGCTCCATTGTATAATTTTTTTTTTTTTTTTTTTTTAATTTACATTAAAATTTCTCAGAGTGGGCAGGAAGGAGTCTATATACAAGGTGCTATTTGTTTATTTTTTTTTTTTTTGCTTAAAAGTTAATATTTACTGGGTATTATTCTCTTGGTATTGGCAACACATTGGCAGTTTATGATGACAATTGATGTGTTTAAAGAGCAGAGCACAAACAATTTAAAAATATTTTTAAACACTTGGTAAAAAGAAAAATATGTTTCATACAAGCCATCATTTCTGACAGTGAATAAACAAATCACTAATTGGTCCCAAAGACAGTTTAGAGAAATGGAGAGGAAAGAACAAAAGAAGAAATCTAGCCAACCAAAAGGTTCTGATTGGATGAAGTAGTGAAAGCAGCATCCATAAGGACTGGATCCCAATCTGGTATCAAGAGTTCAAATTTTGTGAGAAGCTGTTTTGTTTCTGAATTTAAGTTATTTCAGGTCATATTCGAAAAGTACATTGACATGCAGTATTTATAAAAAAAAAAAAAAAAAAAAAAAAAAGACAAATTACCTAGAATTTGTTTTCTACGGCTTAAAGTTATTGAAAACCAGGAAATATTTTTACATTGTAAAAAAAATTTGTTTTTGAGATAATAGTTTAGTGATACTTAACTCATTGTTGGGGTAGTGAGAGAGAAAGATTCATACCTTTCGTAAAGGTATTTGCAGGTAAGTGAATATAACAAATCTGAAAGAACACTGCTCTGATTAACAATTCTGAACCATTATATCACATGCACGTCCAATCTTATCACACCTGATATTCCCAAGTTGTCACCCATCAAGGTACTGACTAGACTATATTGTTTAACTTTGGCAATTGTAGGGAAACCATAAACCCAGACAGGTTAGAATATGCATAATTTAAGAGTATATAAAATGTAAATCACTTCCAGACAATGAATTGGCCAATAAATATTTACATGAAATTGGTTACAATTAAGATGTTTTCAAATATGAGGCACTAATGGTAATAGTAATATTAGCCATTTCCTTATAAAGAAACATTTGGCATTCATTGACTGAGCAAGCCAATGCCACCATCAGTTGAAATTTATAAAGTCTTTCTCTTAAAACAATTTTTCAGGAAAACACATTTTTCAAGTTCAGTAGCTGTTATCACTATTTCCCTGCCCTCATATTGATAGGGGCTTCCTTTCTAAATTTTTGTTTGAAGTAGTGTGAAATGTTAACAGCTTATGTCATTCTTTTCCAGTAACATGTGCTGTCCATTTTAGTTGTTTAAAGTCAAGTGATGTGGTTTCTGGTACAATTCTTTAAGTTTATTTAAACTGACCAACCTAATATAACCAGATGTTTTTAGGTGGTATATATATATATATATATATATATATATATATATATATATATATACACACACAAACTTTTGATGGAGACTAAACTTTATGAAAATCTCCCTAAACAAGCAAATGCACTAGAGTTTTTTCCTGTTTCTCCAGCCAAAAATAAGTTATATCTTAGATAACAGCTGTTTATCTTATACTTTAATTGATCCACAAGACGGATGCTATAGATTTGTTTTAAGGTTTAACTGTGCCGATAATTGAAAAAGCAACAACATTCTTTAATAATTTAACTATGTTCATATTTTCATACAATAGGCATTTGATGTTGGTTGTTACAACAGTTGATATATCCACACACGTGAAAATATTAAATATCGTCATTAAAATTAGATTATGAAATTCTGAATAATAAATAATTTTTTTTCTTTTGTGTCAAAGTTTTGAAGAAAAAAAAAATCCAAATATATTATGAAACTAAGCTTTTGTTACTTAATTTTATATATTTGACTGGGCCTATATAAATGGTTATTTTTATTCACTCCAATCTATGACTAAATTTATCAGCATATCAAATTTTATTTTTTAAATCTTATCAGATATCTGAAACTTGATAGGAGAGAAGATATTATCAGTAGTTTTTAAGATAGTTACTCAAACCAGAGCTATTGATACAAAATCTTTAAATAAGTTTTTGGAATTATTTTGATAATACCACATTTATCTTAAAGTAATTGGAGTTAGACAATTTAAGAAATTATTTTTCCTTTTTCATTATCTATATTTGAATACTTTGTCAGAAGGGCATATTTAGCACAGGGTTGTAATTTACAGGTTCTGGGCTACTGCACGTTCATCTAGATATCACTAATCTGGCATGCAAGGAGACTTAAGAATGCTTTCATGATGTAAATTTCTTCAATTCAACTATCATTTAGGAGTTTATACTTTTTTCTCTAGTTGATTACATTTCAAGACCGTTTCATTTCCCTCCACCTCCTAAAGTTAACGAGATTACACTTAGTGCATATATTATTACATGTAGTAATAGGAACTCTTACATTTGAAAATTTGGCAGAACAATCAGGTAAAATTGAAAAGTTGTTACAGATTTTGAGCAGGTATAAAAATTAGATTTAAACATTAGCATCTTTTCAAGGAAAGTTGTATCGTTCTTTCAAGAAGTAATGGGGAAATACATTTTAGTACAGGAGGTATTTTGGATTTTTTGCTGCATAATATATTTCTGACAAGATTTCTCACATTAAGGCTGGTGAAAGTAATTGGATAATAATAAAAAAAAAAAAAAAAAAAAAAAAAACTAATTAAGACATGCGTGTCCGCCAACCTTAAACAATCTTTTGTCAATTTTATTTTTCAGTCTTTATGATGGTCGATACTTGATCTATCTCTTACTGTTACATCCCCAGGCTCTACTGCTAATATATATATATATATATATATATATATATATATATATATATATATGTGTGTACACACATCAAAAATTTTTTTTTAGGTTTGCTCTATTGATAGGAAAAGTTTGTTTTTTGTTTTTTTTTGTATATTTGATTTGAAATAGTCAAATTTATGTAATTTTTTTTTTAGTTAGTTTTTCAACTAGGTTGCCCAATTTTTAATCCTTTCATATTAATTCAGGCAACATACTCGAAAAACTGGAGGTGGGTTAAAACATGACAATTTTGTAGCAGAGTTATATATCAACCTGATATACAGCTTAAAAAAAAAAAAAAAAAAAAAAAAAAAAAAAATTAACTCCATTCTATATGGCATGTCTCTTCAGGACATAAGGTGATCATGCTTTTTCAACAATTTCCTGTTTGTAGATCAGCAAAGTATCTTTTTGCTATCTCTCCTAATACCTATTCTGCCAACCATTTACACAAAATGTCATTAAAGTTATGCTCTGCTTTCCTCTGCCCTTCAATATATCTGTAAGAGTCAAATTCTCACAAGCCATTTTTCATCATTATCTACCCTTTATTTAATCTTCTCTAAAACTTCCTTGTTACTCATATGTATTCTCTGCATCCTTCTGTAGAATCACATTTATTGCCACAAGGCTTTATTTGTGATGAGATTGTTCAAGGTTCATTGTCATATAGGAGGACTGATATTACATATAGTTTTGTTATTCAGGTAATTTTAAAATGAAAATTAAGTCAATGTTGCTAGGTATGGCAGACCAGAAAGTAGCCAGATATCAAGATCAACTAGTATAAACTGGTCAGTTGCATCTACAGTGGGAAGAAATCTACTCTAAATTTTTGCTTATCTCGAGAAGAATTTCCTTGAAGAGGAAAAAAAAATATCGTCAAACTTAGGTAAGTTTATTGGTCATAGGTCAACTTCTTGATGGAAGAATTTTTATGACATTTTTAAACATTCTGTGTACAGAGTTGAACAATTGTGAATATTATAAGTTAAGCCTACACACATTCCTTACCTTTCTGTATTCAATCAAGTATTTTAAAATAAGTTGCTAAACAGGTTCACTTTAAGATGAACAGTTAAAAGAAAAAAAATCATTTGAAATGTAACTTTTCCCTTCCAAAACTTTCACATGTCTTTCTTTGTACAGATGCCACATTTTATTAACCCTTTATAAAAAATAATGAGTCAACTTAAATTTTTCATCTTCAGAATATACTTAAAGTTATGAAATTCATGGTGCTTTTAATACAAAATGTATATTTTGTAAACCAAGCTAGAATAAAGTTGATATCATTTTTTAAATATTTAGTTTAAGTTAGATATTCATTACTACTGCTAAACTAGACTATTCACTCTAACAAATACTTTAGTGACAAAGTCTCACTTGTTTATACTCCCATCAAAATGGCTTCAAGCTATCCAAGGTTCACATACCTCCCCAGCCTTTTGAATAGGAGTAGATATTTATCCTGGTTTCATGTTTAGGATTGGGTTTCTAGTTCCTTTTAAATTATTCTCATTTGCATTCACTCCTAGTAGCCCCTTACATTTTAGTGTAGGGTTGCCAGATTCGAAAATTAGAAATAAAGAACACTCTTAAAATCTCTCAGTCTGTAACTACATGTATATACCTAGACATTCAGACCAATATATTATAATAAATGGAGAGAGATAAGTTAAAGACAAAGCAATGATTTTAATGGAGGAAAATAAAAGTAAAATCATTTGAAAATTATTTAATACAGACAACAGAAATAAACTTGCAAGTTTTGTGTAAACTTTTAGCAAAAAACTAGTTTCCTCATTACATTTCGGTTATTTTCACCAAGAGAATCCAAGAAAAAGTATGACTTAAGTTACAAGAATCGTAAGATAGTAAAAATATTTTTGCAATGAAATTTGAAAATTAAATTAAACATTCAAGATGTCCCTGAAAGGTCAGTATAGGATGGGGTGGGGGGTGATTTACAGGATTATCCAATGTGGGACATGTTCAGTATATAAAGGATGTCTGGCAAGCCTATCTTAGTGGCATTATCACCTCATGGATTGATCCAGAGATCACATACATACATATATATATATATATATATATATATATATATATATATATATATATATATATATGTATATATGTGTGTGAAGGTTAGGACTGGTAGAACTGTGGTTCATTTGAACCCTCCATATGGAAATGGTGAAAGAGCAGCAATATGCTTGCGATGTCTCATCTGTGAGAAAGGGGTTGCAGAATGGAAAATTTGTCACCTGCAAGGATGTGGAAACACTTTTGGACTATTGAGTGGGAAGTGAAGACTGAGCAGCTCCTGCCAATATGTGGCAGCAGTACTTAATCTTTAGCCTGATCTGGTTCTTGTAAAAAGGTAGAGGATAGCAGGAGGAGTGAGGTACTTGCTGGAGCGGCACAGGGAACTGCATTTTCCTAGCATCTTTAGCAATGTATTGTATATAGAAGTTCCACTTGAAGTCTGAGGTGAGTTTAAGCCCCAATAGGTGCCCAAAATATGGGGCCTCCAAGAGGGAACATCTGTTCATTATGACTGGTGAAAGTTCTAGGTCCAGTCAGTCATGGCAGAATGTCATTAGTTTGGTCTTTGATGCATTGAATGTGACCAGCCAGTTCCCCTACCTCAACCCCACCAAGCTGCTAGAGTTAGGTCAGAGGAGAGATCAGCTGCCGAGCTTTGGTTATCAAGGGTTTCGGAGGTGTAACAGTGTAAAGGTAGAAAGTAAGTGCATATTATGATGAGTAGGATAGATAATGTCCAACCAGAGACTTGAAGAGGTTAAGAATGCTGTGGTTGAGGAAGCATCTTGGTAGTGTTATACAAAGTCACAATTAAACATTAAAGAACTACATTAGTCAAAAGTTCTTAAATGATTCTTTCAACAGCAACTTGCTACAAAAAGTAGGACAAGCAAGCAGCAAAGTCATATGCTGTATGACAATTTATGATGGTTGGGGGGGGAGGGGGCAGTGTAGGTACAAATGGAAAAGTTACGTTTCAAAATTAAGATTAGAAAAAAAAAAAAAAAAAAAAAAAATTTGTTATAAGAAACTATTCATGACAATTTCAATGGTTGACCCACTATTCAAACTAAAGAAAATGCTAACAAGCCAAGAGCTTCAAATAAGATATTTGCCACCTGAATCTGATAATTGACAAGCCTGTTGGCATTTATCCAAACACGATGGTTACCTTGTTCCATTTAACTAACGAATTCATTCGAAACTGGGCGTGGCAAAGTTTAGATCACTTTTTTAATATATATATATAATGTGTGTGTGTGTGAGATCCACAGACAGACTGTTTCACGGCTCCTCAGTGTGGCTAGATGTCCTATTGCTTCTAGCCAGGATTCAAACCCGACTGATATCGGGTCAGTCGGGTATCTTACCTCTAGGCCATCATCATACAGCAGAAAGAAAGGGAATTTTAATGTTTTCTCTATACAAAAAGGGCCAGCATCTTGAACACAATTCATACTTCAACAGTAATGTTTAATAGCAGTAGGAGCTGCAGTTTTCAAAACTGCCTTTCCCTAGAGAGCTCAACCATATTTCAGGAGCGCATATATATATATATGCACACACATTTGTGAACCAACTTTTACAGATGTGCCTCATTACAGAAGTCTGGTGTTAGAACAAGTTCAACTTAAATAATCAATGCTAACCATATTAAATGAGCTAGTGTACAAGATTTTACTGTTAGTTTAAAGCTAGATTATGCTCAATACTAATGACCTTGTACCCAACTAAGATTAGTTAATACTTGTATATAATATAGTTGCTACCAGGTTCATCCATCTGATTAAGATGTAAGAATCACAATCATTAATTGGTGCATGACAATGTTCCAGACAAAGTTTGGTAAATAACTGGAACTTGTAATTCAAATTTGCAAATTCATTTGTGTAGAAAGTTACCCTCATAGGAGAAGGGGTGGGGTGGGGTGGCGCATAATTCTGTCCCTTTTGACATAGATAGGTTAAGTAGAAAATCAGAACTGAAATATTAAGATAAGGACTTGGGGGGGAAAAAAAAAAAAAAAAAAAAAAAAAAAAAAATGACAGGAGCAACCAAAAGTGACACACCTAAAGCAAGCACTTATCAGTTTATATCAAATTTTGGGAAGGAAGGGCAAAGTCTTAAAATTGAAAAATCAAAATTTTTAGTCATGTCCTAGTTGAGCCATATACATTTCCGCTGGAATAAAAAATTACTTTATTCAATAAGAAAAAAAATAAAATACAAGTGAAAACTAAGACTGTGGTCTGCTTCAAATGGTGTACAGATAAGGTTTTACAAATATTAAACCATTTTTGTTGAACCAATAATTTCTGCCTTAGAAGTTATCAGTTCAACAAAAATGGTTTCATTTCTGTAGAGTTAAAGCAGATAAAATTTACGTCAGTTTCAATTCTATAACTGAATTTGCAATAGATGTTCAAAGTATACATTTATTTAAAAGTTATTTATTAAGCTTAGCTTTGACAAAAGGTCAGTTATGGTGTATACAGTGAGAATCAAAAACATTTATTTTAAAAAGAATTATTTCAGTTTCATGTGTACATATAAAAACAGAATCAAACATTAGTATTAAGATGTATCAAAATTTTTTTTTCTAAACATTTTACTCCAGAACTTATTTCATATACATTATAATACACAAGACTACCGTGAATACATAATGCTATTAATATTAAATCTAAGAGTACTATTTAGCTATAGCTTTTTCTTGCACAAGTTATAATGCCAGTGATTTGCATCGTTATTCTGGCAACTGAACTTATTAAACTGGGTCACAAAAGATCCTAGCAGAAATTGGCAAGTAGGAAGGAAGCAGAAATTTGAAGGTACAACCTGAAACTGGTTTAAGCATTTAAGAGTGAAGACTTGGCCTTTGAAAGGCTCCTCAAGAGACAACCCTCATTTATAGATCATAACATCAATGCCACATACACATTAAGATAAAGGAAACCCTCAGTGAAAAATTGAAAATTAAGGGAATACTTCAAAAGCTATGACAAGGAATAATAAAAATAAGATGGTTTTTAACTTGATGCAAGCAAATAATCTAATGCACAAGTTCAACTTAACCTACATGATACCAAAATTTTTATACATATCACTAATTTTATATATTTAACCAGATTTGTATAAATCTTATTCAGAAGAAGTCTGAAAACATTTGTGCTTATTGAAAGTAACCAGTCTACTTTAGCACAAATGATGTTCTCATGAAGTGTCAAAGCCATCTGTGAAGTTGCTTAGAGAGTTTTGACTTGTTGAAAATAAATCAATGAAGTAAACATCTACAATGTATAAAGCAGAGCAAGGCAATAACTAAATCTGACAAATTTTGTTATCAGCCCTTTCAAAAAGAGTGACTGGCTCTACACAAGCCTTCACTTCTATAATCAACTTATATATATATATATATATATATATATATATATATATTTAAAATGTTTTTTACTACACAGTTCTAACCATGTTTCAAAAATGGAAGCTGAACGCATCGAATTTAATTTTGTAATTAAATTCGATGCTTTCAGCTTACATTTTTGAAGCATGGTTAGAACTGTGTAGCAAAAAACATTTTAAATCAATTAATTTATAATATTAATGCTCTGTAAATTTACATTGAGCACTATTTTGTAAAAATAAAAATATCTATAAGAACACTGGATTATATAATCTTGCTGTTCTTTTTATACATATAAAAAGAATCCATTACCATATATCTAATACAGTATGGACATAAGAATCAGCACTGCATAGTAACTGTCAGTTTCACACTTCAATACTATCCTCAGACCAAGTGCAACTACTTTTTGCAGGTCATGTCACATGGGGATGAAGGGAAATGGAAATCAGCCTTTCCTCGAGAAGCTAGTTCAGCAGACCTAGTCTCAGATACCTTAGACAAAAATGATTTGTTAGTCGAGGCCAGTTTATGTAATTCTAAAAAGAAATTGGGCTTTTGAAAGTGTCATTTGAAAATTCCCTGTTGAAGTCGGAAGTAAATTTCCAGTAGACAGTATTTATTTCATGTAATTGAGATTTTATTAAAAGAAAAAAAAAATGACTTGTGAACCATATCAAAGTTCAAAATAAACTACAACAGACTTTAATACAGCTAATTTATTGTGTCATCAGTCACTAACAAAGCTATTTACATAATGAGCAAGGCAGACAGATTTACCGCACATCCCATATTATGTAAAATAATCAGGTGAGTGTCAAGTTAGCTAAAGTAAAAATAAATCTCAACTACTAATCAACAATAAGTAGTCCAGTTTTTGAGTAATGCTGTTAAAAGTTGCAAAATGGAGTTGACGTAAGAATAGAAACCAGAAATATGCAGCAGAGACTAAAAATGAACACAAAGTAAACTTAACAGTTCTTGAACTTTAATGCTCAAACACTAACCATGGGTAAATTTTCCTATTTTTAATTACAAAATTCAGTACCTGATTTTCTTACCTAAATAATTTTTTTCAGCTAATATTAATGTTAACTCAAAGTAGAAAAGTTTGAAGTGCCTGCATGTAAAATATTTCCAATAAAAGATTTACATCTCATAAATTTTTGATATTTTCAAAATCGGGTATGATATACCCATGGTTAGTAGTGGTGTAACTTTAATTGATGGTTAGTGTTCTAGGGTTAAAAGAAAAATAAATAGTGAGAGGTTAAATGTCAATCAAACAACTGTATTATTCTATGCTTTTCCAGTCAGATGAATGCAGTCATTTTGATTGTTAAATACTCTGGCCTTCTTGGAAATCTCCCCGACCCCCATTTGGACACTATCTTGTTCAAAATCCTGAATGTGCCACTGTTGACGATTTAACTTTTATTAAAAACTAAAAAGATGAAAACTTCAATTTACGCTCTTACCAAGAAGTCATTAAATAAAAACTTATGTATGAATGTGAACCTTCTCACATTTATATAGTTCAGAATCTATTTAAGCTTCCATAGAGCATCTATGAGATTCATTAATTCTTAGGAATAAAAGAATTAACCAGCTGTCTTTTTTTTTTTTTTACTAATTTAGAAGAGAGTGTGTTCCTCGTGTAGCCGTCATGTCAAAAAGGACCCACTGGAACAGGGCAGTCGTTTCTCGTTGTCTCCCTCAGCCCCAAATGCCAAAACCTTCAGACACTCATTTTATAGACCATGACAAAGCAGCCGATCGGTCGAGTGGGAGAGTTTTACATGTGTGTAGCTGCACTCCGCCAATTCTTCCTTCCTCCAACTGCTGTGACACCATACACATGCAATGCGTGGGCATTTTCAGGCATGATGTCACGTATCTTGCTGGCGACAACCACACCCACACATACAGTGTCCTTTCAGAATGTTGGCAATCCTGAGCTACTGTTTCCTGTCTATTGAGGCTCTTAGTAAATTTTGTCTCATTTTCCTAAACCCTGTTCTACCATTCGTTTGCTCAGTATATTATGCATTGATTTCCTGTCCTCCTTGCCTTCAGTCTATCCTGTGAGGCTCAAATTTTACAAGCCCTCTTTCCTCATATGCTCTAAAAATTTCAACTGCCTCTTTCTGATGAAGTATAAGTGTCCTTTGTTTCTATTTTCCTTAAAACTGTCATTGATTATATGTTCAATCCATGGTATTCTCAGCATTCTTCAGTAGATTTTTTTTTTTATCACTTAAAAGTTTCATTTGTGAGGAGAATGTCCAGCATTCACTGCCATGTAGGAGGACATATTTCATAACATTTCAGTACTCTTGTCTTCGTTTTCAATGAAATTTCCCCCCCATTTCTTAATACTTTACTTAGACTTTGGAAGCCATCTTCTGCTATCCCAATGCACCTCAAATTTCAGTGCTATACTTTCTATCTTAAAACCCTTCCCAGTGTGATGAAAAAAAAAAAAAAAAAAAAAAGCAGTAAAATATTTTCATTTTCATGCAGACTATTGTTCTTACCTTTCAGGGAGTTCCAAACTGAACTCTTTATTAATCTACAGGTGTAGACTGCTCTCATTGCACATGTCTAGAGATATCTCACCTCATTCTTATTTTTAGTACTGCTCAGTTATTGCTCACCCAGTTTCCACATACACTGCCTGACCCAGAGATTGAATTCACAATTACTATGTCACCAAATTCACAAACAAACACTAAGCAACAAGGCTATTCACACAAAAAATATTCTTGTTCTCCAGTATAGCAAATTTACTGTTTGAGTGGCCATTTTGAATTAGTACACAAAAAAAGAAAGCTATAGAAATTTCTAAAATTTACTTTTCTCTGTATTAATTCTTCTGACCTTTGGGAGATGCCATAACAGTCAAAGCAGAAGTTTCAACATTTGACCTTGGTTGATTTCCATTCTTATATCCCAAAATATAAGAAGCCTTTTCAGTTTGGATGTTATTAAAATGTTACTCTTAGAATTAAATGAGAGAAGACTGCTGGCATTTATATGGCACTTTAATACAGTCATTTATATAAAGGGCTGGTTCAAACTTACAAAGAACAAATAGTAAATGTCATCCTTTCATTTATTAGGAGGGCATAAACACAAAACACAAGCAAAATATTTGACTGACTCCAGCATTTAGGTTACTTCAATATCAAACAGACCATTAAATAGCTTTTTTTTTTTTTTTGGGTAATAAAATTATATATATATATATATATATATATATATATACACACACACACACTATAAATTCATTTCCTAAACTGACTGAACACTTCATGCTGCACTTTCAGAAAATAGGTGATCACATCTCTTTAGATTACCTTAATCAGTTAATTAAGACTTTCTAGGAAAGATAGCCAAATAGTTTCCCCACTGAAATTGGAACTCTGCTCTCTGATGAACAATTTCAAGCCATTATCCATGATTATCACCTGCACATCCATGCTTGCAGCACCTGGTATTTCCAAGTGAAAAGAAAATAAAAAAGTTCCTAGTAGAATCTCTTGAATACCAAATCTAAAAAAAAAAAAAAAAAAAAAAAAAAAAATCCATGCATGCTAAGTTTGATTAGCAGGGAATGTAATCTAACTGAAACTTAATGAAGATATGTCTGATTAAAGAAGATATTTTAGTAAAATGGGTAAATATAGATAATTTACATTAAGATTAAAAAAAAAAAAAAATTTATATATATATATATATATATATATATATATATATATATATTTTTTTTTTTTTTTTTTTTTTTATTATTATAAACATTTCACCCCAAGCAAGGTGGGAAGCCACAAGGATGCAAGGGGTTACAGAAAATTTAGAGCAAGATCAGATAGGAGTGATAGAAGAAAGGATGAGGGTAGTGGATAGATCAAGGCAACTGGAGATGTCGATTGACATTACACTTGAATGGCTGGAGATTATAGCTCACAGGGAAACGGGAGAAGGGAAGGGAGTTCCACAGGCGAGAGGTGCAAGACATGAAGCTATTAGAGTAGAAGAGACGGCTACATTTAGGAGTTTCGACAGTGAAGGGGTGAGAGTGGGATGCCAGCCTCATAGGGCGCTGGAACTCATGACGTCTGGGAACCAGCGAATGCAGCTCCTCTGAGCAATTTCCATGAAAGTATTTGTAGAACAGACAGAGGGAGGAGACAGCAAGTCTGTTAGAAAGTGACTTTAGAAGAGATGCTAGAACAGGGCCAACTACATTGCATATCCGCTTCTGGAGCCTATCAAGAACCCCGAGGCAAACAGAAGGGGCACCAGACCATATATGGCAGCAATACTCCATGCAAGGGCGAATTGTTGATTTGTAGATCTGGAGGGGAGAAAAACTTCCTAGCGCGGCTCAGGGAGCCAACTTTCCTTGCAGTGGACGAGGCAATTGACTATGTATTTATTCCATCTCAGGTCAGCAGTCAACGCGAGACCGAGAAGCTGCAGAGAGTTGCTCTCGAGAAGTTGAGAGTCAGACATTCTAATGGAGGGAAGGGAAGGCTCTCTGTGGTGATTAATAGAGAGCAGTTTTGTCTTCGAAGCATTGAAGTTGACCAGCCAATTCATGCCCCAGTTCACAATCGATTGGTGGTCCTTTTCGAGACGCACGCCCAGGTGAGTTTTGTCAGAGAGACTAGATTTGTTTTTGAGGTAGGAATAAATTGTGGTGTCATCCGCGTAGATGCCAACTTGGGAAGTTACGGCGTCAGGAAGGTCATTTATGTAGATAAGGAATAGAGTGGGGCCTAGGATGAAGCCTTGAGGAACACCTGCGTTCGTGGGATAGGAACTGGAGGAGAATCTGTTGAGAACGACCTTCAATTCACGGTTTGACAGGAATGATCATATTAGGTTATATAATCGACCTGTAATGCCATAACCCTGGAGCTTGCAAAGAAGGCCGGCATGCCAAACCCTATCAAATGCTTTGGAGATGTCTAGTGCCATGGCTCGGGCTTCCGTTTTTTTTTTGAGAGCTCAGTAGACTGTTTCAGTGATGGCCGTAAACACATCGGCTGTAGATCGGGCAAAGCAGAAACCATATTGCTTGTCTGAGGGAAGATTGTGGGATGTGGGGTGCTTAACCACCCAGTATTGATTAGGGCTTTGAAGACTTTGCTGAAGAGGGGAAGGAGACTGATAGGACAGTAGTTGGAAGGGTCAGAGGGGTCGCCAGAGTTCTTGAAGACAGGAACGATCGAAGAGGACTTCCAGCAGTCAGGAAAACAAGATTTCTTGAGGCAGTAGTTGTATAGTTTCGAAAGGGCGGGCACCAGTTCAGACACGCATTTCTTCAAGACAATGGCTGGTATCCCGTCTCCACCACTAGCTTTGTTGGGATCTAAATTAGAGAACGCCCAGTACCAAAGATGGGGTTATGTTTAACCCACTCAATATGGCCTCAGTTCTAAGAGGGATGTCGGGTATGGGTACACCGGAAGAGTCGAGCGTCGAGTTGAATGAAAATTTCCGAGCAAAGCATTCAGCCTTGTCAGTAGAGGAGGTCAGGACTTTGAACTGGTTGAATAAAGGAGGTATAGAGGGTTTGCAATTGTTCAATACGCTCTTGCAGAGACGCCAATAATCTTTGTAGCCACATTTGCGAGATGCAATACGTTCCTTCATTCGAGCCGCAAATAGTGACTTAGCATCATTTAGGACACACATTCATTACGGGCAGAGGCAAAGAGACGTCTATTGCAGTCAGACACGTCGCTACGGTATAGGTGGAAGTAGTGGTTCCTATGGGCGATGGCGGCTGAGCAAGCAGCAGAGAACCAGGGGGAGGAGCACGACTTGACCCTATATTTCCTTGATGGGATGAAAGCGTCGATTCCAGCTTTAACCCAGGAAGAGACCTCAGAAGCACATTCTTGGACAGGGAGCTTAAAGACTATCCCAGGGGACATCGCAGAGGAAATCACGGAACGCGTCCCAGTCAGCTCGTTGATAGTAGAACAAAGTTCTAGTGGTAGGAGGTTCTTTATAGGGGGTGGAGTTAAAGATGTTAACCAATACTACTGCATGATCAGAGTTACATAAATGGCAGAGTTGCGAGGCGCTGCAGGATTCGGGGATGGAGGTAAAGCACAGGTCGAGTAGAGAGGCTTTACTTTCCCGGTTGAAGGCAAAACGAGTGGGGAAGTTAACCAAGTGAGGGAATGGGAGATTGAAAAATTAAGCATTTGAATGCCTGCATGGTCAGTAGTAGCATTCTTAAGCCACAAGGTGTGATGGGCGTTAAAGTCACCAAACACAAAAATGTGAGCAAACTGGTGGAGGGAGAGAGCCTTGTCTATGCTATCAAGTATCTCAGTCTTGAGAGGATGGAAAGCGGTAAAGGAAGAAGAGATAGCTTACTGCATTGAGGAGAGAGAGTCGGAGACATGTATGACTGGTTAGGCGATTAGAGAGAGGACTCTCTGGCCAGAGGGAGATGTTCCTTGGTGTAGACACCAAGACTGTGCACGTGGGTTACAGAGTCTTTTCTGAGGAGCGGAAGATAGCCGGGGATCGTGAGATCAGAAGAGGGGATAGACGAGACAAGGTTTGTCTCACAGAGAGCCAGTATATCCAGGCCATTCGCAGTGAGGAAAGATTCCAGACTGCAGAAGTTTGTCCTAATGCCCCGGATGTTGGAGAACAAAATGTTGAGGGGTTTAGGTGGTTTTCGAGATGCTGGTTTAGGGTTAATCTTTCGGTTTTTGTAAATCATGTTGAATTTTGTTTGTAAGATGAGAAGGCCCGAAGTAAAAAAAACAGACAGTTTCGACCATGACGCGGGCAGAGAGGAGTTGGCAAAATATGCATCATTATGTGGCCTCAGGGCTGCCCACCGGAGGTGACTGCAGGGACACCTTTCCATGTGCGACATGGTACTACAAACACCCCGGTATTATACAACTGTTGATCAGAACGGCCGCTCAAGACGCTACGCAAGAGTTAGGGCTCATAACTACCAGTCGGAAACAGCAACCAGAGAACTGTCAACCGTGTACCCTCAAAATGAAGAGGTGATGCCACAGACTGCACACATCACGGGAGAAACAGAGCTGCACTAATACAGAGGCCGGAGAGAGAAACAGTACCGGGAACCCCTTCCTAGACAAGAAACAAGGTGTAAGCCTCTACTCATGTCCAATAGAAAGGGGAGGAGTGTTGACCGGGCGTGAGAAGAGATTACTTACTCCTATTACAGATAACACAAAAAAGGACGACAAAAACAGAGGGAAGGATTGGTGGGGGGAGATAACAGGTAAGGAGTCCTGAATCACACTTGGCTATACCCTATCACATTAAGTTTTAGTATAAGTCCCATTGTCTATTCTAAAAAGGAAATTGAAAAAAAAAAAAAAAAAAAAAAAAAGGTTACTCGGATTTATTGTCGCATCTAGCCAAAGACATTTAATTTTCCATTTTTCCCAGTTTTTTTTCTTTTTTTTTTATCTTTCTAAGCTATCAAATAAGGGAGAATCATTGGGACAAAATGTTTTGATTTTTGATTATATATATATATATATATATATATATATATATATATATATATATATTACACACGCACACTAGATGCAAAAAGTGGAATTACATTCATTTTATGTTAATTCCCTTAGTAAAAGGCAACTATCTCTTCTGCCAAAGGTAAATAACAGTTAAATCTCACGTCTACCTTGATTGTGTGTAAAAGAGTCGGTGAACCCTGACACACTGATGGTATTTATCAATTCACCCACAGGAATTGAATGTGGCACAAGGTCTTTTTAATGTGGGTATGTCTGAGCCCGTAGGCCCAGCCAAAAATAAATAACCATCCAAACCCGCTGAGGCGGGCTAGTTCCGTCAACCTCCCCGAACGAAACCCTACCCTTCGGCGGAGCTTCGTCCGGGTTCCTCTCTGCAAGCAGAGAGTTCGACAGACACCCGACCCGGCAGCTCACAAAGCGCAGATACTACACTTTGATCCTAGCCACCGGGCCGAGCGGGTATTCCCTGACACACTGATTGGTACGCATCTGCCATCCCGGAGCTCTGCTGTCCATTTCTGTTCACAATTTTGGGCAATATATTGGCTGCCCGAGTATATGCAATTTCACACAGTGATCAGTATTGTCTTATTTAGGCAACCAGTCCAAGTGAAGGATAACTGAATTCAAAAGTTGAAATGACAACTCGTACCACTACCTTTCTCAAAGTCATGTTGCAAGTATGAAATAAGTGAAAGCTGTGGAGAGCCATGATCAGTCACTAATGTGCCAAAAAAGAGGGTGCCAATGTTGGTGAGAGATTGACTAAGTGGGGAAGACTATTCAGTGTTTTAAGGTTATGATGCTCAGCATGTCCCAGGCAAAGTATGTAGACATGAGCCTATAACATCCAGGGGTTCAGTTTCATGACTCCACAATCAGAAAGCATTTATTGAATTCTGTTGCTTGCAGGACAAACTATTCAGAGTTCTTTTGTTTTGCAAAAGGCATGGGCCAGACTCAATCTTTGAGTTCATTATTAATATACAATGTCCAGCCCTGTGTAGGCAGAGAGAATTAAAACAAGTTCACCCCTTTTTGGGGAATTTGTTGCCAATTCAATACCAAACTAGGAAAAGAATTTTCTTTTTTATAATTTCATTAATTCGTCTATTGATTTTCTTGGGTTCTCCTTTTCAAATGTCCAAATTGTTAAGTACTAATATATATATATATATATATATAAAAACCCAACCTGATAAAGACACGGGTGTTGTCATTAAATTATAATATGTTGATAAAATGTTGTGCATTTTAAATGACACTAGTAAATTTCAGAAGTTAAGTGATGTGTCAATACCTTGAAAATGAAAGTGATTACAAAAGAGATGGTCAGAACTTCAAAGAAAATATTTTTGTAAAAAGAAAAAGTTTATAATAATATTCGTCTCAGTTTCCAACATCAACGGATGTATGGGTTACCAAAAGTTCATAAAGTGGACATTCCACTTTGGCCTATTTTGTTCAGGGTGGGTTCTGCCCAGCATGATTTGCCTAAGTGGATTATTCAACTAGTTTCAATTTGATGCATATGTGCAAATGGCAATTCAATCTTGACATTGCGTATTTAGCATTGTTCAATATATTTACTTTGTTCACAAATGTCCTGCTTCATGAAACTATTGATATTTGTGCTGACTTTTTGCATCATGATCCTGTAAAGCTTCCATCTTTTCCTGACATTGTCTTTGTTGAGTTGATGGCTATCAAGTAAATCTCCTTCAGCTTTAACAATTGTATGTACCGACAGACAGATGGAGTTGTAATGGGTAGTCCATTGGGACCTCTGATGGCTAACATTTTCATTGGCTTTCATGAGAAACAACTATTTGATAGAATTGTCAAGCTCTATTGTTATTTTCACTACGTTGATACATTTACATACTTCTTCCTTGTGTGGTAAAGCAGAAGAGTTCTTTTCATATCTAAACAATCTCCATCCATTTTTGAAATATACCATGGAGGTAGAAGAGAATTGGTTACTTTTTAACATCAGTTGTTGAAATTTTTTTTTTTTTTTCAACCATTTCACCTTTGTGGCAGACACAGTAAACCAGAACCAGTGTCATTCCATTCAAAAGAGACCATTCTCTGTTGTACCACAAGAAATTGGTTAATTAGCAATTGTGTATAATATTAGCATGGTTGGATAGAATCAAGAAGGGACATCTGATTATGTTAGTGCTCCATTCTGATATCTATCATCCAGACAAGTGATTGGGGATTCCCCATTATTAGTAGGCCATCGGAGATGAGAGAGGTCTTCTGTCAGGGTACATCGTACTATATGTACAATTATGATAGGAGGAATGAACGATGAAGCAGATACAGGGAAGAGAACAGCGATAAATACCAAGAAACAGTTGTAGAAGGAAGAAATGCCCAATATGAAATCATGTCCCAAAACAGAGTTGCTAACTTTTGACTAGTCATATTTGCTGATACTTTTTCTGAAAATGTGCCTAAATTTTAATTGTGATACTTTTGTATCTTTTTTTTTTTTTTTATGTATAAAATATTATCCCTCTTTTAAAAGATCATTTTATATATATGTGAATGCAAAAAGATTAAATGAAAAATTGTAAAAATCCAACACACTGACCACTTTGTCATTATAAATCAGATCATTTAAACCATATTTGGGCACTTTGATGTGGTGTAATGATTAACATGCTTGTTTCACTAGAACAATGACCCAGTAGTAAGCTTGACTCACTGGGTACCTCATACTGTTGACTTTGTGACACATCTAAATTTTAGATATTGTCTATAAGAGTAAGTATAGCCTAACAATGCAAACAAAATCAGGAAAATATTTTTGGCTTAAAACCATGAGATTTCACTTTTGTAAAAATGGGAGTGAAAGATAATACTTTCCAACATGAGGGAGGCACAATTAAATATTTAGAAAAAAAAAAAAAAAATTAAAACCAATCCCTAACAAAAGTATTCAGTTGAATGACCGAGTGGAATGTTGAAAGGTTTAACAGTAATTCATACACATAATTTGTTGGGGAGGAGAGGTAATAAATAATTCTTATATTTCAAAGCAACCTCTTGCATGTATTAAAATGTTGATAGTTAACACTGTCATTAGAGTTTGGGTAATTCATGTCAATTGTGCACCCACCACAGAGCAATAGTTGCAAACTAGTGTCTCAGGCCAAATGTAGTTAGATTATTGGATGCTCCACCCTTGTGGACTGTGTTCACAAAGGTGGGGGCGGTCAAGAAATGTCAACAAGGGCTAACAATGGGAAGACAAACATCTTGTTTTCAATTTGTTTTCTGAGCATTCGTTTTATAAATTTTAATTTCCCCAGACAAATGTATGATCAGATCATCTTACAAAATACAAGAGCAGGATATGAACAGCAAATCAGTAGGATTTAAAAAAAAAAAAAAAAAAAAAAAAAATGTAGCTATGGTCTTTGAAAAATTTTTTTTTAAAATTGTAACATAATTTATTTTTTATGATTGACCATTTATTTGATTGTCTGCTGGTTTGTCAACAAAAATGTTCTTCACTATCTTTAGAACATTTATGCAATTTACTTCTGGTTTTAAATGAACATTTGTTAATGCCTTAGACTACATTTTTTTCCTCTTTCTTTGATAAATAATGATTATGGAACTAAGATAAATCCTTACAATTAGGAAAATTTGAGGTTTAAGAATACCTAGGGATTAAGGTAAAAAATTCCCAAACCATATGATTGCCACCAAAATGTTCAGAAAATTTAACAAGTTTATATGGAAAGCTCAAGTGCACTCAAACTAAATGAACACATTTCACAGCAGATTTGCAGGATTCTTTGAGAGCCAACAAAGAATTCCAAAAGAATCTGTGTCAAGTATCATATTTTCAACTATATCAACCACAGCAGGCAAGCATTGATACCCAAAATCTTATTTTAGAGTCTGGCAAGACCAAAATGTTTTCAATTTAAAATAATGGCAAAATTGCTTTGACACCATGACAGTGAATAATGGTGAGGGAATTTAGTTGTGTAGAGTAAATTTTCAGAAAGCCTCAATACATGTTATGAATATATACAAAACACAGACATATGCATGTGTAATAGAAGTTTATCCTTCGTTTCTTCTAAAATCTTTTCATTCTTTCACTTCCAGCAGCCCTTTGCATCTTAGTGGCATTATTGCCTTGCTTGCAGTGAATTCATAAAAAATTAAAATTTTAATTATTTTGTCTATTAATACAATAATTTCATGGACTTAAAGATGATTTTTAGTAGATATTCATATTTGAGAAGAAGCTCCATTTATTTATTAATTAAATGGTATATTTATTTTCAACTACCAGCTAGAACATTCGAGAAATCTTATTAAATAAAAATATGCACTCTCTGGCATAAAGCTACAAGTATTTCAGTGTATGTGAATATCAATAGAAAATTTACAAAGGAAAATTGTTCAACATTACCACCTGAATAAACATTTAAATTATGTATTATGGCAAGTAAATGTTGGATCTCTCCTTACAAAAGAAAAGCCATTATGATCAATAACCATAGTGATCTTCAAAGTTTATATTTTCACAGCTGTGAGGAGTAAGGTTAGAGTGATAAGAATTTCATTTACCCAATTGTCTTGGTATAATAAAATCTTATTAATTCACCAAGACACACCTCACTAATTTCCCCTCATTTGAATTATTCTATAGTTATTTACAAAATATTTTTTCTTTCTTTTTAGTTACCTAACACGTTAAAGTTTGTTTTCATGTACAATAAAGTCAACTTGAGACAGAATTGGGAATTCTTATTTAAATAGCTTAAGTAGATAAAGCAAGACTGCAAGCATATCAAGTTAATTCACTGTTGAAGAGTGATGAACACTGGACACTCACTATGGCCTTATGCCAGACAAAAGGTTAGTAAACAACATTGTGCATTTGAATCTTAAAATCTACTTGAAGTCTTAAATACATTCATGAACCAACAAATACTCCAATGTAAAAGGTAAAGTGGGAACTTAAGCAATAGCCTACAAGAGTATTTAGCAAAATAATTTTATGGCATAAAAAGACCATTATATATATATATATATATATATATATATATACACACACACACACACACACAAAAATGAAGAGTGATCAAAGTTATGAGTTTTAAACGTCTTTCACGTACTGTGTTTTGATGGATTCATTTTCTATGGCTTAACCTTGGCAGGTTATTTAAAGCCAGAAAATATTTCCTGATTGTAACAATTTTTTGCAAGAATGATTTAGTCATACAAGCCTTACTAATTAGTCTGTAACAGTGGGAGGGAAAAAAGAGGTGGATTCATACCTTTCCACAAGGGTAATCATGCATAACAAACTCAACTAAAATTAGAACTCATCCATTAACAATTTCAAGCCATTATCCATGATACCATCAGCACATCTACACTCACAGCACCTGTTATTTCCAAGTGGACACCCATCTAGATAGTGACCATTGCTTAACTTTTGTGAGTGTTTCAATGTGCTATGACTGTACTGTGTTTTAAATTTTAAGTATTCATGAGCTGAATATGTGAGCAGACAGTTTTAAGGAAAGTGTAAAGAAAAATGACACTTAGAATCAGAAAAAGACAATGGAAATTTCTAGGGCTTATAATGAGGAAAGGTAGCTTGGAGAATTTGATGTTCACAAGACATTAAAGCAAGAGGGACAGAAGAAAAAAAGCAAATAATTTCCTAATGAACTTGCATAAATGTTTAGAAGAATGGACAAGGAATGATGGCAAATGACAAACCTTATTCAAAACTAGCTATGATCACCCATGTCCTGAAGGGACATGACACAATTCTAGTCACAATTATTATTCGATTTTCTCTTACAAATGAAAATTGAAGAATGGACTTAAAACATTTTCTGAAAAGACTTTGGATTAACATATGTCAAGAATTCTCAATCATATGGTTTTGGAATTTTTTACCTTAATACCTAGGTATTCTTAAACCTCAAATTTTCCTAATTCTAAGGATTTATCTTAGTTCCATAATCATTATTTATCAAAGAAGGAGGAAAAAAAAAAAAATGTAGTCTAAGGCATTAACAAATGTTCATTTAAAACCAGAAGTAAATTGCATAAATGTTCTAAAGATAGTGAAGAACATTTTTTGTTGACAAACCAGCAGACAATCAAATAAATGGTCAATCATAAAAAATAAGTTATAAATATGTTACAAGAACAAAAAAAAAAAAAAAAAAAAAAAAAAAAAAAAAAAAAAAAAAAAAAGTTTTTCAAAGAACATAGCTACAAAATAATCAGCTCCAATCGGAGCCAACGTAGGTTTTATAAACCAGCTTAAAGGACTTCTAGGAAAATACAATTAAGTTTTTAAACTAAACACTTAAGAGAAAAATTAGCAATGTAGCTTTTGGGAGGTTACATTATCTGTTGCCTTTTCTTTTAGTTAGCTATCATTTTGCAGCTGTGGATAACAAGAACCAGTTTGTGTAATTGATTGAATCTTAAACTCTCACAGTACATCAACACCTACACAAATCCCAATGAGATACATTACAAATCAAGACTTCCTGATGACCGACTTTACTAGGCTTAATGTTTGTAGACAAATTTTAAATTATTAACCTATTCACTGATTCTGCTTGTTCATAAGTTGTTAAGGTTTTCAATAAAGCATCAATTTTTGAACGCAAACCAGTTATGCTTTCTGGCCCAAGAAAATGGCAGAATAAGTGGAAGAAAGAAAAACAAGGAAGTGGAAAAATTTTGTTCAATCAAAATTTAATTCTAAATCCACAGCTGACTTCTACAAGAAATGTTTTACCAAATTAAAAATATAGAAGCCTATTGAATAATTTCACTCTTGAAAAAGCAAGTTCACTTCACCTGGCAAAAACAACAGACTTAGATTATGCAGATGACACTGCCTTATTGTCAGGTACAATTGATAAAGTCTATCAAACTTCTCCATCCCATCAAAGAAGCAGCCATCGAGATTGGTCTACATTGATACTGGCAAAACAGAATTTATCAGCCACAACTAAGGAGAAATTAACTTGAAAAAACAGCAACAACATCAAATTCATCCAGGAATTTGTTTACATCGGCAGCAACATCCAGTCAATGGAGAGAGACATCAAAATCCGTAAAGGCAAGGCCAGTGTTGCCCTTGACGGTCTGAGAACCATCTGGAACTCCTCCCTTTGATAATCTTAAGAGGGAGTTCTTTAAGGTCATGGTAAAATCTGTCTTGCTCTACTGCTCAACAACATGAACACTGATGAAACACCAAGAAGCATCACTTGACAGAACATACACAAAGATGTTATGTTGCATTGGACATCAGCTGGAAGAAACATCTGTATGGACACCTTCCCCCTATCTCAGTTTTGCTCGGCAAGAGAAGACTGACTAGCTGTTCACTCCTGGAGAAGCAAGTCAGAACTTGTTAGTGACACCCTCCTATGGAACCCATTGCATGGCAAAAGATCAGCTGGAGACCTCATCACAACTACATTGACCAGCTTGTAGATAACTCTGGATGCCATTTGGAGGAACTGCTGACAGAGATGGTTGGAAGGAACGAGTCAGGAGAATCCAAAAAGAATTCTCAACCTCATGATTGAAGAATGTGAAAATGACGGCATCATTGTGAAGTACATATGCTTGTAAACAACATTTTGCAAAGATGACATATTAAATCATTTAAGAACAAGGTTGGTGTTGACCACTTGGATATTTTGATCCTGTCATTGATATGTATTTAAACTGATGTGGAGAAGTTATCAAACAATAAGCAGAAAAAAGTGTCATTAAAAATCTTGCCATTTCTAACTATTTTGTTCGTAGCAAGGAATTTGCTGGTTTTGTTAGTTGTTCTGTTATTCCTACAGTAAAATAAGAAACCCTGTCTAAATAGCGTAACATTAACTTCATTGTTTTTTCTTTAGACCTCCAGACCAAGACAGCCTTCTGGACAGAGTGGTCGAAGATCAAGAATTTATTATAGCACATGATATCACAACCCTCCTCAGAGACACTGCATAGGATTCTGGCCCTGCTCTTTTCAAAAGGTTGCCAACCCCTGTTATAAGTAAAGTTTTAAGTAAGAGCAGAGCCATTACCAAGCCCCCCCCACCCTCAATTATCCAGTTACCTTGAAAAAAAAAAAAAAAAAAAAAAAAAAAAAATCAATTCTGGATAACTAATACCTAAATTATCAAAAATGAATAAAGGAAAGTCATATTCTGAAATAAATTTAATATTAAATAACATTTTCAAACACTTTGTTCAAGGTCCAGTTTTTGTTTTTGTTTTTAAAAGAAAAAAAAAAATTTGTTCAGCTGGTATCACATTTTCTACTCAAGACATTTTTAAGAGTAGGTACTTGTTTAAAGTAAAAACAATTTTTTTTTTTTTTTTTAAAGCATTTCACCCCAAGAAACGCGGGAGTGCCACTAGCACACAAGGGGTTACAGAGTGAAAGTAAGAGTAAAGGAGGGTGTTTGAGGGAAGCATAAAGAGAAGGATGGGATCAAGATCAAGGCATTAAAAGATGTGGATTGACATTACATTTGAATATTTAAAGATTATAGCTATCAGGGAATAGGAAGTAAAAGGAAGGGAGTTCCACTGTTGGGAAGTGTGAGAAGAAGCTGTTGGAGTAGAAGAGGTGGTTACATTTAAGTGTTTTGACAATGAGAAGGTGGAACCAAGATACCAATCTAGTAACATGCTTAAATGCAGTTGGGGCACCAGTGAAAGTAGCTCGTCAGAGCAGTTGCTAATTAAATTATTTGTAGAAAGAGGGAAGCCACGTTATGTATGTGAAAAAGTGAGTGTAGTCAAGATGTCAGGTCAGGACCTATCTCATTGCATATCCGTCTTTGGATTTTGTTAAGAACCTCAAGATGAACAGTTGGGGCAACAGACCATATATGGCAACAGTATGCAATGCAAGGACAAATGGTTAATTTGAAGGATGGACTGACACGAAAAACCTTTTCTTACTTTGATGCTTGAAATTGGGGCTGTTGAACTTCAATATAAACAATATCATTATCCACCTCATCTTGAAAAGTTTCTGGATTGGTTAGAAAGTTCAACAATATCCTTGTCAGTTAAGTGTTCATACTCAATGCCATCGGGTTTCATTTATCAGCCTTTTTATCAACTATTGTGTACAGTTTAAATTCTGAAAACACTTGTCTGAGATGAAATATTAGGATCTGTTTAATTCAGACAACTGAAAAATATTTAGATTTCAATTTTTCATAGTTTGTGCCCAAATAAACAAAATGCAGAAAGTCAAAATAGAAATAATTGAGGAAAAAAAAAATGAATTTGCAAAGACAGATTTATAAAGAAGGGGTCTTAAATCTTTAGCACAAAAAAAAAAAAAAAAAAAAAAAAAGTTAGACAACCTCTATTAATATTTCCTGCGCTACATTTTAAAAAGGAGATACCTAACAGCCGAAATAAAAATATTTTGTCATGACAAAAACTTATATTAGATATCTAAATGAATGCATTTCTAATGCCTTTACCCATGACTACACACTAAATAAGTCAAAAAATATATTTTAGAAATAGTACAATTTAAAACATTTTCTGAAGCCACAAAGTTTAAATAGTTACAAGTAGGTAAAAATAGTACATTCATTCTTGTATTAAGAAAACAGGAGTTATAATTTACTTTGAAAACTTAGATAAGAATTGCTGCTTATGGCCTAGATTTTAAACAACATTCCTGTTAAGTGTTCATATATAACAAGAACATATTTTTCACATTGTGCTGATGTTAATAAAACAGTGTTCAATATTTTTATATATATATATATATATATATATATATATATATATATATATAAAAAAAACAATTTTAAGAGTAGCTTAGATGTGATACAAGGCTGAAAGTATGAGTTAGCAGTGAGGGTCAAACAAACTCACCATTCAGTTGTAATTGATCTAGCAACACAAGCTTGCTAACCATAACACCACAAAAATGCCCAGTATATAAGAAACATTTTAAGGTATCCTATATTTATAAATAAAACTGCTTAATATCAGATGTAGTGTATGTAAATGTAAGTATAAAAGTGGAGACCGACATACATGTGTGTGTATATATATATATATATAAAGAAAAATTTGGAAAAAACAAACAAAAATCCTTAAATGCAATTATGTTGTTTAAAATTAATGAAATGTCGACGTCTGACGTTTCGGTTTAATAAACCTTTTTCAAGACAATATTCATTAAAATACAATTCAGTTCAATTTGACAAAGACGATGGACATAAAAAACAAGTCTTATCCAAAACAGATAACTGAAACTATAAACAGAAAGCTGATCATTTTAAAAATTTTCAGTTAAAAAATTAAGGAAAACAATGGCAAAAAAATACAGAATAACCAAAATGACATTTAACTGCTTTTCTGGAATAAAAAGGTAATAGCCGTTAGCTTAATAAGCATTTTTTTTTTTTCTATTATTACTCCATTTTATAGTCAGAGAGAGATGTATGTAAGCTCATGTGAGTGTGCATATGTATACGTATGTGTATACGTATGTGCTACAAGCCAGTGATTAATGACACTTTTGTTAGTACAAATTTTTGAAGTCACCAAGTATGCAAGAAGAGCTTTCCATTGTTACCTACAAATGTAAAAGCCAAGCTTTCAAGGACCTGAAATATTTCTCCAACCAAATTATGGCATCTGGCAGAGAAAGTATTCACATGATATTATACTGACGCAGTATTAATTCACCTATTTTCATCTGAATGAAAAAGGGGATTCTTTCCATCCAAACTATGTTGAAATTATTTAGAAGATGATTATTTTGATAAACAAAAAACCATGGCAGAAAGAAAGTGACAACACTTCAGGAGGCTAAAAATGACAAACTGAAAACTTCCAAGAGATCAAATTCAAAATCATAACTAGTTTGATATCTGTCACAGCAAAATGATAAATCTAAATTGTTCATCCATTTAAAATGCATTTGTTAGAAAACAATAGTTTAAATACAGAAGGAGTCCTAAAAATGATTTCAAAGGGCTATACCCTTTTCCTATTACTCAGGGTTGTTAAACAAAATGGGGAATTAGCCCTTGCAACAGATATGTCCATTTCAATTTTATTCAAATGGCATTCATGTCTATATGAATATTCTAATTCAATAACAAAAAAAAGTCACCTAGTCACTCATGTACATACACCCACACAAGGTCATATAGACAGAAAGAGAGAGATACAATCAGCTATTTTACAATACAGATTTCCCAATAAACCAGTTCTTATTCATTAAATTTTAATCATAAAATGGCTTCTTTGAAAAGAAATGATAGAAAGCTAATTCTGTATTCATGATAGAGTGGTATTAAGGTGTGAATATTAAGGTCTCAAATGTATAATCTCCTAGGTAGCACCAACAAGTTGTGAGAAACAGCACATTGCCTAATTAAACAAACTTAATGTCTATGTCTAATAAGTTAAAAACTGCATTGTTTTAAGTTTTAAAAGTTTACAAATCCAACAGTGATTTTAGGTATAAACATGAAAATTAGTTTTTTTTCTCTCATACTATTTCTCTTAACAGAAAAAAATAAAATACAGATATAGAATTGTTAGTTTTGAGGGGTTTTTGAGAATAGAGAGGAAACTAACTAAACAGACCATTATCATTTTGCAAACAGTGATCCTCACTGGGTACCCCACCTCATACATGCAATATTGTGCTAAACTAGACATAGCTAAGTAAATATCTCATTACAGATAATGGATAGCAAGCTAGCTCTGTAGACCACAACTATTTTGTAGGCAATTTGATCCACTCCCCCTCTGAAACACATGGATACTTTTTAAACTCAATTCAGTAAACAACTTTAGAGGGCAGTCAAAATACAGACTTCGGTAACAGTCAAAATACAGACTATTACTGAACTTCTGCATCATTTTAGATGCTTGGACATTGCCTTGTGTCTGCAGACATTGTAAATGAAAATCTTTAGTATTCCCATCAGACTAAAAAAGCATGATTAAATAATCTTAGATTATTTAATCTTAGATTATTTAATCTAAGTTTGGAACAGATTTTTATTTTAATGTTAAAAACTCTTCAATTCAATTAAATTCACCAATCAAAGGATCTTATCTTAGTTTAGAAATCACTTGGGTAGAAGACATTTGATCCATTCTGCTAAAACCTAGATGCAAAAAATATACTTACTTGTTGCGACCAATAAGTTCATGATCTTTGACTTCAATGTGAATCTCATCATTTGATGCAAGTGGCACACCTTTTAAGTCAAATGTCAGTGTCTGGAATAAAGAGAAGACAGTTTAATAAAATTAAAATTTTAGGCATTTTTTAACACTAACATGTACAATATAAGCTTATTTAGTCTAACCAATTTCACAAGGTTTTGCATTGATAAGCCTTTAAAGGGTCTTTTTGTTTATACAAAGTATTGTTTCTCAAACCAAATAGAATTTAAAATGCATGAATGGTATCCAAAAATTTAAATAATGGATCAGTACAAAAGTCCTGCAACCTGCAAATTTGAAAAGCTCTGATGTAACATTTTCTTGTGTTATTTGGCTGGAATGTCTTCCAAAAAGACTGTTTTTTACCTTACATTATTACTTATTAGAAGAAAAAAAAAAATATTTGTAATGGGTAGGTGCGAGTTGCTATCCGTTTTTTTTTGTTTTTTTTAAACAATGAAATTAATAGCTGGCCTAAATTGAGAAATCCTACAACAGGAAAAAACTACCTTCTACAAGAATCAAATCTACATCCCTGCTACTTTAGTCTTTTTGCCAAAGACTGACACTACAGGTCTGGCCAGAGAGAGCAAGGTTTCAATTACCTATTTAAGGAAGTCACATTTCATAAAAGTGAGAAAAAAAAAAAAAAAAAAAAAAAAAAAAAAATAAAAAAGGCGCATGCTTTCCTCAAATTGGTTACTCAAACCTTGCTCTCAGGCAAGTATCCGTGGGCAAACTGATAGCAGATTCAATTAGCTTGAGTGCCACAATTTTTCTTTAGTCCAACTTAAATTAGGTGTTATTAACTTCACTGTTTAAAATAAAAAAAATGAAAAAGAAAAAAGAATTGCAACTCCAACACATGCATGCACTAACTAATTTTTTTATATTATGTAAGTTGATCAACGGTCTGTTGACCTGCACCTACCAGGAATCCTATTCTAGCAAATGAGGGTCAGGCACCTTAGTTCCTAGGAACTGACAACCAGATAACTTACACATAGGATTTGATTATAGTGGTGATGGATGGATGTTGGATGTAACGGCATGTCAACTCCTATTAGTGGTGATGGTGTTGTGCAGAACCAACCACACTTTTTGAAGAGTGGAATACAGAGACCTGGTGTACCGTGTGCCACAAGGTCCCCCAAATGACCGTCAGCCGGTTTTGAATTCAGAGGCAAGGTGAAGTAAGAGATAGCAGCTCAGATTAAAGGAATCTGAAAGCAGAGTTTGAATTCCAGTCAAATCCATTACATTCACTTACGTGCTAATACCCTTGAGAAATGTATGAATCCTCCTCTTCTCCCCCTAGCTATAGGTAAATAGCAAAATAGACTGGGTTCTATAGCCTTGGATAGTAACTGGTCTAGGAGGAGAAAGATATATCACTTGCTGAAACCACTTAAATTGTAATTTTAATGATCACAAAAAGCAATCTCAAACTTTAAACAAGCTACATAATTGGAATATAAAACATTTATATAAAGTATGCAGCAAGTTATTTCATTTTTATTGAATGAAAATTACAGTAGTTTGTGTTATTTTATAAGTCTTGTCACATCAAAAACAGGATTTTTTATGATTAACAAACTATTTAATAAGTTCAAAATGCCCCTCCCCGTTCAAGACACCACTGAAGACTATCAGAAGTGTTTACTTCTACAAACCATTTGACACAGAAATTTCCTGTCTTGATTCAAGAAATGTTTTTGGTTTCAGCCTGTAAACAGGTTCTTTCAATATGCCTCTCAAGTCTGGCGATGTTAGATCTGCTGACCATGATGGCCACTCAATTACTCATGTCGTCCTATCCACCTCAGCTCGAGATTAAGATTTAAGCATTCCATTCTCAAATGCATAAGCCATAATCTACTGTAATTTATTTTTGTTCAATAAAAGTTAAAGAAATGGGTGTTACTTTTGCAGCACTCTGGAGAATAGATTTGTTTAAAGTTATTAAAACACAAATTCAGTTTGAGTGTAATTACTAACAACCCAGTTTACTGGATGGTATATCAAAACTAGACACTAAAACTTGCACATGTCATTTTTTATGGTTACAGTGATCACATTACTAAACAGTAATGAAATTGTATTTTATAAAACCTAAAAGACCAAGTGAAATCCATGTGATCTTTTCTATGTTCATGTGAAACTCATCATTTTAGTTTTGGGGACAAACATTGAAAGGCTCAAAATATACAAAGCAGAGTGAAAAGTTTACAACTTCAAATTTTAGCATTGATGTTATTATTTTTAACAAATTTCCTTCTCTGGTCAAAAAGCAGCATTGATTGATAATCTACCCAAATGCGGCAAGCATGGGGCTATATATAGTTTTCATTTCTAGACACAGTCAGCATGTTGTGGCCGTGTTCATAATTGATATTGATTGTTGACTTTTTTTTTTTATTATTATTAATGCTTCTATTAACTCATCCACATGCAAAAAACAGTTAAAAACAATGTAAGTTAATAATTTCTGACAATTCAAACCCAGATCTTATGGCTATAAAGCATGCCTCCAACATTATATATATATATATATATATATATATAAATAAATAAATAAAGATATTATATATAAATAAATAAATAAAGAGATTATAGTTAGAAAAAAAGTGTATATTTTAAAGGGAAAAGTGAAGCTGCAAACATTAATGTGGATTTTTTTTTTTATACATTATTTTCCATAATTTTTGCTATATGTGTTGTGGGTCTCATGACCGTCATTAGGCACAGAATGGCTATTTCAAATAATATATATATATATATATATATATATATATATATATATATATATATATACACACACACACACACACACACACACACACACACACACACACACACACACAGGTTAACCCTGCTACTTTCATGAACTACTTCTTGGGGAAGCTCTCCAGACTAAGCACTCATGTTTGTTTTTTTTGGTTTTCATGTTTTTCTTACATCATTGTATGTCACTTGTATATTTTTATTGTTACTACATTATCATTTCTTTGTACATGTATTGGTTCTTTTCACAATTCCTGTAATTCAGGGAATAAATATCTGTATTGGTTCTTTGCATTTCTTCATGTGAATTCATATACACCATTTTTGTTGTGGGATATTTCAGGAGACATTATTCCCAATTTCAAACACTGACATTAATAATGACTTCAACAAGTTGGGAACACATAACCAGCCCGCAAACAAACATATATATATATATATATATATATATATATATATATATATATGTGCGTGTGTGGCATGTAAAAAAAAAATTTTTCACCTGCTAATTGACCTGTATGGCCAATTCAGTAAATGTTATTTATACAGGATAATTTTCTAAGAACATGAGTTCAAGTCACAATCCAAGCTACTTGACCTGATGTACAGGGTGACTGAAAAGTAACTCCTTATTTCGTGTATGATGGACTCTCCAGTCTTGTAAAATTATAGTCAGATGAGAAAACATACATAAAATAGGGAGTTACTTTTCAATCACCCTATATACTAAAACAAAAACTGTATAATGTTGTACAACCTTACCAAATGTTTAAGTTATAAAAGAATTGAGTAAAAATTAAGTTTGTTATATTAATGATAATTATACATCCAGCATTTTCATTCAATAACACTTTACCTAATGCTCAATGTCCATATTTAAATTAGCAGTTAATTTCATTTTCTGAAGTAACAGGTTTTTATCTTATTAGCTTGTGGAAATAAGAGACAGGATTGTTAGAGAATTACATTTTGCTGGAGAACAAAAAAAAAAAAAAAAAAAAGAAAACAAAGTTAACCAGTCTAAGTAGTTCCAAGATTTTGAATCTTGTTAATTATTCATGTGCAACTTTATTACTAACATGAAAATTTTATCAAAGAGGAGAAAAATTCAACCTTTGCATTCTGCATTAACAGTCTTTCTGCTTTGTTAGACTTTTTCAAGATCTCAATTGAAGTAGATCTTAACTAAATGTTATTTTGCTGCCATAAGACATGACACCACTCAAAATTTAGACATTATCAGAGGGGTAAAAAAAAAAAAAAAAAAAGTTACTGACAAAAGCTTAATATAGAAAATTCTGTGTTATACAAGATGTATATCTTGGTTGTGCATGAGGAACATGTGCTAGCATTGTTTAAAATACTTAAACAGGAAGAATAAAATTATCACAACACACAGAATCACTGAAAGTCTTTTAGCCTAAAACTAATCCCAGAAATCAGGCTATGAAGTAAAAATATCAGCTCAATGTTGCCAAGAATTATAGTGTGGACCAAGAATTGTAAGTTTATTTGAAAACTTATTTACTATTTGAATAGTCACAGCATATTAAAAAAAAAAAATTCTAATCACTTAAACATTTCCCTAATGAAGGCTAAGAAAATCTATGCAAAGTTAAAAACTACTTATAATGAACACTTAATGCTTATAATTTGTCACATTAAGTTCAGAAAAAAAAAAAAAAAAAAAAAAAAGCTGACTTAATACAAACACAATCTAGAAATTAGCAGGTAATTAACACTTATCCTGACTGTAGTATTACAGGAATTGAACTCAAAGATGACAGTTTCATCTGCAAAAGAATGATCACAATTGTACCCAAAAGGTTCTTGTATAATTGTGCAGCAAACAGTACACAGTCATTATCATTGCTAAATTCATCCCTTCACTTCTAGAACACTCCTGTCTCTTGGTTCATCAAAACTGCTGGTCATACACCGGTTTGAATTCATGCCTGTATGTAAACCCTCTATGTAGTAAATGCAAGTGATTATCTTAAACTTCACTATTACATGCCAGAGTAAGAGCTGGCCTCAGTTTCACAACAGACACACATACTTCCTTTATTGCAAATGGTATTGGAACACACTTTTACAAGTCTATACTTTCTGCACATATCCAACACGCAAAAAAATATTAAAATAACTAATCATTTTCCAAATCATGGTTTTCACCAGATTCTTTTTTACCAAAAGACTTATTCTTGGTAGCATAAAAGCTGAAATATTTACATTTTGTTGGCAATGAAGAAAAAAATGCCAATAACTGAACCAGATAAGAAATTCACATACAAATATGAAGGAGAGCACAGAGATACAACTGGTCCAAGGCAAAAGTAGCTAATTATATAAGACGTGTTTTTATTGATCACTAAGCTAGTAACACACTAATGTTTACTCCATGAGTATTTATTTAGCTCAGTGTGACACTAAGCCAGAACAGGAGGACACCAAATGAAAATGGGACAATTTGGGTGGTGACCCACTTAAACAGGATCAGATCAAGCTCCAGAAAATATAAGTGTCAACAAACAGCTGAATGTAGAAAAGGCCTGGTTTTATTGTATAGAAGTGAGGAAAAGCCCAAGAGAAAGTATGATTACATTTAATGATTATTGAAGTTAAGTGCAGTAAGAGGAACTAATTTCAGAGAGATAATTACTTCTAATAAATTAGATGAGTTAAGAGATTCTTAAGCTATCAAACTTGATTATTAACAAGTGACCACTTAACATAAATGGGTATAGCTTTGTACTCAAATACAACACCAAGTTGAGCAAAAATGATAGTAAATTACTTGGCTGAAATAAAGAATTATATCAAAAATTCTTCAGACTTAACTGTTTATACAAAACCCTTTTTAGATTAGTTTCTCAGGCAATAATTCTAAGTACTGTATCGGTCACCAAATTAACAACATGCTCTTTTAGTTAGCCCCCCCCCTTCCCTTTGGGAAGGGGGGGGGTTAACTATTTACCCATAGCTGGGACTGACAGGTGCTACCACCCCGAGTCAGGGTGGACCTGGGAATACAAGCAATTAAGAGATGGTTTCACACTCTTCAAAACCTTCTGTTCAAAGGCCTTGTTGTCGGGTGTAGTTTATAGTCTTACCCAGGACGCTTCACAGGCAAGGAAATAAAACTTAAATACAACTTTATGACAGCGAGCTAATTCAACAGGAAAATGCTGAAACCAAGTTGCCAATTTAGTAATACACTTAAATTCATGTGGTTGAGTTAGCAAAGGGAGAAAGCTCATTAGAACAATTGCCATGAAGATTGGAAAAAACAGATGGAAGTCACATCACAGTGAGGGAAAAGTGAGATGCCAAGTCAGGATTGATTACATTACAGATCCTTCTTTGGAGATCTATATATATATATATATATATATATATATATATATATATATATATATATATATATATATATATATATATATATATATATATACACACACACACACACACACACAGATATGCCAGAAATATTCAGTACATGAATGAAGGCTAGATTTATAAATGTGCAAGATGCATTCCAATGAGAAAAATTGTCTACCACAATGGTGAACCAACTTTTGTAGAAGCAGACTTACCAATGGATTCAATATAATCACTCCACATGAGTGGAAGACATGAGACCATGAAGGCACAAGGACTTGCTCTCATGAGGGTTAGCATCAGCCTTACTGATGAAAAAGAAAAAAATAAGTTCTCTGTAATGATTTATAAGTAAACTACAATATCACCCACACAAGTGATTTGATTATAGTTGTGGTGACTTGTTCAAGAGAAGCAGCATTTTTCAGATTAATTGATAAAAGAAACAGTGTACAGTATCCCAGTCTCCATGCAGTCCTTTTTAGAATTTCTTTTATTACATTGGTTGCCACAAAGGAAAGAAACCCCAATTTGCATTACTATTTAATATAACTGAAAGAGAAATTTGTCTTTTCTAAAGAAATTACCATGAAGTAAAACTGAAACAAATAGATTGCAACTTGAATTTGGTAACTTCACTTTCCACACCAATAACAAATACATGATCCACACAGATAAAAAGCATCTTGTCAGGTATAATGCACTGCACTATTTCTATATAAAAAGCATGAACGGGTGTAAAATAAAATTCTTTATATTTCTATATAAAAGTGTGTATAATGTCATTCTAATAAATATTTGGAAAAAAATGTTTCCAGTTTACACAAGTCTTATCTCAAGAATTTTAGACTAGTCACCAACTGCTTGGGAGGTGAGAGGAGTAACGAACACAAAGATGCTTGTGTTGGTGGGGGAAAATGTTTCAACTGAGAGGTCTGCATTACTACAACATTGCCATAGACATCTTTAGCAGAAGTGAGTAATACTTGACCATTTTAGTGATGTTCATAATACATTTCAGATAAGCTAGCTAAGGAAAGGATAGCAGGTATATAATGCAACACCAAATCTCTTGGTACCAGAAGAGAGAAATATAACTTTGCGGCCATTATTCAAGTCAGAAGGCCTACTTTTTTGCACAAAGTCAACTGCTCTTATGTTACTGTACTTTTTACACTTCAAACTTTTTTTGAGCGAGTGTGAGATTTTACCAGGATAACGCACAGTGGAATTATGTCCAAGTAACAGGAACATTCTATAAATTCCTGATGAATGATGTGGCCAGTACCTGATGTCAGATATGAGAGCTGTGAACAACTACCAAGATGACATAGCCCAACATTTCCATATTTTAAAAACATTTACCAAATATGTGCCACGACAAGTTGATACACTTCACTTGAGGTCATTTATCCTCAAACTTATTACTTATCAACACTTTAAGACATTACAAAACTTTCAGTTTCATAGATAACAGATACAAGTATGCAGCTAAAACACATTTTTCCTGAAACTTTAGAAACTGATAACTTTTAGGGCAAAAGTCAATAGGGTAATTTGATAAACCCCTTCAAATATTCTGCTTATTTACCAAGCAATAGAAAAAGGTATCGAAGATTCAGCAAATCAAAAAAGCTGTAAAAATGGCCTAAAGACTTATGCACCATGTCCTCTCGGAACATAGCTGATCATGGCTCCACAATTTCCTGTCCTTTGCAACTCTTAATAAATTTTGTCTTATTTCTCCTCAACACTGTTCTGCTATCCATTCACTCAAGCTCACTAAGTATGTTATGCATTATTTTTCTGTCCCTTTTGCCTTCAATCTGTCCTGTGAGTATCAGCTTTTCAAAGTCCTCTTTCCTCATATGCCCTAGAAATTTTAACAGTCTTTTCTGATAAGACTTGGGAAAGTATATACACAAGAAAATTTTGAACAATTTTTAATTAGTACAATTGTTTAAATAGCCTAATGATCAGAATTTCACTTTTGTCAATGAAAAGCTGACTTGCAAAACCCTAGACAATATTTAGTGTACATTAGTGAACATGTCATTGCTATCAACAAACATTACCATATTTTTCAGTTTATAAAGATGTAATTTCTTCTTTTTCTCCCAAAACTACTGTGCCCTATAAATTGAACGTCAGTGTCAGAAGTTTTTTTTTGGGGGGGGGGGTCAGCTTCCTAGTTAAATCAGAATCTGGGCCCTTGAAAGTAAAACAAGTCCAATGTTTCAAAATTAGATTAACATTTTCAGAGAAGCTATTTATGTTGTTAGGAGATTGTATAAGTAAAATAAGATTTTCATGAATCAATGAAACCTGAAATCATGGAGGGGGAAAAAAAAAAAAAAAAAAAAAAAGAGTTAACTCTTGACTGATGAGAATTTTTCAAAGATTTGTGAGAACAGAAGAAAAAGGTTTGTTTCATTCATAGTCATAAAAGTAATTAGCAAAAAGGATGACATTTGCTCAATAGAGCAAAAAAATGACAGGTCACAAATTCATTTGTGTTTGATTAAATATGTCAGCTCATGTCCACATCTCATTAATTAGAATGGTCAAAATGTTTAATATAAATCACTTACAGCTTTATTAAAAAAAAAAAAAAAAAAAAACCAAACATGTATGATTTCTTGGAACCTTACAGGCATGTGGTCAGTATAACAAGTTTTGGCAGATATCCAAGAAATTGGATATTAATGTTGCCATCATGAAAGTTGTAAAAAAAAAAAAAAAAAAAAAAAAAGTTCATATTGTCCAAGGGGTAACCTTTTTCAAGCCATCTGACAATAGCAAAGCTTCAAATGAATTAAAAAGGTGAGCAATGACTTTAAAATAAGCTTCCTGAATGTCTGAGATAAAGTAGCCTATTCAAGAACTCAAAATATTGATCTGTTAAGTTTGGTGTTAAATCAAAATATGTCAGTTTTATTATAAGACAAAGCAAAAGTACTTTTCTAAAGTTTTTTTTAATACATCCCAAGACAAGAGGCCAAAAATTGTGTCGATATTTAACCCTTTGTGCACAATCAGGTTATCTGGAATCAAAATTGATCAATAGTAAATCCTCTGAAAAATACCAGCTCTCTTGCCATGATGTGATGAATTTTCTAACTAATGATGCTATAGCACTTAGACAATATGAAGCAAAGAGGCATATTACTTTAGATAAAGGAGATACAAATGTTCCAATTTTGCTTGCTTTTTAACCTTTGCAATAGTGTTAAAAAGTGAAAGTTAAAATCTTAAACTATTTTTTCCTTTCATCTTTGTTTTTATAAAGTCAGGCTACTTTGTCAAAAGCATGTAAATTAAGTTTTATAAGGGATTGAGAGAAGTAAAAAATTTTCTGGAAAGTAGGGTTAAGAGAAAAGGAATGAATTTCAAAAATGTGAAGGTGGAGAAATTTGGCACTAAACATTTTTACAAATCATTTTCATCTACAATCAAGTATATGTGCGACACATACTTCAATCTTGTTAAAAGGTTACACATTTATTAATCAATTTTCTTCATATTGGCCCTTGATTAAAACAGTATCTCTGATAGTGAAGACACACAAAGTCATTATTTTTTTTTTTTTTTAACCAGCATTTCTCATCTTCCTTTATTATTGATCTTAGACAATCCTTGGAATGAGCAAGGTCAATCTAAATTCTCCAGTGAAATAAGCCAGCATGCTTGTTAATGCAAAAGTTACTGGACTGATGATATTATGAACATAAATAGCAGCCATTATTCAAATGTAACCATAGAGATCTACCTTGTTTTCTGGTAATCATCTAGCAGGTGAAAGAGAATCAGAGATACAATAAAAAGTGACTGGAATTTAAAATGCTTCAGGAACAAATAAAATAATTTTTTCAACCATTGAATATGGTACACTATCATTGTTAAGTGCTTTAGAAACTCAGCCCTGTACCATATAACTGCTGAAGAGAATACCTTTTATCAATCAGAGTCAGCTATATAAATAATTGAATCAAGCTTATCACATTACAAAATGCAAATTTTAAATGTTTAAACTTGTGATTTCCAGTCATTTTATATATATTTTTAAGCAAGTTTTTAGCTATAAGATCTACCTATAAAGAAAGAAAAGGTTCTTATCTGTAAAGAAGAGGTATCACCCTGCTTGCATTACCCAAATACTACAGACAACCAGTGTTTATATCAGTCATTACTAGATTACTAATTATAAATGCAAGGTGAGTGTTTGATAAATACCTACTTAATACAGATAATTGTGAGAAAACACAATGTTGACAAGGCCACATTTGTAAACCAACAAGGACTGAACACACTATACAAAATGAACAGGTTCAAAATGTGGCAACAGGTACTCATTACAAAGTTCATGAGTATTTTTTTTCAGCCGTTTTCCTAATATTTTTTTTTTTGACAGTCCGACTTTCTATATTCAATGACCAATCAATTTCTGAATAATAACTATTGGCAAATTAGACCCTAATTTAGCTAATGAGCTTGTGTAAATCAAGTGACTGGAAAAAAGTGATTATCTCCCTTTGGCCGAGATGAAGCCACTTATGGTGTAATGAAAGTGGTCAGTCCTACATCTTTCAGGAGTCAAACCGAGCATTTTTCTTAAGCTCAGGCCCCTTGGCCTGGGCAAAGACCAAATCTGCCTCCCCAGCCATGTGGTGATGGCACAGTTTTCCTATTAAAATATTTCAACAGATAGAAAATATGCCCAGTTTGCAGTCCTCAATTTGGAGGGGGGAAAAACAAAAAAAAAACAAAAAAACAAAAAAAAAAAACAACATGACTCCATTTCTAGTTTGTAGAATATGTCCTTGATAGTGACATAGCAGATAACTAATCTGTAATCCTAAATATAACTTAGAGAAATACAGAAGAATCCCCATCAGCTGTTCCTACTGAGAATTAGAGATATTTTCCTGCACTGCAGAAAATTTAATCAAAGCACACAGGTTTTACAACTGAATTATTTTTGTTCTTAAATACTCTTGTAATCTGATCTTGTACCTGACTTCGTCTAAACCAAATAAACTCCCAAACATTCAAACTAATGATGTTTTTCAACAAGGTCAATCTAATTTTAGAAATATAGATATGCTTGCAGACACAGTGGAACATATGATCAAAACTTAATGTTTTTATAGTTACAGTAGCAAGCAATTTGCTTTGAACTGGGCTGTTAGACAAGCATCCAAAATACACTGCCTTACAGTTCTGGTGTATGTGACGGGGAGAATGGCATTCATCTCCACTCTATAAGAAATAGTTTATTAGTGCATAAAGTCATGGAGTAGTAGACTTTTAATATAGTCAGTGAACAATGACAAATGGTTCAAACTTCACCTTCATGCACAGGTTAAAGTTCATTCAGTGCTAAGTTTTGTTTCTCCTTCCTTAATTTACTATGCTAATGGACATGTTCATCTGGTTTGATAAATCTGACCCATTATATTATGGATTACAGTGACAGATTTCAAAATAACATTTAGCTACTACTAAATGTGAACTTATAGTAGCAATTCTCGAATATGGGAAGAATGTCAGATTCAAGAAGGAAGAAATTTCTGCTACGTTTGGAACTTCAATTTGATTTTTTATGGCTTGAGGTTATTTAAAACCAAAAACATCTTTTGAATTGTAAGAATTTCAAGGAAAGAATGATTGTCTTATACAAGTCTAACCTATTTCTTGGAGAAGGTAGATTCCTATCTTTCCCAATGGTATTTGCATGTAAGGGAATATAACAAACTGACTGGAATTTGAGATGTTTTCCAATTCCTCATGCCAAGCCTTTAGCCATTACACCACCCACACATCCAAGCTGACAGCACCTGGTATTCACTAGCAGTCACCCATCTTGATACTAACCCAATTTAACTTTAGTCAACTTCAGTGACCCACCATTTCAACACTACAGCTACAAGCCAACTTCAATTTATAAAAAAAAAAAAAAAAAAAAAATGTTAAGTGATAATTCAAAATAGTGAAAAATCAATTGGGATCAGGGTGGTGAGTCCATTTAGGACTGAGAAGGGTCATTTATCTCAAAGCAGCAATTTGTTAGCAAGAAAACAGCAAAAGACATCCATAAACGAGAAAGAATTCTGAATATTCTCAGAAAAGGAATTGTAATATATGTTGGTTTATTCTTCACATTAATAAAAATTAAGTTACTTTGGCTTTGATACTCTCCAAGATTCCTAAACCTCAACCCATAAGAGAACAAGTCCAAGAGCTCAAGACAGGACCATTCCATAGGTACAGGAAAACCATGGCTAATGCCATTAAACAAAAGTCAAATATACAAAGATATTTGAAACCCAAGGAGAATGACAGCAAAATATTTGAGAGATTTAGATATTAAGAAAATCCTAAGTATAAAAGCAAGATAGAAGAGTGACATTGCTGGATCCACAGAAAATGAACAAGACTTCTTTTATGGACTTATAAACAAGCATCAGCTTCAAAGTGACTGCACTCACATTTAGAAAAATAGGTTGTAATATTTATGTAAGAAATAAATCATTGGCAGGCATTTGATAACTTTGTGAATAAGTTTCAAATTGATGATTATTTGCACAAATAATCAATTGACATTCCATGTCATTAAAACATTTTGTTCTTAGTCAAGAAAAAAAAGATGAGTGTACATTCTATTGCAGACATTTTTAATGAAAATGGCATTTTATTCAATCAACAAGCATTGACAATTGTTAAGTAAATCAAGTTAACATTAAAAATAAAAATTAACACCTTTCCTGGTTTATATATATATATATATATATATATATATATATATATATATATATATATATATATATACATACATACATACATACATACATACACACAGGTCATAACAAAATTGTGCAATTGTGAGATTAAGGTTTGAACCATTGTATCTTAGAAATGACTAAAGATATCTTACTGGAATTCTCCAAGCTTTTTTATAATACTATTGAAGTCTACTTTGAACAATAAGTATTTAGCTCTAAGTTGAAGCAATGAACCCTCTTCCTGTTGTGACCTCCTGATCCAATTTTTTTTCCCTATTGAACCCTCTTTTTTTAAACTTATTCACCATTCTCTTCATGGTTCTTGAATGAACTTTGAAGGTGGAAGCCAGAACATGAATGTTGATACCATTACTGAAAGCCTGAATGATCTTTTTCCTTTCACCATTGCTCAGTTGGGAAGACACAGTGGAGCTGATACAAAACTATTTTAACCCATTCTCTTTCTAGATGAATAACTCAAAGGGTTTTTCAGTGATTCATATGACATCAAGATAGCTAAATGTCTTGTCTGAAACCTGCAAAAAAGAAACTTAGTTTAATATCTTAAAAAAAAAAAAAAAAAAAAAAAAAACTAAACATTTTGTGGGATGAATAATTATCCCCTGCTGTAAAAGGATTGACAATTTTGCTGTTACACTGAATATGTATGTATGCACACACACATATATATATATATATATATATATATATATATATATATATATGGTGACCCCAAAAAATGGGAATTTTTGAAGTGCATACTGCCAGACATGAGAAAGTGGCAACACTGCGAGACAGTGACCTTGAGCAAGTAAACATTTCGCCATTTAGAATTCAAGATGAAATTTACAGTATCCCAGCTAAGATGTTGCAGCAGTCAATGAAGAATTGCAACAGCAGATTTCAAGAATGCATTTGTACAGGAGGACACCATCTACAGGATGTAATTTTTAAAAAAAATGAAAATTTCATCATTGTTTCTGAAATGGCATGTTTTAAGGTTTCAATTACTATGAATAAAATTTTTTTCTTCCATCACTCTTGGTTTTATTGGATTGTTAAAGTTTCCGATTTTTTTTTTGGTCACCCTGTGTGTGTGTGTGTGTGTGTGTGTGTGTGTGTGTGTGTGTGTGTGTCTGTGTTCCAATCACAAGGGGTACATTAAATTTTACCCAAAATATAACAATTGGTGTTTATCTTAAGAAAACATTGTTCAATGAGAGTTTCAGCTTTTTCTAATTATACATGTCAGGATTACAACAGATTTCAGTTTTAAAATTTAAACAATTTGCACACACCCAAAAAGCCAGATATTAAAATATCAGTAGTAGTCCTTAAAAGGACATTTTTTTTTTTTTTAGACTGTCAAGGAGTTGAATATTACATTTTGAAAGACTTTCATAAATCTAGCATAAATTTATAAAAAAACAGTTTCTCTGGGATTAAATAAGAAAATTTCAAAGTTAAATTAGCAAGTTGCACCCAAGATCATAGGAAAGATTATAGAAAAATATTAAAAATGTCAGTCAACTAAAATATTAAACAAATATAAAAAAGTTAATTTTCTTGCAGTTTTGGGAAGTAAAATATTCTTCATTATATACAAAGTCAAAATCCATTGACAATTCCTATACACAAGTATCCAGTAATGCAATACATTCATTTTTAGTAATAAATTTAAATATAAACCATATTCTTCTACAAATTTTGTCCTTCAGCTTCCATGATTCAAAATGATAGGAGAGCCAGTAACTGTTACAGAAGTTATTTTATGTGCCCTCAAAATAACATGGCTCTCCACAACTTCCTATCCCTTATAGGCCTAAGCAATGTTTGATTTCACCATCCCTCTTTGTCCTTGCTCTGTCATCCATTCACAAAATCATTAGGCATGTTTCCTTCCATTTCTTCCTTCAATATACTGCGAGTTAAATTTTCCAGGCCCTCTTTCCTTATAACTAGTACTTGAAATTTGAACTGTTTCCGATTTTAAGCAGGTGTCCTAGATCTTATACATTTATCTGGAGAATCATCTGTTAAGTAGTCTTCATCTGCAAGGAATTTCTCCATCATTGAATGACATGCAAAAGTACAGATATGACATCAGTTCATTCTTTTCATTTCTAATGCAGCTTTCCTATATCTTAAAATTTAAGTTTCTGGAAGGATTATTTGGCTACTCCAATTAGTCTTCAGATTTTCATGTAACATTTTTTGCATAACTGAGAAGTTTCCCTCTACAACTGCAAAAGGTATACAATCTTTTGGATTACCATAAATTAGATTTTTTTTTTTTGTTTTAAATGGGAAACACATGAGCATTGTTTACTCAAAACTTTCCTTTCAGTTAACTTACAGAAACTGCAGAATAAGTGAGACAATCAGAAGATAAAACAGCCAAGGTTTCTTTATTTTTTCCTCTTTCTTCACAGCCAACTTCAAGAATTTACTGAGCCACTATCATTTTTATAGTGAAAAGATTTGCTTAATAACTCCTACCTGTAATATCATAGGTTACATGAGGAGCCAGTTTAAATTTCTTGGAAAGGTTTCTTAATGCCAACACCAAAACTTTGCTACTTACGAGCATCTTATTAAAAGCTTGAGTTTCCAAACTTTGAAGATCTTAAAACCTCAAACTGTCATACCCTGTTGAAACTTCAATTCTTTAAGTCAAACAGAACTGCTCACTTTAACATAACTTACAAAAACAATTTTTTCTTGCTCCATGCACCAATTTTCATAATACCTTCCAAAATACCAGAGTCATAAGACTTTTTTCTGACCAATAAGCCCACATGGATTTTTATAGCAGTCATTTCCAAGCCACTAATTGACTATAAAAAAAAATCAATGCAGATTTCACCCATAAAGTCAGATCTGACCAGGTTGGCATTAATAGAACCTCCACAGCAATGATACCAAGGTGCTGTCATCACAAGCAATGCCTTCACTAGCAGTGACTAAATGCTACCACTATAATTCATGAAGCATTTCTACCTCGAGTCTAGATCACTTTACTACATATGCATGTGGATTTTCTCCAGATGCATCTGATACTGTCCCGAGTATGACAAACTACATCCAGAGGTTTTGAAGAGTGTGGCACCACCTCTTAGGGTCACAGCTATGGGCAAATTGTTAAATCCCCAAATTGGTGAAGACACTATGAAAGTGTAAAAAATACATTTTTATAGTAACAAAATTACCAGCAATACATTTTTGTGAAGGAAATTAATGCTCAAGAAAATTAAATTTTGGCATTAAAATGACCCATAAAGAGTTGATATGGCATAAAACGGACAAGCGAGACAATACCCCCCCCCGAACAAATGATTGAACGTTGTAAATTACAGGTAATAAAACCCATTTCTTTTAACCATGTCTTATCTCCAGTCTAGTGTTTGAATTTTGATGATCAAAAATAAAGATTCATTTTAAAACATTATGTTGAATATTTAGTATACAATTTAGGAGCTGACTAAATCCATTAAGAAAAATAAAATTTTAGGACCTGATAATTTAGTTTAAGTTCAATACAGAAGATTTTAAAATGAAGATCTTTAATACACTTTCTATGAATAGTTTCTGAAATGCTTTAAGAGAAATAAGGAAAGTCATCTATATATAAAATTCTGTGATCTTTAGTCACAGCCTCTAAAATAGACATACATTGACCAATCAAAACCAAATTTTGGGTTGAAGTGCAAACAGGTAAAGGGGGTACAAAGTACTGTTGGTTTTACTAGTACAATATAAATTTCCATTGATTTACTGGAAAAATGAAGATTTATTATTTAACATACAAGATACCATTTTAAAAACAATTTAATCAACAATACAAGTACTTTGAGCAAGAACATGTAGTCAACGTCTGTCTATATTTCTGAGATGAGGTATTATGTACAGTAGTTACATTATTCGGACTATTGTCCTCATCTTTGTCGCCATATTTATCACAACGTTTTGGCCGTTGTACACTCCGGCCTTCTTCTCTGATGGAGATATGACTTTCTGTACACAAACAACACACTTCGGAATGGGATCACACATATCGACAGGATGAGGCCTTAGCAATGGGCTCACCATTATCACCAGCAATGGCGAATATATACATGGAATACTTTGAAGAAATGGCATTAGAATCTATATCTCTAAAGCCTACTATATGGTTAAGGTACGTAGATGACACCTTCATACTCTGGCCACACCAGGAAGATGTCCAGGTTCTACTGGACCATGTGAACTGAATAAGACCTTCGATACAGTTCACAATGGAGAGAAAGAGTAACAACACACTCCCATTCCTGGATGTACTAATATCTCAAACAGAGCATGGGTTCAAGACATCCGTATACCGTAAACCAACATTCACCGGACAGTACCTCAATTTCAACTCCCACCATCCATACAGCGTAAAGAAAGGGACCGTCCGTTGCTTACAACACCGAGCAAAAGTCATAAGTGGCAACCCAGAGATGCTAGATAAGGAATTGGTCAGTATAAGTAGTACCCTACAATGTAACAACTACCCTGGGTACATGGCAGCAGCCCCAAAAAACTGGGGTAGGCGGGTACAAGAGGAGGAGGAGGACAACAACACTCAGAAAACAGTCTGCCTGCCTTATGTGAAGGGGTTATCAGAGAAAATACAAAGGATCTGCGGTCCATATAACATCAGGACAACCTTCAAAAGCGTGACAACACTTCGCAGATATCTCTCTCGAGTGAGACCCCCCCACAGAGGAGAACATGACTAAAGACTGTGTGTACGCTATCTCGTGCAGCTGTGGAAAGGAATATAAAGGAGAGACAGGCCGCCTCCTCAAGGTAAGACTTCAAGAACACCAGAAAGCTGTAACGCGAGGGGAAGTAGAAAAATCAGGTGTGGCTGACCACATATGGAGAGAGAAGGGAGATCACTGTCCCCTGTGGGATCATGTTGAGATCATAGACAGGGAACACCACTGGAAAATTCATAAACTTAAGGAATCAGCACATATGCTAGGCCACAAAAATCTCCTGAGCCGACCAAGCATAGAAATAAATACAATATGGGAACCAGTAATAAGGAGTGCCAGAGAAAAGCAATAATAAAGTTGCAATATGAGCTCTGGTAAAAACATGCAAGGATAACAGCAAAATTGCAATATGAGCACTGGTAAAAATGGTTGCTGAAAACATTAGGTTTATAATACCCAGAAATTCATACCCAGCATGGCACAGTGGATAAAGTTAGATCCAGTGACAGATCCAAAGAGTGTGAGTTCAATACCCGGTTAAGGCAGTGAAGAGCTTTCAGAGGGAAAATTAGCAGGAGATAACCGATATCCATCAAACATGGCACGTGGAACTAGAACAGTCTACCCCAGTGATCGAAATAAAGAGTTCAGTTTGAAATTCCAACCACCTGAAGAAGGCCGGAGCGTACAACGGCCGAAACGTTGTGATAAATATGGCGACAAAAATGAGGACAATAGTCCGAATAATGTAAATCAACGTGTTGCATAAAAAATATACACAAAACAGTCTTTTAGTCAAGAATATTGTACGTTGTTGGCATTTCCAAATAAAAAAAAAAAAAAAAAAAAAAAAGAAGGAGTAAACAGACTCCCTACACCAACGAAAGAGAAGAGAAAATTTAATAATTTTATTAAATAAATTAAAATTTGACAATAGATTCAGATCCATAAAAATCTGGTCTTTATTCTCTGTAGTTTTCACATTTATTAATTTTATGAACGAATGGAGAGCAGCACACACGATGTGACAATAGGGTTATTAAAAAAAAAAAATCGGAGTTACCTTGGTTTATTTTTAACACTGTTTGTTTGTAATAAGCAAGAAACTCACACGCAACGAAAAGGTAGAATAGAAAATAGTCGGGTTTTATTGTCAAGTAGAGAAGAGTCTTCTCCGCGGCCTAAAAGATTTTTAAGTTAGGCTATTTTGTGTTAAAAAAAAAAAAAAAAAAAAAAAAGGTTCAATACTTGATTTCTAAACACTAACTAAACACTGAAGTGAAAATATTTTTTTTTACTTTAAAAACAAACAAAAAAAAAAAATTTAAGAGAAATTTATCCTTTCTTTTATTTAGTTTACAATGAGAAAACTGATTTTTTTTAACAATTTTCATCTAAAGCGAAACCAGTTACAAAGTCATTTAAACCCGGCAATGTTTTTCAACAACACCTTGCCAAGGGAATGTTATGTAATGAATGGCCCGAAGAGTAGTAAAAATATTCAACTAAAAATTGTTGTAATCGAAGTAAAAAGTTAAAGGTGTTCAGAAACATCCTATTGCAGACAGAAGGAGGGGGGTCTTTTAAGTTGTTTTTTTGCATAATATGTGGTCAGTTGTTGATAATTAGAACGTGGGTGTTTTTTAAAGCAATCGACACAACCGGCATTCCCCCACCCCATTTAGGAGTTGTCACGAAAAAGACTTACTTTTCACCAGACAGAGCTTAGCATGAAAACAAGTTCTCGAATAAATCTGAAAAAGATACTTGCTCTACACACACTTATCGCACAGACCATTCAAATTTTATTTTAACTAGCGGGTCGTTCAACCCGCCCACGAATAGTGGGGAATTCGAGCCTCACGAAGGATAGAGAAAAAAAAAAAAAAAAAAAAAAAAAAAGGCAATTTACAACCTACATTTGGCCTGTTCACGATAATATGCAGCGAAATTTTTTTTTTTTTTTAATTACTTTTTAGAACCTAAATTAAGTAAGCAACTCCAGTGGTCAAGTTTTATAAGCGATTTCTTAAAATAAAATCCGAGTGACATTCACTATCTGAATGTCTCATTACTATTGATTACGCCACGCCACGGCTATGCACACTAGATTAGGGAATATTTTTTTTTAGAAATTACATAGCAAACTTAAACATGACTCCCGTCTATTAACTTTTTTTTTTTTATTTATTTTTAGAAATTTGATCTGGAATGCTATACATCCTATGAAGGACTGCAATTGAATAAACAGAATATAGTCAGAATTTGTTTTGTTATAGAATCTATAACAAACAAATAAGTTCTGGTCAGTGTTACTGTTAGTGTTGTTGTACAACCCCCAAAAAGTTTTTTTTTTTTAGTATTAAAAAAAAAAAAAAAAAAAAAAAAAAAAAAATTCCAACGCCAATATATTTTTTGCAGTACTTTCAAATAAAAACAAAATTAAGTTTGGGACATATTTTCAATTTTCTTACTCTACTGTCTAAATAAATAAAAAAAATAAAACAGTAAAAGACCAAGGCAGTTTCACAATTTCTTACTCAAAAGTCAAAACCATAAAAAAGTTGCCGTTTTTGTTTTTCTCCCGAGTTCATGCACTTTTTAAAGAAAGAAAGAAAAAAAAAACCCGATGGCATGGCAACTGCTTCATATTAACCTAAATATTTTACCACGTGCGCTTAGCAGAGTAAAAACAAAGAAAGTCATATTTAGCAGAATAATTCATTAACACAGACTAAATAATAATCATTGGTCTTAATTTCAACTGGAAACATTTCAAAACAAAAACAAAGGCACGAACTGTAGTCAGTACTGTAATTGGATTGAAGATACTGACATTTTTGTCCCTGGGAAACGAATGTAAATTACAGTAAGAAAAAAAAATTCCCCGGTCACGAAGTGGCCAGGCCGGTTTTTGTGGGTGGATAGCAACGATAAGTAAGATTTATTTTCGTCTAACTTGGGCGTGGTGCCGTTCATGTTGCTACCGTGAAAACAAACTTAAACTTCTGAAGATGGCTTCCTTAGAAGAAAAAAATAAGGAACAGAAAGCCATCACTTATATTGAACAAGCATAATCTTTCAAACAGTTAGATCTCTCTAACCAAAATTAATTTTTTTTTCAGTTTTTGTTTAATTAATTTTGAATCTTAGAACAGATTGTTTAACGAACTAAATTAAAAAAAGTTAGAGCAAGATCCTAAAAAAAAAGGTGGGATCTACTATATTTTTATGTTTGACAGTTAAAACTAAAAGTACACTACAGTAAAATTTGCCACGTGATTAAAACACCTGGTTATTATTCAGTGAATGATTTGTAAACAAACAAATCATTTTAAAACGTGTTTTTAGTTTAACTTTAATGCTTTTTTACCAAATTGGGTAAAAAAAAAAAAAAATAAATTATAAAAATAAAGTAAAAAGCACATGAGTCAAGCAAGTGTCACTTCCCAGATTTAAAATAAATTGCAATGTTATTTTTGGAGATCTAATCTTTGAGGGAAAATATTCATCAGATTAATAAAATACTTATTTTAAATTTAAAAAACTTACTTCATTCCATACAGGCACGTCGTTATCTTCAATAACTCTTGTTTTCTTTTTTAACCCTGAAATAAAAGAACAAGAAAGTTTTATTTAAATAAATAAAAACTCAGTCTTTATTGAAGACTGGGACTGCTAAGAAGAGTGTACGTATTGATAAACAAAACACTAAACAGGGTCCCCTTCTAAATCTATTATTACAAATATTAATACTTGTGGCCGTGGGTTATCTATCGCCACCTTTTATTACGTATATTGGCGATCATTTATAAAATAACCTTAGATGTTGTATTTAATGTTCGTTTTTTTTTTAGTATTTTTTTTTTTTTTTTTTTACAGATGTGTAAAAAGTAAAAAATAATTTTTACTTTGTCTTTCTTTACACATCTGTATTTGTGATAAAAAAGTTATGAAATTTTAATTAAGTTTAAAAGTGACGTCGGATAGTACCTTTTTATCACGACCTAAGGAAGATATAAAAATTTTAATCTACAAATTCCACCCTTTTTTTTAACGAGTGAACCAGTTCGAAATAAAAATTAAGTTAAAAATTAGTTTTTACGTTTTTTATCCGTAATTTAGTGCGCAAAAGGCGGGGGGGGGCATTTCAATGACAACATATTTTTGTTTAATATACATTTACAACGAGTTTTGTTTATGTAGACAAGTTTTATTTTTTTAAGACAGAAAAGAAGCAATGTCAGATTGTCAGATAAAAAAAGAAAAAAAAACGCGCTACAAGTGAAGAAGCAAAAAAAAAAAAAGAAAAGCATTTTGGAAAAGAAATAGTAATTGTTAATTGTACCTTGGAATTGTACTGAACAGTAAGGGTCCAATTTACCAAATCTCTCAATATCTGGTAATTTTTCAGCGCTTATCACAGTTACGTCTAAAGAAGTCATCTTGAAGAAAATATCCAAATTAATTCCGTCTGTATTAACTTTGGAAATAGTACATCATTAGTGCGGTATACCACAGGTGCTATTCTCAAAGAGTTTTGACTTTTGATTAAGTCAAATTGTGCGTGAAAAAATACAACTCAAACACAAGTGGTTACTTCGTTAAAAAAAATGTTAAAAGATTACTAGTCTCTTTGTAACACACATTCCAGTGACATATACGAATGTGTCAATGAATTAACTAGTCTGCTTGTCGGGTAAGTTTTTTTTTAAGAATAAAGCTGTGATTGGTTGCAATCAGTAGGTGTGTTTCCTCATTATCATGGAGGAGTCTATTGGTGTAGAGGAGCTGTAAACTGTCTTAGTCTTTTCGTCAACTTGCGAAATTTAGATAGAAAAAAAACAACATAGTTTTTTTAACTGAATTTCTTCTTTTTTCCAGAGGAAAATAAATGAATAATACTTATTATTATTATTATTATTATTATTATTATTATTATTATTATTTCTTATGGACACACTACCTATTAAGTCTGCCCCAAAGACCTAATATCGTGGTGTGTTGTTATGGCATTTCATTTAATTTTTTTTTTTTTTTTTTTTTTTTTTTTATCTTCCGCTGAAGTTAGCGTTACATAGACAAAGTTCTCCTTAGTGTGTGTGCTGTACTTAATAAGACAATTTTCTGTATGTCTTTAAAAAAGGGTTTCCAGGGATTCTTTCAATGTGTTGTTTTGTTCCATTTTTTATAATTCCAAGTGCACCTATTACCACTGGTAAAAATTTCCACATTTTTCTATTTAATTTCCAGGTCTTTGTATTTTGATAGTTTTTCAAATTCCTTGGTTCAATGTTAAATCCGCTGGACATCTATCAATTAGTAGGCAAGTTTTTTTTCTGGTTTTTGAAATAATGTCCGGCCTATTTGCTTCAATTTTTCTGTCTGTGTGGATGGTATAATCCCATAGAATGGTGACATCTTCTATTTCTGTAACCGGCGCTGGCCGATGTTCATACATGTTTGCTTAATTTTGCACATTGTCCAAAGTTCCCACTTTAACGATTTTTAATTCATTTGGGGCAAGATCCTGAGATTAGATGGTCTATTGTTTCTTGGTATTTGTCACAGAACCTGCATTTTGGATCCACATTATTATGTATGATATTTGCCTGAAAATTCCTAGTGAAAAGACTCTGGTCTTGCGCTGCAAAATAAAGCCTTCAGTTTCAGACTTTAATCCAGATGCTCGAAACCATCGATGAGTATTAACTTTATCAACATTGGGTTTTTTGCACGTTCTGGATATTTCAGAAATTTGTCTTGCCATTGTTTCATCTGTTCAAAAAAGAATATCCTTGGCTTTCTTTTCATATCTTTTGCTGCAATAGTTGGTTCTTTTCTGTTTTGATTTACTACAGAATCTACTAAATGTAAATGTTGTTTGTATTTACTGCCTTCTTTTATTATTGAATATTTTTTCTTTCTGTTTTCATGTTGTTTCACTAATTTTATCATCCAGTCATTTATTTGTTTCCATGTATTTGTTGTCTTGTATTCTTCCACCTTCTTTACGGGGTATGTATAAAAAAATCAGCCTTTGGATGATGCATCTTATATTAGAAAAGAAGCTTTCTTGTTTTAGAATCCATTTGTCTGATGTCATTTAGAGTCCAGTTCAAGATTTGAAACTATTTGGACCACTGGGATGGCAAGGTTATTAATGGCCATAATTCTGTTCTGAGAATTCAATTCAGTTTTTAATACCAGTCGTACCCTTCTATAAACTATTTCTTTCATTTTCTTATGGTTTCCTTCAAACTCATTATTTTTCCTTGTTCTAAATCTTTTATTGTTACAGCAGGGTCTAAAAAAGAGGAAGTTTGTTGTAGCGATCCTCGTAAAACTGTAGCTTTAGCACATTTATCCAAATTGAATTCCAATGTCTTCACTGAAGCATTTTACAGTTTGCAAAGACCTTCCAGCTCATTGTCATTCCTAGCATACAATTTTAAGTCATCCATGTAAAATAGATGGTTTATTTTTTTTTTGAGCTATTTTGTAACTCTTGTTAAGTTGGCTGGTTAATGCTATAAGTGATATGCAAAATAATAAAGGAGACAAAGAGTCACCTTGAAATATTCCTCTATTGATGTTTATTTCTGCCAGACTTATTTCCATTTTTATGATTGAGGTAAAGTGTAGTTTTTATCGACATACATTGTTTGATGAAATTGATGATAACGGTGATACCTTGTACATACTTAAAGACTTTAAGATCCAGGAATGTGGTACACTATCGAATGCTTTACGATAATCTATCCAGGCAATACTAAAATTTTTTTTTTTCATGCAGTTTTCAGGATCAAATTATTATTATTATTATTATTATTATTATTATTATTATTATTATTATTATTATTTATGCCCCAAAATGAATATCGGGCAAGTAAATGATTCTTCCGCTCCTTAACCAAAGCAAAGGAAGCAAAGTTCTATACAAAAAGCGATAAGAACTTGTAAAAAGGAAATCTACTTAACAATAACATTCTAGAGAATACATTAAGAAAATGTAACCTACTTTAAAATTAAGATTATTGTATTATTTTTTTAGCTGGTTCAATGCAAAGCGTGGATCTGTTTTAAACTTTTATTAATTAATTCCATTTAAAAATGAAAACCGTTTTTTTACAGCTGGCACGCGTCTAAAACCTTTTCTTTTCTAGATTACGTAAACGACAAATTTACCGTCGACATGTATCTTCAAGTTTTCATTTTCAGAAATTCTTGCTATCAACGATAAAAAAAAGTTTCTAAACATTATCTTTGTTAATTCGTTCCTTACGTTTGCTGTGTAAAACGTGGGATTTTTATTAAAAAAAAAAAAATCTGAAGATTTAAAATATTTTAATATTTACTCTATTTAATAATTTACTAAGTAATTTTCAGCTGTGCTTGGTCATGCTTAAATTTCTAAGTTTTAAAATTATTTTCCTGCATCTTTTCATGCTTAAAAATAACACTGTCTAGCTAGAGTTATTAAATTTCTTCAGTTATTTTCTGTAAATTGCCGAGGAGTGATCACAATTATGAAGCCGCAGGACTTTTTGGGGAGGGTATCTCCTTAGGAAAGGTGATGTTAGATACGTAATTTTATTGTTTTGTTTTTTGTTCTTTTACTTGATAAAGTTTTGTTTTTTTTTCGTTAAAAAATTGAAGCTGACTTCATGCGTTCAAAATATGTTCAGTTTTTTTAACTAATCTCCTTCTAAGCATTTAAAAGCTAAAAAGAAAAGGCGAGAAAGGTTTTTAAATTAAAAATATAAAATATTTTTATTTTTGTGTTTTTACAACTAAATTTTTCTCAATGTGTATGAGTGTTAAAGTTCCTTGTTTGTTGTTGTTTGCTAAGATGAAATGAAATGTGATTTCTTCGCGTGTATGTGTGGAAAAAAAGAGGCAATGTAGAAACTGAGGAGAAAAAATTAAGTGTCACGTAGCTTAGTGAGAAAGTGTGTAAATGTCACGTAGCTTGGTGAGAAAGTGTGTAAATGTCACGCAGTATGGTGAGGAAGAGTGTAAGTGTCATGTAGCTTGGTGAATGAGTAAGGGAATATTTTTGAAGCTGCGCCGGCCGTCGTGAACTACTGTCGTTCGTTACTGGTATTGTCTGTCTAGAGACTTTACTAAAATAATCTTCAAAGGGATCACGAAGCATTGGTTGAAAATGTTAAATATTTATTTTTAAAGGATTAATTTATTAACCGGAAGGATGCGCGGACCCTCCGACTCAGAAACCATTTTCTTATCATTTGATGATTGACTGTCTTAGTGTTTATTTCCGTCTTTGTTCCACAAGTGTATAGCAGAGGCAAGGAAGTGGCTCATGTAAAATAAATTTATTTCTTCAATAGACTCTCCTCAAATGGAAGGGTGTCGCTATATGCTTTCTACCTACATCTAGGTTTGTGTCAGTGGAAGCAGAGTTAACTCGACAAAGATTTTATGCTATTTTTTTAAAGATCTTGATCTTTTATATTATATTTTGAAACGAAATCATTGGGAAAAGACGCAAGAAAATTTTCTGTCACTGAAAAATCAATTTTCGATCTCAATATCACTATGGAATGAATTTGAAACTTGAAAATAAACTAAGAGTTTTTACTTAGAATGTAGTTAGTTATTGACTGCATTTAGCGAAAATATACATTCTTAATTAACCATCATTTAATATTTAAAATTCTTTTTTTTACTCTTTTAGAATAAAAATAGAAGAATTAAAGACACAGATATTGTATAATACACGTCAACATATAGGTATACCTAGCCCTATGTCGTTAATTGGTTCCAGAGGTCACATCTTAGGTCGAAAAACGACGTAAGTCGAAATAACCACACTGTAAACCGGAAATAAACACTCCCTATTGCATATTACAGTATTTATGATATGCACATACAGTATTCTGAATAAAATAATTCATTTCCACCTTATCTTCCAGCGATATAGCTTTACGCTTAACATTAGCACTTGCATTGGAACTTTTCTTCTGAGCCATTGGCAAAAATGTATTCTAAATCACAATTGAAATGTAACTGAAAGAACGTCAACGGCAGAGCACAGATGTAAACCAGTCTGAATTCAAAATTGGTGTTGGAGAGGAAAAAAACGCACGAGTAGCGCCTGTCGGCAGGAATTTGGAATATGAAAATCTGCTGAACATACTTTATGATATTAATTGTTTTGTTTTGATGATTCTATGATATACATACATACACACACACACACACACACACACACACACACACACACACACATATATCAGTAATAAGAGGACAACGAAAATAGAGATGCAATCCGAAAAAATGCTATGAGAAATGTGTTATTGTTTTGGAACGTGCGGTCGCAACGCTGAATTTGAATTTAAATTTTAAGGTTGTGCGTTTTTGTACAAATATAGCAATAAGAGAATTCTTTTTTACTGGTAGATTTTCCGTGAATATGGCATGAACTATATTGTTCAATAATTACAGTAATGTCACACTTATTATCCGAGAGTTGCTGAGAACTAAAAACAAGAACAAAATCTACTTCCATACCTGATGATGTCTGTAGGAACAGACGAAAGCTTGTAAAAATTAAAAAGACCTTATGCAACTGGAATTTATAAACGGGGATCATATCATTCATATACAGGTTCGGGGTTGATGTATCTTATTTATATAGTTTGCGACGATGTATTCACGCCATTTAAATCATTAACCTCTATATTTGTTTTTTGTATGAATGATTCATGAATTTATAAATTATATTTGCACCTTTTAATTGAAATATATATATATATATATATATATATATGTGTGTGTGTGTGTGTGTGTATGTAGAGAGAGAAAAGAAACTCGTCCTTCTTTGAAACAGGCAGTAGATCTGATTAGTTCTTTGGTAGTTAGAGTGGAGTGGACCAGCCTTTCCCGCTTTCTGGCGAAATTTTCCTGGGTTCATACTAAGGTCGGTAAGTGGTCGGGTAGTGCATCGAAATGCCGTTCATTTGGTACAAGGTCTTTAATCTTTGGTTTTCGCTTATCCAAATATCTGGTTTCAGAAAGGAAGTTAGCTAATTTCCCTGTCCTTAAGGACAGTGGCGTTAATGTTAATAAAATGTTAATTAGATGATACTTTTCAGGGGATTTAAGAAGTATTTTTATTTTATATATTAAACTTTGCCCATAACTACACAATGAAAATCATTATTAATACAAACGATAATACTGAAATTGTATGAGAAAAAAATAAGCAAAATATTGGAACTGCGTAAAAATTAATATAAAAATAATTTTAGTAAAAAAAAATATTAAATTGTATTAAAAACTAATTAGGAAAATTAAAAATTTACTTACAAAAAAAATAAACCGCCTAAATAAAGCTAAACGGCGTATTTACCAGTTACAGTACCCGGGTTTCAACCATAAGGTTTCCTCAGGTGGTTTTGGCCAATTATGTATTTTTTTAACGCTCCATTTCATCATTTATAAACCTAACATCATAACAGGAAGATCCATAGAAGGGGAGGAGTATGGCAAGAGTAATTCGAACCGGAAGGGAAAGAAAAACAAAAATTATTTATTGTTGAATTCACTCTCATCTGGGTTCGTATAGGCCCAAAATATATTTATTGACATGTCTACATTTAGAAGTTACCTCTGACCTTTCGTTTAATAATTTTTCTTGATCCAGGTATGTCACTATGGCCAGCTTTTCCTCTTGGCATAATTTGCAAACACTTCTACCAATGTTGCAAGACTTGACCTTTTTCAAAATATTCCATTTCACGTTAGGGCTTCTATTGTTATTCTTTTTAACTCCCACACATGGCTGGCTAGTCTGGTACAGTACTTGTGTCTTTCCAATTTAAATGAAAATTCCGTGCATCTCACGTAGACCATGCTCGGCCCACTGCCATCTTCCACTTCTACCTTATAGATCACTCCTTCCATATTACAGGCACCATCCAACGGACATTTGCCTTTATCTCTGCAATTACAAGCATTACTAGTGGTGATATATATATATATATATATATATATATATATATATATATATATATATATATATGTGAAGAGGTTATAGTTGTTCCAACGAGAGAAAAGTGTACATATTAAAAAGAAGAGAGAAACCGCAAACGTTTTTGGTTGTAATGTGGATATTTTTTTAAAAAATATATTATGCTTTATTTTCCATAATTTTGCTACACGCGTTTCCGGTTTCGCGATCTTCATCAGGCGAAGAGTGGATATTTCTACATATTATTAAAAGGAATTAATTTTCCTTGTGTTTTTCGATGTTAAACATTCTTTTTTGGGTGTGTTAGCGACACAAATGTCTTCCTTGAACTGACAATAAGAAAGTTCTTCTGCGTGAAACGTAATAAAACAATTAAGATTGGTCCGAGAAAGGGTGAGGAAAGATACCTGTATTCTTATGTTTTAATGACCCCTGTGTGTTCTTAGATCTATTTCCTTTTTTTTTTGTATTGTGTGTGTTTCTATCAGCATGCGTATCTATACGTATATTCCCTCTCCATTCATACATACTGTTTAATTATAAAGAATTAGGATACAAATATATACATACATACATACATACATACACACACATATACACACACGTACATACACAAACTTCCTATGTTGTGTAGGGTTCGCGTGTGTTCCTGTGAGTAGTCTGGTTTTTGCCAATATGTGCATATATATATATATTAGTATGCGTACGTATACGCGCATTCCCTGTCCATACTTACATACCGTCTTATAAGGAATTAGTATACACACATACATACATATATATACATACATACATACATACACACACTTCCTATACTGTGTAGGCTTCATGCGCGTACCTTTGAATAGTCTATTGTTTTTGCCAATAAGCGTATACATATTCGTGCTCCACATATACCCGTGTGCGAGTGTGTGCATGCATGCGGGTGGTTTCATCACTGTATTTGGCCGTTATGTGCACATGTTGTGTGTTTTTGCATGTGGGATTATGATCTATTTAGTGCTGGTTTAAATTAGTTTATGAAGTTTTTTCTTGTATTTGTAGGTAAGAATAATTGTCTGCTTGATATATTGGCATAGTTTTAAACTCATCCTGGTTACATTTATAGATGTGTTGTGATACAAAGAGTTTTCTGTTGTCTGGTAATTTTATGTTGCTTTTGTGGAGGGAAACCCTGTTGTTTAGTTGTTAGCTGATACCTATATGTGACTTCTGACATTTTGTGCATAAATCATATTTTTGAGTTGCAGTTTAAATTTTTATTTATTATGAATGTCGTTTTGGGGTTTTCAAAAGTGTAGGTGTTTCCTTCTATAATGATGTCACAAACCTCACATCTTTTTTGTTGCATTTTGTGACTCCCTATATTGTGTGTTGGTTAAATTTGGATGTGTTTTAGGTTTTCAGATTGGCATTTGCTTTTAATTATTTTGGTTATTTTAGTGTATTTTTCAGTTTGTCATCCTTGCTAAGTAAGTCTAGATTTTTGTAATTTCTGTAAACAATTCTAGATTGTTCTTGTTGTATGTTGAGACATATGCTAGAACTTGTTCGACGTTACGTTTCTTTGGATTTCTAAAGGATTTTTTTTTGCGAGTTCAAAACATTTCTTTATTAGTATTGTAGGGTAGCCTTGTTTTTTTAGAGTTCTATATAGGTCTTCTAGGCGTTTTTTTCAGAGGTGTTTCTTAGTCATGTGCTAGAGAATAGGAAATGGATTTCAGGCAGCTTTTTGGGTGGTGGCTCTTGAAATGAAGATATTGTGGGGTGTCTGTAGGCTTGTGGTAGATATCTGTGATTATGTGGTTGTTTTTATTTTTAATGAGTATATCTAAAAATGGTAATTCGTTGAAATTATATTCTTGGGTGAATTTGATTTTTGGGTGTAAGTTCTGAAGTAGAGTGTGGAATTGGTTACTATCACGGCATGAGGATTTCCAGAAAATGAAGCAATGATTCAAGTATCTTAGCTTGCTTGGGGTGAAATGATTAAAAAAAATGTCTAAAATCCATGAAAATTGCAATGTGCAACAAAGTTTATAGTGTCTTTTAACCAGAAGCTACCCTTACAAATACATTGCTTTAATCCAGCTTGGGGAGTTAGCAATCGGAAACAGACAAAAATTGACGCATTTTTTTCATAAAAAATAAACTGTACAAAATCCTGAACACATGTTTTATTATGTGTGCGTGTGTGCTTAAATAATAAATTGTTAATACTTTTCCCACTAAGCTGGCATTTCTTGTGATGAAACTTAACGGAAAAATTATTAACGATTTATTATTTAAGCGCGCGCGCACACACACACACACAATCCTCTTTTGTTTTGATCTGATTAAGCCTAGCAAGGTTTGGTTGATTTTGTTTAGAGGCAAATCAACTTCTATGGGTTATTTAATGTCGAAATCTAAATATTTTGTAAGTAATTTTATGCTTTCAACAACAGATATTTTATACATAATTTTATACTTTCTGAGTGAAAGTATGTCTTTTAAATATATATTTTGTTGATCATAAAATATATTCTTGATAATTTTACTATAAAAATGTATTGTTGATTTTGGTTTGAGGGATCACTATTTATCCATAGCTGGGACCCTAAAAGGTACTACCACTCCGGGTCAGGGTGGACCTGGGAACAACAGCAATTAAGAGGTGGTTCCACGCTTCTTAAAACCCCCAATCACCCAACTGCTGCCGGATGTAGTTTATCTTCACACCCAGGACGAATCTAGCAAGGACGAAACACGTAATCTAGTTTCAATGAAACCTGTTTCCCATTTGTCATATTTATTTCAAATATGTCTTATCTCCATTTGTTATCTTGTCAATACTGCATTTTTCTTGTTAATAACGTAAGGCCGCAATTATGTGTATGTTACGTTTATATTATAAGTTGGTACTGAGTCCTCTTAAAATTTGCGAGCTGAAGTATAGTTAAACAAAAATGACGAAATCTGATTTTACCCACAATGTTACAATTGTAAAAAAATATGTATAACGTTTAATTAGACCCTCTTGCTCTCGTTTTGACGTGTTCCAGTTAACAAGCACCAAGTGTAATTAATATAAAACAATAACAATTAAGCAATAATTATATAATGAAGGTTTCTTTTCATGTTTCCAAGATCAAAGCAGAAACTTATTTTTCTATTTTAATATAATCGTTGTATATATTATTTACATGCGGTTGTATAGAGTTGGTCATGGTCGTTTCATCATCACCGACCCGACCCTGATTTTGTCCAGTCCCAATTGCACGGTTCCACTCTCAACAAGTCTCCATGCTTTGAACGTCTATTTGGTTTCAAGTTCACCACAGGCCTCAAGTGGAACTCGCATATTTATAATCTCTATGCAGGATCCCCGAGCATCACATCTGACCTACAAAACAAATCCCTTCAAAAAAAAAAAAAAAAAATTAACAGCTAAAAATAAGCCAATTATGGACGTTACTGCCAGAGAAAATCACGGACAAAAGATGAGCTTAGGAGCTTCTACAATTTGCTTATAAATAGCTGGGACAGAATCACAGTGAATGACCAGCCACTGACATTCGGCAGGCTCTTGACGTCGCCACTGTGACATCGGTCAACCGTCCCAACATATCCACTTGAGAGCCACCCACTTCCAAATAACCAAACCTCACCCACATAGAGACATTCTGTCCGGATCCTCTGTATCGGCAAAGACAGATTCGCTGCGAACAGAAAGCTTCACTAATTCACTCCATACCTCTCTTGACATCACCAACATAACCTCAGTTGATCTGACAAATACATTAGGCCTTACCAATTCTACGCCTCTTTCAAAAGCTGCCTCTCTTGTCCACATTACAGAGATTCCGATCACACCCCCTTTATTGGCAATACAAAGAATTTTATATTAACAGTTCTTGTCTTCTTTCACCACACCAGTGGTACTTGTTTCTTTTGTTCTTTAATGCTGTCCTACACGTATGTATAGCAACAAGTAACAACGTCCTAGTTACAAAACAATGAAAACTATTTTGTAACTCAAACTTAAAGCATTATTAACCAACTGGTTGATGCTGTTCATTATAAAATCAACTGAGACTTACATGGATTGAAAGAAGCCAAGAGCGAAGGAAAGTCATGCTGATGTGTGGTAATATTTTCACCTATAAATAATACAATGTTAAAGGATTATAACATGAATTTCTGACCATAAAAGAACATATAGTATGTCATTCATGTTTGCCTTTAAACGTAATTCATGATAGTTTCACAAATGTAAATAAAAGTGTAACATGATAAATAATTGCTTATCTCAAGACAAGAAACAGATTCAAACATGTCTCACGAGTAAAATATCCCCAAAAGAAAATGGCAGCTATATGAGTCGTATATTTAAGAAATGATAGATATTGGAGTCGGATATTTTTGCAAGATTCTTTCTTGCACCTATGCAAATTTGACCTGTCATTCAAACTATAAAAAGTACTTAACGAGATAGCAGAAGAGGAGTGTGACTGTGGTAGCAAACAGGAAACGTGTATGGGATTGTTTGACGTACGCTATGCTTTTTGGCGAAAGAAAGTGTTATAGTGGAACACACCTATTCTATAGTTAATAGACTCTCCCACCTATAATGAGTAGGAGTAGTAAAAGTCGCTCAGGGAGTTGGTCAGTCAGTCGATGTCGGACGACCGTTAGTCGGATATTAAAGTATCAGCCACCACAACTAGATTACTGCGTCATTAGCTATTATATCAAGTTCCTAACGTTTTGTACGTCGAACCTATTTTAGGACCGACTTAGTACAAATACAAGCTTCCACTGTGAAACCACTCTACAACATGAAGTAAGTAACTTTATTCCCAGCAAGAACAAACTGACTACAAAAAGAATCAAGATGATACTATTGGTAGCAATATGAATAACTAAAATAAATGCTTGTCGATATAAAGGAACTTTGTTTTTAATTAAAAGAATATAATATTCATTTTTGTTTGTTTCTCAGGAATTTTGTTGGTGGGAAACAAAAGGAAACTGAAAACATTTTATAAACATCAGTCGAAGCGGGGTTTTTTTGTCTCTTCCAGAAGAAACAGTTGCACTTATAGTAATTGTAACTAGACTGCTGCATGTGTATTGTTGTGTAGTGGGATAACGAATGTTGGTTTTTACATTCAAAATGAAAATGGTCAGACGAACTACATTCCTTAGTTTCACCAGTTTTGACCATCACAGTTAAAACTTTCCATACTATGCACATTTTAGAGAACGATGATGTAAGTCCAACTTCTTCCTACAAACTGCTGTGTAGAGTGAGTAGCTATGGTTAAATTGTAGAGGACTGTGTGGGTTTGAGTGTTGTTGAATTAGGAACACATGTTGTTTATTCCTGCTAGAAGAAGGTCCGACTACAAGAAAATGGCAGACTCGAGTCCAACCAAAGATGTAAAGAAAACAAACAAGACTTATATATGTCAACAAATATATGTATTAAACAACAAATTTACAAATGACAAAGACATCAACATTTGTGTTTGTGTGTGAACGTAAAGAGTTTGTACTTTTGTCAATGTTCATACGTACGTGTATGTGTGTTTCATAGCATTTTCCCACAAGTGGGCAAAACACGGATCTCTGTGAGAGATCACATTTTTAAATGTCTCCGCTGAAATACAAAGTGAAAAAGAGAATGAGGCAAGAAATCACCCAGTATTTATAGTGTGGGGAGAGCGACCCCTAATGAACAATTAGGGAATTAAGGAGAAGTTAACTCCGACAAAATAGTGATAAATGACAGAACTGCCCAACAAACAGAATTTGCAAAGTTTGTAATAAGCAATAACAAGTAAAAGAATAGGGCAATAAATAATATAAAGCAAGCAAATGATATAAAGCAATGTAAATTAACAGCAATAAGGCAATATATGCAAGGCAAATTAACAGCAATAAGGCAATATATGCAAGGCAAATTAACAGTAATAAGCCAAAGCAACAGTAATATAGCAAAAAGTTCACAAACTAAGAATTGGGGTTGACACACAAAGCAAGTTCAGACAAGCGAACGTAACCTTCTGACTTCAAGACAAAACAGACCAGGAATGAGAACTGACCTATTTTATTGGCTTGAAAGAAATCCCAGCATGCATTTGTGTGTTTCTGCTTATAAATTGGGGAGGGAAAAGTGTTTTCCCATTATGGGACTGACACCTCACTGAATACAATCATAACCTGTTCATGTCTAGGGTTAATCGTTATCTTCCTCACATATTCACATAAACTGTGCTCCTTATTCTGTAACCCTCTACTTCGAGTTGATCTCAGGCTATGTACAGGATGAATGTTTAGCGAATACTATTTTTGAAGTTTTCTTTTTTTATACAAATAAAACTTGTATTCTTGTAAGTCAAAGTTCATAGCTTGCTTTTCGTTGGAACAGAGCGGGATGTGTGTGAGTATGTGTCTGTGTGTGCGTGTGTGGATAAAGAGAGAGAGCCTCTACCATCTTTGTAGCAGGCAGTGTCCTAATTAGTTTGGTGGTTAGAGCAGATCAGCCTGCCGTTTTCTGGCAAAAGTTTCAAAAGAACTGACCTCGAAGCCCTCTTTTCCTTGGTTCTATATTGAGGTTGGCAATTGGTCGGGGAGGATGATTATGAGTATTTCCTTTGCCTTGTACTGTGTCTTTGATCCTTTGTTTTGCTTATCCAAGTATCTGCTTTCAGAAAGGGAGTTAGCTAATTGACCTGTCCTTAATAATGCTGGTATTAAATGTTAAATGTTAATGAGGTATTATGTTGGTAATAATTTTCAGGGGATTTAAGAAATATGCTTATTTTATTTTATTTATTAATTAATTTTAGCTTTCGGCTACAGATCTTTGTCTCATAGCTTCCAGGCAATTTGTGGCTGCACCAGTGTTTGGGTCAATAAAGTGTTTTGAGGTGGGGTTCAAAAGTACAGTAGCACTAACAGTGAATGCTGGACAATTTTGATACAAATGTAGAAAAAATTTAAACCGATCCAAATGTATAACAATTATTTAATTTATATAATAAAAAGAAAATGTTAAACTTGTATAAAAATTAAGAAAATTCGAATATAAAAATTATCGAAAAAAAATTATCTGAGGAAAACAACAACTAAAAACGTCAACATGAAGCCAGTGGAACTTGTAGAGGGCCGTGGCTGTTATGTTGTTGATAGAAGTCAGATGTAGAAGAAACGCATGTAAGGTTCAGATACTCTTGCTCGCCAGGCCCAACTACATAAAAAGGTTGGACTTTGATTAAGTCCAAAGAAGAAGGCAAAGAAAGCAAACAAAAACAAAACACAAGACCGATAATATATGTATATACAAATATATATTAATAACAAGTTACAATACATGGAAACAGTACAAAGGATGAAGTGTATGGGAATATTCTGTATGTGCGTGCGTGTGTGAATATTCTGTATGTGCGTGTGTGTATATTGTGCTTAGCATGTTTCCACGCTATCCCTTGTTAGCGCCTACATTTCGAGGTTGTAAGCTGAAAGCCTGATGAAAAGGAGAGATTTACCTCAAGGTGTCGGCGCACAGGCCCGAAGGAAAAAAGAGCTAGAGGCGAAGGGTCGGCGGCTATTTATAGCCAGGGAAGAGCGACTCCTAGTGAAAGGGTTAATGTACTAAAGGAGGAGTTAACTCCGACAAACTAAAAAGTCTACCTCAGCAAACGATATAGAGGGTTCTATTCGACATCCCAACCACCTGAAGATGGCTGGAGCGTAAAACGGCCGAAACGTTGTGATAAATATGACAACAAAGATTAGGATGATAGTCTGAACAATGTAAATAGTGTACATAATACCTCATCTCAGAAATATAGAGATAATGAAGCCAGTCATTTATATATATATAAAAAAAAGATGAATAAAAATTTATTTGTAAACATTTTAAAAATAGAAGCTCTAATTTGATGTTAAAATCCCACCAAATTAAAATTTGTAAAAATTCTTGGTTGAATTAAATAGCTACATTTTCGAATTTTGAACCAAGGGGTTGAAAGTTATCCACCTCAAAAGAGTTTAATTTTTATCCTGTTTAGAGCAAAAGGTAAACATTATTTGCCAAGGTAGATGGGATTGGTTTGGTTGATTTTGTTTGGTGGCATGTCAACCTCTATGGATTATTTAATGCCAAAATGAAAATATTTTGAACAATTTTATGGCTTCAACTAAATATATTTTGAACGCAATTCTATGATTTCAACTACAGATTAAAAGTATTGTTGGTAATTATGATATTGTTGGTAATTTTTTCATATAAAAATGTATTGCTAGTGATTTTACTATAAAAATGTATTTTTATACTTTCATAATGTCATGTTTTTGTTTTGCCGTTCACTATTTGCTCATAGTTGGGACCCTAACAGGTCACTCTGACCCAGGGTGATAGCACCTGACAATAACAGCAATTAAGAGGTGGTTCTATACTTCTCAAAACCTCCAATCTCACAATCAGAGGCCTTGCTGCCAGATGTAATTTATCGTCATACCTAGGACTGATAGAATGGATTCAATCATCTCAGGTTTATATACTGCTAAAAAAAGAATTTTCAAAATTTTAAATTTTTATCTCATATATTCAAAATCAAAACTGCATATTTGCCTTTAAGAAAAAAGAAGAGGAAACTAGCAATGCCTGAAAGGTTGGTATTCCTTTCTGACCCTTTGAACTTAAACACTTATGATGTAAGAAAAATTATTTTTATTGTTTCTAAACAAAAAGAGAAAACTGTTTTACATAAACTGTTGTTTTCTAAAAGAAAACAAAAAATTGAATTTCTACAATGCTTGTTATTCTGCCTTGACTATTCTGAGGCACACGTGTGAAATTTTGTGCAAGGCTTAATTATAGTGAGTGCGAAATAATAACCCCCTTCAAATTAAGAGGACTGAGGAAGAAGAAGGAAAGAAATTCACAAGCCTATGTGAGACATTTTTTTTACCAATGAAAACCTTACCTTCACATAAATTAGCCGGTGAGACAAGAAGGAGAAAAGAAAGTAGCAAGCTTATGTAAAATTCTTTTTGATATAAAATGAGAAGAAAAATTAAATTAATGCAAAGAGTATCTGAAGTCATGTGAAAGATTTTGTTTCAGTTTCTTGCAATCATCGTTGAAGTACTCGCCAGTGTAAAATTACTCGTCAACTATTTTATCAGTCTCTAACCAGCACACAGCACTTCAAAGAGTTTTCTCGCAACAATCCAAGAAAAGCTAAGTATTTCAAACCTTCTCTCTTCATCTAATTTTCAACACATGCAACTATATATCCCTTCAATGAGCAACAATCTCTCTTACCTTTGTTTCAAGCATTTTTTAATATTATTTTGTGTCAGTTTATTTAATCTGTTATATTAATCTTCTTCGTATGGATAAATCAACTATTTATTTTAATCCCTGTAGGAACATTATTATTATAAATAAATAAAAACAAAAATATAAAATAATAATAATAATAATAATGAATATTATAAATAAAATAAAATGAAATGAATAACATGAAAATGTTGCTTAAAATAAATTAAATAAAAATAAAAATTCTCTCAACATGTAACAGAAACTGTTCCTGTCAGAAAACGGAGATCCCACCTAAAGACATTGAACTCAGTATCTTTGCTACCAACCTTGGAACTGTTAACATATCCCAACTTCTGTATCCGGGATATTGCTTGTGATAATACAAAATTACTTCTTCCTTTTATTACATGCAACCATAAAATGCTTGTAACTAAAAATGCACACAGCTATACACAAAAAAAAAATTGTATGATATTAATGTACAATTTAATATGCTTTTACTGTGATCTCTTTGTATGTTTTATTCCAGTGAAGTATGTTTTTATTTTCTGTGAACACAAGGCTATTTCTGCTGCTATGATGTGAGTAGCCCCTAAGCCCCATGCCACTATAAAATACTAATAAATGTTCATTTCTATTCAAATTTTACTCCGAATAAGTATCCTGTCTTTTTTTTTTGCTTATCACCTCAGAAAGTTCCTTGTAAGATAATCAATATTTTATATAAGATTCATTTCTTGTGTTTTAAAAAAGATAAGATTATTCAAAAGTAATTTTTTTTAGTTGGGCTTCTATTGATGAATGTAGTGCATACCATTTGACAAATGAGGAATTTTTAAGGAGAACAGGCACTACAAGGAAACTATTGTTAATAATCAAAAAGACAAAATGGACCTTTTTGGAACACATAATTAGAAAAGAAGGCTTGAGGAATTTAATGCTCACAAGGCACATCAGAAGCAAGAAAGGAGGGGGAAACAGTGAAGAACCTACTTGATTTATTTGAATAAATAAATATTGGAAGGAGTATCACAAAGGCAAAGAGAGTGATGGTAACAGGTAAAGGATATCACTAGAGCTTCCCAGCTTGAATGTTGCACATGGGTGGTGATGGGTATGCGGCCGTTTCACACGTCTGCAAGTAATTGCATAACTCATGCCCTCCTTTCATAAAATAGCAGCACTTTTTAGGATGGCACTGCTTTGTGGATGAGGGATGATGGGCCAAGAAAATGTGACCTAAAATTGCTTACTCACTTTTGTCCCTGTCATTAGTTGAAAATAACTGGGCATCCAAAACTGCACCAGAACAATACAGAAGAACATTAAAGATCTTTACATTGGGTTTTGAAATGTGAGACCTTTCTGGAATAGTAAAAAAACCTGAACTTAGGATTGCTTTGACTGTTTGCATCCTATAAAAGAAAAATAACAGCATAGCTGCTCTCTCAGAAACTAGACTTGCTGATTTTGCTCAGCTACAAGGTGTTGATGGTGGATACATACTTTTCAAGATTGGTAGGCCTAAGAGTGAAGCAGGAGTTAGGTTTTCTATTTGGAACAACCTGGTGAAATATCTTGAATCTCTACCTGTTGGCATCAATGAGAGACTTATGTCCTTGTGTATTTGCATTGGAAGAAATAACTATACAACCATCTTTAGTTGCTATGCTCCAACCATGAAATCTAATGATGAAATTAGGGAGAATTTCTACTCTGAATTATGCAACCAGTTGAGAAGTACTTCCATTCATGACAAACTTCTTCTCCTGGGTGATTTCAAGGAATGTGTAGGCTGCAATACATCAGTATGGAATAGTGTAATCGGTAAGCATGGTGTGGAAAAGGACTAATCAAATGGTCATCTACTGCTATTCCTTTGTAGTGAGCATGGACTCTTGATTATCAACACTATCTTCCAGCTTCCTGACCACCACAAAACTAGCTGGAGGCATCCCCAATTCAACCACTATCATCTCATCAACTATGCAATTGTGAAGTCTTTCTCCAGGAAGGGTGTAAAAATGTCTCGTTCCATCTTAATTAGTGAATGTTGGTCTGACCATAGGTTAATAAGATCCAAGCTTAGCCTCATTATCCGTAGTCCTAACAACTGCACTCCACTATCTCAAAGAACAGATGTCAAAAAGCTAAACAATAATGAAAACTTAAAATCTTTTCAGATCCTTTGTGATAGCAAGCTAGCAGATATCCCAGAAAATGCAGACATTGAACCAACATGGTGTTTTTTCAAAAGTGCTATATATGAGTAATCACAGGAAATGCTTGGATATGCTAAGAGGAAACATCAAGACTGGTTTGATTCAAATGATCCAAGTATTCTTCCTCTTTTGGATATTGTGCATAAGTGCTATCATCAATGGACATCAGACAAGAAAAATGTTAAAAAGTGCAATGAATTCAAGAAAACCAAAAACCTTGTTAAAAATTATTTTTCTCACTCTGAGTAGATTTCAGCTCTCAATAGTTTGGGGGAAAGGATGAAGGTAATAAGTTACTGAAACCTCAACCTTGCCAGCCTGTGTGAAAAGCTCCTTGACCAAGGAGTGGATGGAGGGGGTGGTCATTGAAAGTTAAGGAAAGGGAAAAAAAACAGAAGTGTTTTTTCTACTACAATAAATTGTTTTGATAAACATGATTTTCTAACCAATGGCTACTTGAGCTGGTTGAAATCTGAAATACTTGTGCTGACCGCCAAAATTTGTCAAGTAAATTGGAGCCGGCCATTGGCTATAAAAATTCCTGCAATACACCATCATGGGCAGTTGGAAACATGATGCCAGGGAGTGGGTGACACAATACCTTCCAAAACATCTGAAAACCTGGCAAAGCATGAAATCTAAGAAACCCACTCCTAAACAAAGTCTTGACAACAAAAATAGTCATCTCCAGAACAAAGAACAAGTACTATTTTAAAAACAATGCTCAATGTTGAAAACTCTAAAGGCATGAATGAATTTTGTCATGAACTTCAACAACTTAGATTCAATTACAAGAACTACTAAGAACATTCACATTTTATACCTTCAAGGTAAATATACTCTTTTAACCAGGTTTGATCTTAGTAAAACCATTTTATTGTGCCTTCTTCCTTGCAATTTGCATTGTTTTGTATATGCTGACATGTTTCTTGTGATATTTTATGACATTTGATTGTAAATTTGATCTTTTTTCCACAACTACCATTGAGCCTTATTAAAAAAAAATAAATTAGTTGTCAAGTAAATTATGAACCTTTTTCTAGGTGCAGAAACCACCAGATTTTTGCATCAATAATATTTAGTAGAATTTGCTTTTATTTTAATAAAAATGTTTTGGTTCTATATTTCACTGAGTATCTCTTGTCATTTTTTATGATTCACCTTGTTGTCACTTGATCTCCATTCTCCCCAATCTCTTTTAATCAAACCCTCAAAACTATACATTAATAGTTTTTTCCCCTTATTTTTCTTCATAACCCATGCCAACTTTAACTACAGAAAATGAAACAAGCATGGTGGTGAGAGAAGTCACATGAATTGCAGGATACTACTTTAAATCATTCTATCAGAATCTAAGTGTTGTTTTTGGACCTGTCAGATGACTCAACTCTGATGTTTTCTTCCAATGACAACCTTCTAATGGACAAAAAGCAGCATTTGAGAATGTTAAAGAAGATGTGAGATTTGAGTTTTGGACAAGTGGTTGGCTGTTCAACCAACAATGCTTCAAAGCAAGAAATAAGACAATTGTGCAAACTGTTTGTAACCTCCAGACAATTGTGCATTTGTAATCCACACCTTTGAGGATAAACAATGGATCATTAAAAACTTCTATAGTTTTCAGTCTGACCATCAGCCTAAAAAACAGAACTTGTTTATTGTTGTAAGCTAGAAAGGGTTATTGAATGAGGAATAACCAAAACAGAGGTAATGTTTATAACATCAACAAAATACAATACTCGCCAGCGGTGTGAAATAGGTAAACCACTTCTAGTGGTGGACTACTTAGACAGCATATTACCCCCACTTACAATAGTGTACAACATACTTATGAAGACTGGGACATATACATTAGTATTCATAGGTACAGTATCTAACATTTATTTTGAGGGGAAAAGTCTTGAAAACCATTTCCTCTTTTACATATCTTGCCTCCATTGTAGCCAACAATGCTAAAATGGACAAAGAAATTGAGTGCATGATTGGAAAGGCTAGTTCTGTCTTTCATAATCATTTTCACAGGCTTTGAAATACCCATGATGCTTCATTAAAGGTGAAAATTGATGTATACAAGTCAGTAGTACTGATATCACTACACTATGGTGCAGAATCTTGGACTCTGTACCAATGACACATGTGGTTTTGTTGCATGCAGTAAAGCAGAACATGCTGTCCACTCACAGAAACATGTGGCAATTAACCCTCAACCACTCAAGCAAAATAGCTTAACCACATGTTCCATCTGTTTAATTGTTTGCAAACCACCTACAGGCCTTGAGAGATACATGTGTGTTCATAGAAGTTGAGCACCTCTTTATTTTACTAAGCTCCCATTTGTCATCTGCATTAAGAGAGTCCACCATATATATATATTCTGTGTATTTAGGCAGAAAATATTCTTTAAGGTAAATACTATTAAAAAAGATAGAAATTTTGTGTCAACTAATTTTAATGATTGACTTTTCAAAATTAATCACTCATTAGTTCTATGAAGCTTACCAATTGTCTCTACCTACTCTGATTATGACTTAAGAAAGTCAAAAGGAAAGCTTGTACCATATTTCTTGTACTTTTCTTCCAAAATGAACTTCAGATAATTTCTGACAGAATTTCCTCTTTGTCTAAAAAGGGTTATTTGTAAAAGTTAAAATTAATCAACACAAAATGTCATTTTTAATAGTATTTGACTTACATATATATATATACTAGCAGTAGAGCCCGGCATTGCCCGGGGATGTAACAGTAAGAGATAGATCAAGTATCGACCATCATAAAGACTGAAAAATAAAATTGACAAAGATTATTGTTTAAAGTTGATGGACACGCATGTCTTAATTAGTTTTTTTTTTTGTTTTTTTTTTTACGAATTGGTCAAACCCAAACTCAAACAAAAACATTGTTTTCAATCATTATGAGTCTATCGATTGAATAGAATTTTATTATAAACAATTGTCTTGTAAATGGAATTTTTAAAGCATTCTGAATGTAAAAATAAAGAATAAAGTGGCAAGACAATAAGAAACACGACCTGCCAAAAAAAAGTTAAGTTTTGTTGAAATCGGTTGAAAAATGTAGAAAATCCGATCCCATATATAAAGGAACACACACACACACACACACACACACACACACACACACACACACACACACACACACACACACACATGGGTTTTATAATAAGTATAACTCGATATGAGTTGTTCTCCTTTTATTCTGGTGACAGATTCATGTTTTATTGTGATTTCAAATTGATTTTGTGCAAAAACAATTGTGTTTTTTCCAATTTTTGGTGTTGTCAGAACCACCGCAAGGTAATTTTACGCAGTCCTGTGAAGTTTTGTTGAAATCAGTTGAAAAATGTAGGAAATCCAATCCAATATATAAACATACAGACACACACACAGAATCTGCGTTTTATAATAAGTAAGATTATTTACATGCTTATTTAATTTTGTGGTGGCTGGTATAAAACACTTTATTTACATTGCTGAAACATCTCTCTCTCTCTCTCTCTCTCTCTCTCTCTCTCTCTCTCTCTCTCTCTCTATATATATATATATATATATTTATTAAAGACATTTTTATGTTTAACGTTGTTATTTATAGATACAAGTATTTAAGCAAATGCTCTGTTTATGATAAACAGTATTAAATAACATTTACCGCCTGAATGTCCGAGAAATTTTCATAGAAAATATTCGTTCTTTGACAGGATTCGAACCTGCATCCTATACGGAGCCGTCATTTACGCTGACGTGCCTAACCTCTCGGCCACAAAGAACCGTTCGGTAGACAAGGTCGAATTTACTGCTTATAATCTTCAATCTTCCATGAATCTCGTACATTCATAACTGCTCTGGCGTATCAAATGTAAACAAATGACGTCATATATTAAGAAATGGACAAGGTCCGACAATTTATTTATTAAAGACATTTTTATGTTTAACGTTGTTATTTATATTTAAAAATGTCTTGTCCATTTCTTAATATATATATATATATATATATATATATATATATATATTTATATATATACATATTGAGGAACACTTCACAACATGTGACTATAGACAACACTTAATCAGAGAACAAATACATAAAGCAATTTCAACAGCAAGTGAACACACCTTAAAATATAAAATTAAAAATAAATCCAAACGCATCTCTCTAGTAACCACTTTCAATATTACTGTACTTCCACTATCTCAGATAATCAAAAGTCACTTGAAAAACTACATCTGAAACCAGACCTAAGAACTTTATTTGAGGAACCTGGCCTTTTAGCATATTGTACACCAAAGAATCTTTAGGAAATCATAGATGGGAACCAAATTTCAGACAATAAAGTAAAATGTAATAGACCAAAAATAAAAACAATATGATTTTCCCAACCATGTAACAACAAAAGGAGCCTATGTTGTAACCATATTAAACACACCAATTCATTCACTTGCTCAGTCACTAACACAACCTTCAAATTCTACCACAACTCTAATTGTAGAAGTCATAACATAATTTACTTATTAGAATGCACACTATGCCAGAAACAATATGTGGGGAAATCTGAATGGTCTTTTCACTACAGAATTAACAATTATCAGAATCAGATTAAGTTGGCTTCCCACGAAAGATTATTCCCTGTAGAACAATATTTCCACCTAGAAAAACATGATTTTAATAGTCATGCAAAATTCACTATTATTGAAAGAATAGAAATAGACACAAAAGATAAACTTAGGAAAATACTAGAAGAACATGAAGATAAATGGATTTTGTGCCTCAAAACACTTTGTCCAGATGGACTTAACAACAGACTAAACAGCACAGATAGAATTTATATATAATCCCATAGATCAACCCTCCCCACCCATATTTCTAAACCACATTAGACATGCTTGCAGAGTTGTTGAGGTCTCCCACATAAACAGACTCACACAAACATATATACACACATTACACACACCCCCAAAACTAAAAGATAACATATGCATAACACACACATCCCCTTCCCTGCAACCAAAAAACTCTCAGAATGACTAATGAGGTAAATTTGAGACTCATGAATCTCCCAGCCTCTCCTTAAAAAAAAACATGAAAGAGGCCTTTTGACCAATACAAGGACTACCCAAAAATTAAAGATTAAAACAAATGAAACTACAAAGTTCACTTTCTTTAGAGAGAGTCATTCACCCCTTGTAGTTCACTGCTACTAACAAGCAGGAATTTTTTCTCCTGCTGGCTAAAACTAGTTGAGGAACCTAATTTAAATAAATAAAACAAAAAATATTAATATGCAACACAGTCTATCTGAAATTTTACTTTTTTAACATTTTTTATTATTCAAGACATAATTTCAATAAAATTTACTGTGGATTTTTAATCTGACTATTTTTTGTATATATATATATATATATATATATATATATATATATATGAAGAAATATAGTCACAAGATGTGCTATATTTAGCTATATTTATGGGATAAAGTGCTCAATATCAGAGAGTGTGTGTAAATAATAGTTAGAATAAACTACAACAATCAACCCCAAAATTGAATAAATAGCTTTAATTATCTTCCCAAACCATAACAAAAGTATTAAATAAGCAATATAAACAAATTTTTACTACATTAATAAAAACACCGATTGAAATAAAAATAAAAAAAATAAAAATAAATATATAAAAATAAAAATAAAAAATAAATAAAAACAAGCAAAATAATTTAACCCAAATAAATAAATAAACAAATAAACAACTTCCGGTAAAATAACTGCCACAATAGACTACCCACAATGCACCACTGACCTTCATATATGAATAGCCGAGAAAAATAACGTGGCCTGACGATTGCATCTAGCATGAAACAGACTGTCGCCTCTAAGTGTTGACTTCTATGTTCACTTGTTCGATTCAAAAGATACATTTCAATTCACATGCATATATTACTGAAAATATTCTTTTCCATATTAGTACATATACATTTGCATGGATTATTTTTGGAGTGGCAAAAAACACAAGAGCTAGTGGAAAGAAAACACAGCATGACCTCTCAGTTTAGCAAACTGATGCGCATTGCAGGTTGTGCCACTTTGGGGGAGTTTAAAAGTTAACATTTTGAGTCTACTGTGGCCCCAATCCCCACCTGAAACCCTGAAATTACACCCCCGCCCCCCACCCGCGGGGTGGAATTTCCCACTGGTTGAGAACCACTGTCCTAAAGGTTGAAATATGTCACATGAAAACCTTTTCTGCTCTTGTCATACAACTTTCCACAAAATTGGCTTAATATATAAAAAATTATATATTGTTGTCTTATATATATATATATATATATATATGGGAGAAAAATATATAAATTTTTACATATCAGCACTGACAAATTGGAAAAGGTTTTTATGTAACATGTTTCATCCTTTAATATATATATATATATATATATATATAACAGCGTTTCCCCTTGCAAGGGGTGGTTAATTGATTTGAACCTTTTAAAATCCTTTATTCTATATTCAACATCATCACTTGATAAGACACCAGAGGTGTTGAAACAAAATGGCTATTTTTGTAGTGATTTTACAACATATTTATGTTATAATTTTCGAATAAATGATTATATTTGCTCTACTCTTTATTGAGCACTCTTTTAAGAATAGTAATTTTTGGTTATTGGAATTTATTCCATATACACCAATCCTATACTTGGATATATATATATATATATATATATATATATATATATATATATATATATATATAAGATCAATGTTTTTGTTATCTTGCAGGTCTTTACACATAGACGTATTTGTAATCTGGCCAACATTGTTTGGTAAAAACATAAAAACTAATAAATACATTGACAAAAAAAGTGTCAGTCCTTTGTTGAAAGACCAGTGTAGCAACTTCATAGCATTAATAATGTAAGACACGTTGGAGTTCAACATTATTTGATTTATTTTTTAAACATCCGTTAATGTATAATTCTGAGACCAGTTAAACTTGTTGTTAATGAATTCATAATATTTATATAACATAAATGCTTTCAGTCATATTCCATAAATGATAAAGTCACCTGATAGATTAAAACTTCTCTCAAAGTTTAAAAAACAAATAATTTCTTGGAAAAGTGTCAGTTTTATTAGAATGATGTCTAAAATAAATATTTAGAAAATTAGTTTTCCTTTGTTCAACTGATATTGTTTTAACTAAGGATACTTAAAACTATGAACTTTGGAATATGAAGTAACACATATTCTAATTTAATTTTAAAAATATTAGTCAGAATTTTGATTTTTTTTAAATTATAGCTATAAGCCAGCAAGTCTAAGAGAAAAATTTGAGGAGTTACATTCTTTTTTCTATTCTTAATCCTCTTAAAATAGTTACTCCTCAGGATACAGCAAGGAGTTATCATATGTAGGAGAAAATGAATGTTTGTGAAAAGATTGTGCTTGATGTAAGAACAGTAAGGGGATTGATTAGCAAGTAAAATTAATGGCAGTTTTAGACTTAAATGGGAAAAGAACCCGAGTAACAAATCCTGAAGTGGCAGGCCTGCCACTACTGTGAATGAGGATAAAGTCAAACATATTGATGCCCTCATTACAAGTGACAGAATAATCACTATGGCAAAATACTGTTAAAGATTTCAGCTGAGAGATGACAGGATCTGCCATTTATTGCAGTCTATTGATTACAAAAAGATCAAAGATTGTTACCAGAATGTTGACAGACAACAGAAAAGAGCATGAGGAATATTTCCTGAATGTCAGGCGAAACAACATTTCTGATTTTTGTGACACCTGAAGAATAATTGTGTTACACACACATGTAACAAAAATTTTGTTTTGCCAAAAAATGGTTGTCCAGGTATTTCTGGATGAGAATGTTATTAAGGCAAATAGCCTTTGTAATTAAAGTGGCCAATATTAAGAAATAGAGCTTTAATACCAAAAATAAATGAAAATGTTTCCTTGACTCAGCATTTCACACAAATAGTATTTGCACAATGGGTTTAGATACAAAATTTTTACTCTTTAACCCTCTAATGAGCAGGTAGCATTTCTGCAAAGATAAGTTTAAACATTTTATTTTATCTATTTATTTATATATATATATATATATATATATATATATATATATATACACACACACACACAACACACTTATACATAGTGGTTAGCAGAAGAAATGACCCACCTAGTCAAAAAATCACTTCCTCAAAACTCTATATATGTATGTGTGTGTCCGATGTGCTTTAGACCAACTTGGCTATGAAGGTTCTTGCCAATCAAGCAAAGTTGAATAGTGTCTTGTAGGCACTGTTTATATTTACTTGATTACTGAAACTTTTCACAGCTTAGTCACTCAAAACCATATTGGATCTAATGACGGTTTCTCCTGCTAAGGAAAATGCAGGTTTGAATCTTGCTGGAGGACACATCTTTTTCTTTAATATTCTGGCTGGTAGAGGAAAATTAAATTAATATAATGTTTTAATAAATACACAGAGCATCTACTCAAATATGGGTATCAACTAAAAATAATGTTTAAAATGATAATAAATATATATATATATATATATATATATATATATATATATATATATATATATGATATATGATGTAATGGAATATGCATACACCTGAGTTCCCCCTCACTGGAATATAATTGACTGGTGTCTGTCATAAATACAGACGGACGTGTAGGTACGACATAGTTTGTCTATGACAACACCCATTGGACTACGCCATTGGCTATCCTAAAGTGGTGGTTTTATTTTATTAGATTTAGTCTTCCATAACAAAAATAGTCATTGAATACAGGCTAAAACTGACTTAGGCAAATGAATGACAAAGAATCAGTGTTATTCATGCATTTCATCCTCTAGAAGGGCTTCATTGGTCTAAAGTAATATTTTTGCTGATAGAATTATATGTGAAGGAAGGCTAGGGGTGATATAAAAACTTGACTCTTGGTTCCAATTATGTACATAGGAGAAATGCTGAAAATGCTGGGAATATGGAAATTTGAAATTAAATTATTCTTTCTTCAAATATGTCTGAACATTCAGTCTATTCAATCTTATTCAATTTTGGTATGCTTTTGTTTTTATTTTTATCACTTTTGTTATTAAGAAATTTTCCCATATATACAATTGTTGAATATTATATGGCTTAAAGTCATGAAAGAGTTTCTTCATGTTGGTTGTTTAATAGTATTTTACTTGGATAAAGTCACTACAATTTGTTAGTATGTGTGTATGGTTGGTAATTTTACTATAAATATATATTGTTAGTAATTTTTTAAAATAAAAATGTATTGCTTGTATTTTTATACTTTTATAGAGTTTTGTTTGGGGGGGGGTCATTATTTACTCATAATTGTGACTCTAACAGGTACTACCACCCCAGATCAGGGTGGACTAGGGAATGACAGCAACTAAATGCTTCTTGAAATCTCCAATCTCCAAACCAGGGGCTTTACTACTGGATGTATTTTATCACCATAGCCAGGACTTATTCACTTGACTATATGACCCGTAAGAAGTCACTCAAATGTACAACCAGTTATGAGAGAAGATCAAGTATAAATCATTTATAACTGACAAGTTCAAATCAAGTACAGCAACCACTGACAAAAGTAGCATTGTTATATATTGATAATAATTCAATCCATTTATAGATGAGATTAAGTCAAAAAGTAAAGGCAATTTCTATACAAAACCTTTTATTTCCACTGATGAAAACCAAAGGCATATGGTCACTTTTCAACTTCTGGTATTGTTCAACAAACTTCTTCTCTTCTGAAAAGTATACAAGTTCAAAATTTTGAAGCCATCCCCCAGAATTAACATGAAAAAAATGAAAAAGAGCTCTTAGAGTCATTGAAAAAAGAATGGAATCAATTATCAAACTTATACTTTTGTAACAAATGCCAAAAATTTGTGCTGCAGTAATCAGGCTAAAGGAGGATATTTTGACAAGAGCAAAATTTAATCATAAAATGCTTTTTCTTTTTTTGTCATAATAAAATTTCAAATAAAAAATGTCTCACTTTTTTTTTAACCACATATAATAATTTTCTTTTATTTAAAGTACAAAACAACTACATTTTTGGCCAGTTTAAAAAATTACCAGGAGTTTCCTCAAAATTTTGTACTCTAGTGTATTTCATTTGCTCACAATGTCTGCACCACTTGCTTGTTCTGGACTGTAAAATTTGTGCATATTGGGTATGCACAAATTTTACAGTACCTCAAGTCATCATTCATTATTGCTTGTGCATATCCTTTGTATCCTTCTGTATGCGATGTTGATAGTTGATCAAATCAGCTTTTATCTGTAACACTTGTTTTTCTCACTTTAAAGCATTCTACCAACTCATACACTTTTCATTGATTCATAATGCATGCTCCATACTGCACCAACATCCAGTAATAGTTACTCACAGATTTGACACTCTTTGCCCACAGGAAGCATACTACAGTGTGTTGTTCCTTGATAGTACAATCAGTGACCTTGTTGCTCCCTGCTACATGACTGAATAGTGGAATGCTGTGCATAGCTCGTTGCCTGCCATCCCATGCACATGTGCGGTTTTGCACATCAGCACCTTCTTCTTGTTTTTACAGCATAATTTCAAATTTACTTTTACTTTCTGATTTAGCCTTGTATTTATATATTATTTTTATCCTTTTTGTTATTAATTTCTCTTACACACACACACACGCACACACACACACTCTTTCTTTCTCTCTTTATATATATATATATATGTAAAAGAATGAAAAGAATATAAAGTCAATTGTTCATAGCATTAATTTAAAAAAAAGAGTTCAATACAAGAATAGCGCAATAGATATTTATTATAAACTGTTACTTTGGAACATGCAAGTTACCACGCGAAAAATGCATATTTGGTTTGATGTCTAATTTAGACACTTATATGCATTTTTGTCATACTTGGAACATGCAAGTTACCATGACAAAGTAACAGTTTGTAATATATATATATATATATATATATATATATATATATATATATATATATATAGAGAGAGAGAGAGAGAGAGAGAGATAAAAAACATTGATTCTATAACTTCTGCTATTAAAAATTTTTTTTATACACCCCACCACATATATATATATATGTGTGTGTGTGTGTGAAATGTGTATGTATATAAATATAAATATCAAATATGTGGTACAGTTCAATTTATATTACAATGAATCATTCATACAAAAAGTAGATTAGTAAAGTTAATGATATTTATTCAATGTTTTTTGACTTTTTATATCATTAACTTTACTAATCTACTTTTTGTCTGAATGATTCATTGAAATATATATATATATATATATATATATATATATATATATATATATATATATATATTTATATATTTATATATGAGCAGTATTGATTGGAAAGTGCTCAATATCAGTGATAGAACTAACATCTAACATATTTAGTCAAATTAATGTGAGTTTGTGACCCTGGGTTTCATGCTATTTACAAAAAATATTTGCTACACAATCCAACATTGAATACAGTGACTAAATGCGTACGAATATATGCAACGACACATGGATGTGTATATATGTCCAGTCCCACACTGTTCACATATGTTTATGTTTGTGTGAGCTCCAATGTGTGAACATGTGTGTGGGTGTGTCTACATACATCAATGAGTGTATATGAGTGTATGTATGTTTGCGTAAGTATGAGTGGCGTTCTGATGGCGATTTTTCTTCCCACTTCCATAGAAACACCAATATGTGCAATCATATATAAATCCAAAATTTAAAAATTAATCAGTTTGTTTGATGATTGCAAATAGCGTGAGACCCAGGGTCACAAACTCACATCAATCCAAGTATATATATATATATATATATATATATATATTTACCAATTTTATTAAGAAATTCTCCCATACATGCATATATATATATTATATATATAATTTTTATAAATAGTTCTTATACAATATATGGTTTATACGTATATATTTTTATATATTTTATGATTTGTTATTATTTTTATGTATGTTTGTTATTGTTTTTATGCTTTATATATATTTTTATATTGTGTTTTATATAGTGTGTGTATATATATATATATATATATATATATATATATATATATATATATATATATTGTTTTTTATTATTAATATTATTATTATATATTATATTTGTTTTAAAAATTCTCCCATGTACACCCACATATACACATATTGTTTTTATGACTTTTGTTATGAAGAAAATCTCTCATATGCACACACACACACACACACACACACACGTGCGTGCGCGCGCACGCACACGCACACACACACGCACACACACACACACACACACACATATGGATTTACTTTTTATCTGATATTTTATTACTTCAAACATTATTATAGGGGATACTTCATATTTTAAATAGACACCCCATTTTTATTTATTAAGCAGTTTTTCTATCTCCCTGTATATTCATTTAAAAAAATCTTTATAAAGGAAATGCATCCCCAGCAGGGTTTGAACTTGAACCTGTCCATGCATGGCATCTGTATAAAAGTCTTGATCTGATGAGGATATTTAAGAATGGTGGACTCTACCGTCGTAGTTGACGTATGAGGGTCCGCAACTCAGTTCCTAGGAACCAACAACCTGCACATATGATTTGATTATAGTGGTGAAGGTTTTGTGCAGAACCAACCACACTTTTTGAAGGGCTGAATACAGAGACCTGGTGGCCACAAGGTCCCCAAATATACCTCCACAGGTTTTAAATTCAGAGCTTTCCTTCTAGACCAGCTGCCATTCAAAGCTATAGAACCCAGTCTGTCATGCTATTTACCCATAGCTGGAGGGAGAAGAAGAGGATTAATACCTTTCCTAAGGGTTATTAGCATGTAAGTGAATGTAATGGATTCAACTGGAATTTGAACTCAGCTCTCCAATTCCACAATGCAAGCTGCTATCCACTACTCCACCATGCCTCCTATTTAAGAATATGACTAAAGTTTTTAGATTAATGTTTTGGTTATGTTGCAATTTGTGCTCTTAGGGAAAACTCCCCCTGGCAGAACCTATTGTATGTTCAATTTTCTTATCTCTTACACTGAGGTATTTGAAATGCTTGATATTTACTTATTTCACATCTTGATTTTTTTCTGGATAGGTGCTAACACTGGTTTCATTCCAATTCCTGCTCATCTTGATTCCCATTACTTTCAATACTTGGTAGAAGATACTGATTTTTTTGTTCAAAATCATTCATGTCTCAACTATGAATGTAAATGATATTTTAAAAAAAGTAAAAATTGACTATTATAGTATGTGAAATTTCATCTGAACATTTTTAAAAGAATGCAGATGACATTGGTTATAACAGGGTAGTGCAGTTGTTACCAATGGATCAGGTCAACAGACTTGACTAATCAAAGAAACTAAAGTTGTACAAGATGAGCAGTGACACTGAACTTTACAGTACTATCACTATATAATATTTCACCAGACCTAATATTGCCAAACATGTGGGTGGAAAGCTACCCAGGGACAACTACTGCTCCAGTAACCATATTGACCTATTTCATTTTTTCTCATGTTCACACCTGGAAATTGTCTGTATAAGTAAATATTAAAGTGAGTTATTTTAGAATGCAGGGAGTGTTTGCAATCATTTATTGTCTGTAAATAAAAAAAAAGAATTTTTCTTGTCAACTATATTGCTTGTTAACCTGACATGATAAAGTTAAGCAATATTGTGAGTGGCCATTATTGAATTGGGAAGAAGTTAGCAAGATGAAATCTTTTATAAATTTTTATGATTTTATTGAAAATATGTGTATACATATAGGTTTTATCATGGGTGTGTGGCCAGGTGGTTAGAACATTCACTTTCTGACAATGAGACCCGAGTTCAAATCTCACCACGGTTGATTTGTCAGGAAGTAGACTTGCTGATGTTATAGGATGAAGTGGGAGTCCCAGCATGCAGAACCTTGGGAAAGTGCTTGAAAAACATACCATGGGTTGACCCAAGCCTTGTGAATAAAATTGGGTAGATGGAATACTTGGGGGCTGTTGATAGCTGTGCTAGCACAAAGTCACAAGTCATCATGACTGAGGGTTTGAGTGTGCTGGCCTTGTTCAGATTGTTGATCATGCTAGATAATAATAATAATAATATATGTATGTGTGTGTGTGTGTGTGTGTGTGTGTGTGTGTGCGCGTGTGTGTGGAGGGGTGTTTTACTACCATGAGATCTGGGTTTGAATTGTCAGGAATTATTAACCCTTACGTTGTTTTTTTAAACTGTTTTTTTGCATGTGTTTGAGTTAATGGAAGCATTAATAATAAAAAAAGAAGTCAACAATCAGTAATATCAATTATGAACATGGCCACAACATGCTGACTGTGTCTAGAAATGAAAACATTCCCATTCCTATATATATATATATATATATATATATATATATATATATATATATTTTAAAAACATTTACTTATCAAATTAAATAAAAAAGCACTCTTGATAATGGCTAATAGATTACCAAAACACGCTCGGATCCACAGATCATTAGGACAGTTTTATGCAATATATGTCTAGGAAAGAAAGCACTTGCACAAATGCAAGAAAATTTACTAAAAAGTTTTATTAAACTGCCTTGTCAGTTGTCTTCAATGAAAACTTGTATAAAAGAGGGACTGTTGCCCAAGTACACAATTATATATATATATATATATATATATATATATATATATATATATATATATATATATATATAAAGACATGTCTCATTATGTTGGGGAGTGTTTTGCAGTGGAGGATTGTATTTGTACTGTGTCAGTCCTAAAATAGGTTCAACATACAAAATGTTAGGAACTTGGTATTACGTAGAGTAATCTGGTCATGGTCGCTGATACTTCGTATTCAACTAACTGTCGTCCGACATCAACTGACTGTCTGACTGACCGACTGCCGTTACTACTCCTACTTATAATAGGTGGGAGAGTCTATTAATTATATAATAGGTGTGTTTCACCATAACATATTAAATAATTTAGACAAGTTTTATCTACTTATTTTTAAAGAATTATTAAAGAATTTATCACATGAAGTTAATGTCACAAATAAAATTCAATAAAAAATTAAATATTTTACAACTGTTCTTAAAAATATACCACAAAAATGTAAAAGAGAAAACATTGTCTTGTCAGGTTACCTCCTCCTAATTTTCAAATCCACTACTAGGGGACACTCTCAGGACTATAAATAGGCTGTGACATTCTCTGTCATCATCCTTTTTCCTTTTTCACTCAGGAATGGCAAGATGTAGGTTGAATGAGAAAAACGCTTTTCCAAAGGGGAACACATATGCACAGACACATGTATGCACCTTTCACTTGATTTTCTCTCGAACTTTCTCCAACACCAAACTACAAACAATTCACTAATTTAAATATTTTCTTTGTTCATGTTCATTGTCCAGTTACATGCAACAATATCTATTGTTTATGTATACCATTGTTTTGTTAATACACTAGCAGCATGGCCCGGCGTTGCCCGTGATTGATTAAAAAATCATACGACATACAGCAATTGCTATCACTTGACTTAAAATATTTTTGCCCTTCCTTGCCTTTAAAGGAGTGCCCTTTGCCGTGCTGATGTTGCTACATGCCTTACTTCTTGCCTATCTCATACTGCAAATTTTTTCTAAGCTCAATACTAAACATTAAATCTGTTACGAAAAAAGAACTAAACAAAATGAACACAAAACAATCAGCTTTAAAAAAGGACTCGTAACTGGAAAAACTGAATGAAAAAAGAATGTTAACAACAAATACTTTTTCACACCCAACCCAGTTCTACGGAATCAGAATCAACGTTGAGTTTAAGCAAGCAAATGAGCCAATTGGAGTAAAGTGCCATGCAGATTTAAATTTTTCCCACTTGTGAAAAATGCAGCTATTGATTTCTTTTGCATGCTAGCACGCTGGACAATAGAATCTTCCTGACTATTTGTGGCAGCCAGCTATAGGCTCTTACTTTGGCCAGTAGAAAATGGCTGCAAACTACGTGAAAACTGCCATAGAAGCATGAAAAAATCAATTATTTCCATTATCAATGGGAGTTGGGAAATGCAAAGTCCGTCTTGTCCTTCCCGCTAACTTGGAGCATGTGCATGTAAATTTTGGTGCAAATTTGTTGAAAATTGCGGCTGTGCATTCGTTACACACACACACACACACACGCACACATCCTGCCTTTTATAGACAGAGATACTTTATTATTTGTTGTATTTATGTATTGATTCTTATAATTTCCTTCATTTATTTACGTGGACTCACATCCCAAGTCTGCCATGTTTGTTGTAGGCATTTCAGGAGACACACATGCTTACCTCTTAATCGTACACCGGTCTGCAACAAGTTGGTGATGCCCAATGTGATAATTATTTTTCACCTGATAACAAGAAATACACAAGACTATATACGTACAGACTCAAATATACATTTGCACACTTTTTCCAAACCAAAAGCCAGTGAAGAAAAATATCGACAAACTTCTCTTCCTACCTTACCAAGTGTGGTGGACACTATAAACTATTAGCAAAAACAATTTACACAGCCATAAAATTTGTGATTAGATCCTATGAAATTGCAAAATCACAAATTTCATTTACTACAACATATCTACAACACATAATGTTCTCTGACTAAACAGATAGATGTTTTTTGCAACACGTAGGACCTCCCCACAAAAAAAAATCGCTAACTGCCTTTCAATTACAGCTGTAACAGAGGTATACACTTTCTTCCTCTCTTTGTTTTGCCTTTTTCTTTCATTCCTTCCTTTTCTTCTGTAGACAGCTCGGTTTCCAAACCCGACTTACTGCAACAGGGATGTACACTTTCTTCCTCTCTTTGGTTGTCTTCTTTATTTCCTTCTTCTTCTTTACACAATTCAGCTTACAACAGAGGTATACACTTTCTTCTCTGGTTTTCCCTTTTCTTTCTTTACACAATTCAACTTGTAACAGAGGTATACTTTCTTCCTCTCTGGATATCCGTTTTCTTTTCTTTACACAATTCAACTTGTAACAGAGGTATATGCTTTCTTCTCTGGTTTTTCCTTTTTCTTTAAACGCAGGTTGAATCCTCAGTGTAAAATTTCTCTGCATCTTCAACTTGGGGTTATCAAACAGGAATACTTCTTATAATTCTTGTCTGGAGTTGCCTGGATTGAACTGGATAAGTTCCATCACTATCAAATGCGTCTTATCTTTCCATTCATAAACTATCAGCGCTTCGGCTTCAGGTCTTGCCTTTTCAAAGTCAAGATAGCAACTGATCCTCAAGTGAATCTCTGACTGTCACGTGTCTTAAGTTTTGGCGTGAATTCTAACTTACATCCATCCCCTGTCTAGCTTCTGTCTAGACATTTGTTGCTATGGTTAATTGGGTCAGTCAACCTTCTGACCTGCCTTCCCAAAATGTCATAAGACTCCCACTTGACCTTTATTCTGTTGCTAGGTGGAAATTAACCCTACTATACACGTATTTAGGCAATCTGCTTTCATCACATGTCACACCATCAATACATTTTTGTAAAAAATTATTACCAGCAATATATTTTTGAAGAAAAAAGATATTAGCACAAATACATTTTTGAAAAAGTATTAGCAGCAATACAATTTTGGAAAAAATAGCAGCAATAAAAATGGAAAAAATGTTACTAGCAATAAATATCTTGTCGGCATTAAATAATTCCTTGAGGTTGATATGCTGCAAAACAAACGAAACCAAATCAAAAATCAGATAAAGTGTGACATATCTCAAAAGACGACTCACTGTCCTCTTCTTTTCACCCTTCGATGAGGTCACTTGAACAACACAAAAATTTACAAGTACAATATGCAATTGGCAATAATAGCAAATTTCTTAAAGTTCTCAAACATGCCTTCAACACTCAGTAGAAATTCTACATCAGCTCAACTTTGTCACAATGCTGCTTCTATTAAATTTTTGTGCCAACAACATTATCCATGCAAAACCCTTCTAACAACAAGGAATCAATACAATAGGACAGCAAAACCAATTCAATGGGGACCATTGGAAAAAGACAAATTTTAATAGCAAACGCTGAACAATTTACACTACTGACACATTTTCCAGAGTGTGCTACATTCAACTAGAAAATAAGACAGCACTCTGATGATAAGTACATTTACATTTTACATTTCGTCGAATCACGCATCTTAAACACATATCCAACACCTTTTCTTTTCAATTCATGAGGACAGAAACTACACAAACTTTACATATGGGCAGAAAAAATTCTAGCCAACTGGAAGGGAGTATTGTCAGACTACCTCTTCCTAATTTTCAAAAGCATTACTAAGGGACACTCTCAGGACTATAAATAGGCAACAGCATTCTCTGTCAACTTCTTTTTCACTCAGAGACAGCAAGATGTAGGTCGAATGAGGAAAAGGCTTTCCACTTGTCAACAGGATGTACATGCTGTACAAAGTGTGACACCATTTAACAGGACACAAAAAGAAAAGAAAGGAAAAAGAGAAAGGAAAGAAAGGAAAAGAGAGGCGAGACCCAAGCGTGGATGATAAAAAAACACCCACGACCAGGGGCCTTGACAAGGTTATTTTGATAAGTAGCAAATGGCGAAAAAGGTGTCATTACCATCGCAGAAAAATTCTAAGTGGATAAGGGAATCGACTATGTTCTGGCGACAAACTTGTGTTATCGGGGATAGATAACAGCCGCTTAATGCTGGCAAAACATCTAATTAGCAAACCACAGAAAGACTAGCTAAGAAAACTCCAATTGAAAATGTTATTTTGATAATTGACAAAGAACAGGTGAAATACAGAGCTTTGGATAGATAAGAAAAATTAACTGTGTCGTCTGCTAAGCCGCACACGAAGTAACGGCTGACCGTTTTTTGACAAGACATCCATGGGTGTTAGAGTTCGGCTGTGATAAGAAAACTATGTTATCAGAAATTGGCACCAAGCATGACTAGAACAATGGAACTGTTTTTTCGAGATGACGATGTTGTGCTAGTCGACCACCCATTCTGATAATTAGCGAAAATCTGACTGACGAAGTCCAGATGAAGAATAGAGGTTATGACACTACTGGTCGCATTGTTCTGTTGGCGGCCAGAGAAAATGAGAGCTGCGATTAAGGAAAGAAAAGGAAAAGAAAAAGATAATTTTTTTTGAGCAAGATATATTTTTTTTCCCTGAAACAAAGCCCGCTGGATCGCACACGCCCGGCTGGACATCATTGGCCGAGTGGTGATCACGTGACGCAAGGAGGGAAGCCGCCGCCGCCCACCTAGAGGATGGGTATGAGAGGTTGCTACGAAGAAGTGGGGAGGACAGTTGACGCCCCTCTGAAGTATGGTGAGAAGGTGGGAGTAAGAGAAGACTCCCCAAAATGGAAAGAAGTGGAAAATTCCTAACCAAAAATAAAAGAAGTGGATAGGTATTTAGAATTATCGAGGAACCTCCGGCGCCAACAAACCCACCCCGGTTTTGGTCGGCGTCCATATAAGCAAAGTCGCAGCGAGCAGAAATCAGTTGAGTTGAGTTGAGTTGAGTTGAGTTGAGTTGAGTTTCCCGGAGAGCTTCCCGGAGAGTTCAGCAGAGAAGAGTGCCTCGCAGCTGACTAAGATTCGCGCAGCTTCCGAACTCATCTTCAATCCAAGAACAATTATTTTGAAGAGCGACTTAGATCCAGACCACCAAAATAAGTTTTTTTCGACTTTCGCCTGAAGACACACCAAGAACCAATTTCTTGAAGAACAGACAACTTAAAGTGTTAAAACTCGCCTGACAAAAGAACAACGTGTCACAATCCATATAACGGGTCGGGAGATAGACGCAGTCCTATGTATCCAGCAACTAGACATAAAGTTTTGTTATCCTTTTTTTGATACCTTGAACTTTTGAGTTTTCATTTTCTTTTCTTTTATGCATATTTGTGTGATATCACCCCCGTTTGAACTCAATTTGCATTACGGCCCCAACGACTGATTGATTTCGTCTGCCTAAGATCAATTCACAACGTGGGTAGGCGGGCTGGAGATCAACGCACTTACTTTGATAACCAGACGTTGGAAGCGAGTTGGGAACAACGAGGCTGATATCGAATCTAACCAGATTCCCATCCGAATCACCAAAAGGTTAGAACGTCACATTTGGGTGCGCGACCGATACCAAGCCAGTTGGTCGTCACAGGACGGGACAACACGACTGACGCAACAGGCGGACGTCACGTTTGGAGTGGCGACACCCGAACGAAGCAGCGAGGAGCGAGCGAAGGCTGTGTTTAGGGATGTCACAAAAGTTCTTTGATGCTTTTATCCATATTTGTCCAGTAAAATCTAGCCTTCATCATCTTAATGGATAATTTAATCCCAGGGTGTGATATCGAATGTATACTGTCAAAAAGACAACTTACATGGCACAAAAGGTCTTGGGTACGATGTTTCCACCTTTTTACATATATTTAATTGGTTAACTTCCCAAATTACTCTGTTAATTAATTTTTGTGTTCTTGTTAATGTAAATTTTAATTACTGAAACTGTGTATGCTGGTAATATCAATTATTGTATAATATCAATTATTGTATAATAGTGACAAAATTTTTTTCTTATCTTCTGTGAAACAAATTGTACATGTAATAAAAATCACAATAAATTTTATGAAGAATATCAAAATTGTTGTTTCTCTAAAATTCACATTTTTCATAAAATATTTTCAGACTTTGTTAATACACAGTTTTGTAAAATGCTGAAGTTGCTTTCTGATTGTATAAAACAATTTTATATTTTATGTAATCAATTGGTATGAACAAATTAACTCATTATTTTTGCAATATCATCTAAAAATGTCTAATTTGTGGTAAATAAAGTGATTTTTGTGTATTTAGTTATTTTATGGTAGAAGATGTTATGTCTATTTTTAATTTGTACATTTGCATTTATGGAAATAAGTCACTTTTTAATATTATGTATAGTTGCTAATTAACTAACTACTGGACATTACTAACAAGTTCATTGCTAAAAATATTCTCTGAAATTGTTATTTAGTAGTAATTTAGGTCTCCACATGTGTGCCCCCATTCGTGGACCCCAGTTGCATGGTTTCCAGGCCTGAGTTAAAGATCACCTTGATATATATATATATATATATGTATATATAATGTATAATGAAATAAATAAGGATGTTACAAGAACAGTACTCAGTGTAAAATATTGAAAAAATGTGCAAATAAAGCCAATATGAAAAATATAATTATCTAGGTGTCCACATGAAAAGTCATGGAAAGACAGTATATCTGAGTATTGTTTATATATATAAATATATATATATAGTTTATGCAAAACTAGGTAATCCATATGTGTAGACCCAAGGAGGATGATATCCAGAGAGCTTAATGTAAATTCACAGCAAATATGTTTGAATAAAAACAGATCACTTTAAGGTTCCATATAATAAGTTATTTCACCACAATCCTTTTAAAGGGATCTGGATCATCAGACATTACTTCCTTTTAAAAGGGTTGTGGTGAAATAACTTATTACATGGAACCTTAAAGTAATCTGTTTTTATCCAAACAAATATATATATATATATATATATATATATATCTATATATATATATATATGTTTTAAAAATGACGGAGCATATTCTTTAAAAGGAACATTTTGGTCCAACATTTCTTCAGTGAGGTCTGTTGGAAAAAAAAAATGTTTCAAACATACAAAAAAATTTATTCAAAAACAGCAAAACTGAAAAAGGGAATGGGGCGGGGGGAGTAGGGTGTTGTAAATAAGGAGTCGCAACTAAGATAATTTTATTATTAAAACAATAAATTGATGTAGATAAGCTTTTAGTGAGTATAAAACAGAATATATATATATATATATATATATATATATATATATATATATATATATATTTAGTTGGATTGATGTGAGTTTGTGACCCTGGGTTTCAAGCTATTTGTCAGACAAACTGATTCATTTTTAAATTTTGGATTTATATATGGTTGCTTATATCATTGTTTTTATGGAAGTGGGAGGAAAAATTGTTGTCAGGATGCCACTCATACTTATGCAAACATACATGCATGCACGTACATTCATTGACGTATGCAGACACACACACATGCACGTTCACTCACCGAAGCTCACACAAACATAAACATATGTGAACAGTGTGGGACTGGGCATATATGCACATATATGTGTTGTTGCGCACATATGTACACATTTGGTCGCTGTACTCAATGTTGGATTGTGTAGCAAATATTTCTTGTTTGTTGCACTGTCAACTTGCAGACCGTTTTTTCTATTTTTTTTTTTTTTTGCTGAATGTTTTCTTGCATGCACGTATATACGTATGATGGGATCTGTGTAAGACTATGGTAGGTAAAAATTGCTATTATTTTTAATTTTTTAAGGCTGTTTTGTTATTTTAAAGCCAGTTATTTGTTTGTTTTTGTCGATTGTGCATATGTAAGTGGTAGTAATTCCAATTTGCAATACTTATTCGTATTTTTTTTTAAGCATTTTACCCCAAGCAAGGCGGGAAGCCACTAGGACGCAAGGGGTTACAGAAAATAGCAAGATCAGATAGGAGTGATAGAAGAAAGGATGAGGGTAGTAGATAGATTAAGGCAACTGGAGATGTTGATTGACATTACACTTGAATAGCTGGAGATTATAGCTCACAGGGAAACAGGAGAAGGGAAGAGAGTTCCACAGGCGAGAGATGCGAGACATGAAGCTATTAGAGTAGAAGAGACGGCTACATTTAGGAGTTTCGACAGTGAAGGGGTGAGAGCGGGATGCCAGCCTCGTAGGGCGCTTGAACTCATGAAGTCTGGGAACCAGCGAATGCAGCTCCTCGGAGCAATTTCCATGAAAGTATTTGTAGAACAGACAGAGGGAGGCGACGGCGCGTCTGTGAGAAAGTGACTGTAGACGAGACGCCAGGGCAGGGCCAACCATAATGCATATCCGCTTCTGGAGCCTATCAAGAACCCCGAGGCAAACAGAAGGGGCGCCAGACCATATATGGCAGCAATACTCCATGCAAGGGCGAATTGTTGATTTGTAGATCTGGAGGATCGACTCAGGGGAGAAAAACTTCCTAGCGCGGCTCAGGGAGCCAACTTTCCTCGCAGTGGATGAGGCAATTGACTCGATGTATTTATTCCATCTCAGGTCAGCAGTCAACGTGAGACCGAGAAGCCGCAGAGAGTTTCTCTTGAGAAGTTGAGCGTCAGACATTCTAATGGAGGGAAGGGAAGGCTCTCTGTGGTGATTAATAGAGAGCAGTTTTGTCTTCTAAGCGTTGAAGTTGACCAGCCAATTCATGCCCCAGTTCACAATCGATTGGAGGTCCTTTTCGAGACGCACGGCAAGGTGGGTTTTGTCAGCGAGACTAGATTTGTTTTTGAGGTAGGAATAAATTGTGGTGTCATCCGCGTAGATGCCGACTTGAGAAGTTACGGCATCAGGAAGGTCATTTATGTAGATAAGGAATAGAGTGGGGCCTAGGATGGAGCCTTGAGGAACACCTGCGGTCGTGGGATAGGAACTGGAGGAGAATCCGTTGTGAACGACCTTCAATTCACGGTTTGACAGGAATGATTGTATTACGTTGTATAATCGACCCGTAATGCCATAACCCTGGATCTTGCGGAGAAGGCCGGCGTGCCAAACCCTATCAAATGCTTTGGAGATATCTAGTGCCACGGCTCGGGCTTCCCCGTTATTTTGGAGAGCTCGGTAGACTGTTTCAGTGATGGCTGTGAGCACATCGGCTGTAGATCTGGCAAAGCGGAAACCATATTGCTTGTCTGAGAGCAGATTATAGGATGCGAGGTGGTTAACCACCCCGGTATTGATTAGAGCTTCAAGACTTTGCCGAAGAGGGAAGGAGACTGATAGGACGGTAGTTGGAAGGGTCAGAGGGTCGCCGGAGTTCTTGAAGACAGGAACAATCGAAGAGGACTTCCAGCAGTCAGGAAAACAAGATTCCTTGAGGCAGTAGTTGTATAGTTTCGAAAGGGCGGGCGCCAGTTCAGGCGCGCATTTCTTTAAGACAATGGCTGGTATCCCGTCACCACCACTAGCCTTGTTGGGATCTAAATTGGAGATAACGCCCAGTACCAAAGTTGGGGTTATGTTTAACCCATTCAATATGGCCTCAGTTCTAAGAGGGAAGTCGGGTATGGGTACACCGGAAGAGTCGAGCGTCGAGTTGGATAAAAATTTCCGAGCAAAGCATTCAGCCTTGTCGGTAGAGGAGGTCAGGACTTCGAACTGGTTGAATAAAGGAGGTATAGAGGGTTTGCAATTGTTCAATACACTCTTGCAGAGACGCCAATAATCTTTGGAGCCAAATTTGCGAGCCCCTTCTATCTCCTCTTTCCAAATCTTATTGAAAGCATATCTCCCAAGCCCAGTACTTGGTGAGGGCTGAGGATTGGCCGATGATTCCCCCCCCCCAACCAGGTCGACGCTTGGACACAAGGTAAGCCGTATATTCAGTCACCATCATCATGACGATGTAGACAGTCACCCACTTGTTGGCCCATGTGAGTATCGTTTCGCTCTAGCAGAATGCATTTACATTTTTCATTTTTATTTTTTATATTTTTTTTTTTCGTTTTTAAATTTTATATTTTTTCCCCCCCCCCCCACTCAAAGGCATTTTGTCCCAATGATTCTACTTATTTGATAGTTTAGTAAGAAATTCCGGTCCGAAAAGTTAACAAAGAAAAAAAACGAGAAAAGTGGAAAATTGAATGTCTTTGACTAGATGCGATAATAAATCCGGGTAACCCGGGTAACCGTATTTTCAATTTCTTTTTAGAATAGACAATGGGACTTATACTAAGTTAAAACTTAATGTGATAGGGTATAGCCACTTGTGATCCAGGACTTTTTACCTATCTCCCCCTCCAATCCTTCCCTCTGTTTTGTGTCGTCCTTTTTTGTGTTATCTGTAATAGGAGTAGGTAGTCCCTTCTACCGCCCGGTCAACACTCCTCCCCCTTCTATTGGACATGAGTAGAGGCTTACACTTTGTTTCTTGTCTAGGAAGGGGTTCCCGGTACTTTTTTCTCTCTCCGGCCTCTGTATTAGTGCAGCTCTGTTTCTCCCGTGATGCGTGCAATCTGTGGCAACATCTCTTCATTCTGAGGGTACACGGCTGACAGTTCTCTGGTTGCTGTTTCCGACTGGTAGTTAGGAGCCTTAACTCTTGTGTAGCGTCTTGAGCGGCTGCTCTGATCAACAGTTGTATAATACCGGAGTGTTTGTAGTGCCATGTCGCACATGGAAAGGTGTCCCTGCAGTCACCTCCGGTGGGCAGCCCTGAGGCCACATAATGATGCAGATTTTGCTAACTCCTCTCTGTCCACGTCATGGTCGAAACTGTCTGTTTCTTTTACTTCGGGCCTTCTCATTTTACAAACAAAATCCAACATGAGTTACAAAAACCGAAATGTAGTAGTTTTAATTTTGCTGGGAGAAGAAGAAGTAAGTACAATTGTGGACATACGGTAATGGTAATTGTGGACTAATACGGAAATGGTAAATTGTGATGTGTTAGTAATGGTGGGGGTGGGAGCAGGTGATGATAATAACAATTGTAGCAGCAAATAGTTATTGTAAAGTGGTAGAAGTGATTGTAGTAATGGTGGTGGAATTATAATAATGATAATTGTAATTATTATGATGGTAGTTTGAACTAGAAAATAATTGATGGTGTTATGGTGGCAGTAGTTTCTCTTTTCATGTTTATAGGGTCAATGGTGGTTTATGTAGCAGTGTTTGTTGGTATTTTTTTATCCGTTTGGCATAAATTCTGATAATAGGTATTTATTTTCATGCCTGTATTTGGAAATTATTTCTGGTCTTATGTTTAGTAAATTCTTTTGTTGGGTATGAGAAATTATTGCTACCTTTTTGTGTAGGCAAATTAGGCATTTTTTGTAATGTTTTTGTAGGCAGGTGCTTTTTTCAATATTTGACAATAAAGGTCATAAACTCACATCAATCCAACTAAATATATTAGCTCTATCACTGATATTGAGCTCTTTCCAATAAATATTGCACATATATAATATATAAATAATATATATAAAAATTACACATGCATATATATATATATACACACACACACACATATATATAGACAAATATATATATATATATATATCATGTGTGCATATGTATGATTAAGGTTGCAAGAATTAATTCAAACATATTTTACTGAAATTGACTAACAAGATATGTATATTCGTTTTTTTTATTACGTTTTTCAAGTTGATGTACAAGTTATTATACAAGTGGGTCAAATTTCTAAAGAAACTTTTCAAACTATGTTCATTTTATACACCTACATTGCTCACCAGAATGCTTTCTCAGTGATGGCTATTTTGAAGTGATAGAAAGTTTTGTGTCTCCATGACATCGGTCTTTCTTCTCCATGGGCGCAGCCGAGAGTGACCATTTCTCAACTTGCATTCTGGCATAGCTTCCACATGATTACAAGAATTGTGAAAAATAATTGTGCCTATGCAAATGTGATCATTTATTCAATTCTATGTAGAAATTCTGACCAATCAGGATTTTCTTCTGACTGTTGGTGTTTTTTAGCCAATCAGAGGGGCGGATTTTGTTTTGCTGTTAATCATTATTAGTTATTTTTCTACCATCATTAGTCATTACTGAGAATTCAGTTTACAATATAGAAAATGTTGTGACTAATTTCATCCTGGCATCTTTGAGAAATGTTATAATTTTTGTAATCCAGAGACAAATATGCAATGTGATCCTGATCTGGCATCTAGTCTACAGTCAATTTCTCACAGACATGCTTCCCTCTACCACTTCTATAAATATTTTCATGGCAACTGTTCTGATGAGTTGCTTTCTCTGGTTTCCAGACAGCATGAATTTAAGTGAGCTACTAGGTTGGCATTTCAGTCCCATCCTTTCACTGTCAAAATGGTTAAATATAACCATCTCTTCTACTCAAACTGCTTCTTCTCTCACACTTCCCATCTATGAAATTCACTTCTTACTTGTTTCCATGATAACTATAATCTTCAAATATTCAAGTGTAATGTCAATTGACATTGTCTGATACCTTGATCTTGTTCCCCCATCCTTCTCTTTATCCTCTTTCCAAACACGCCTATTTACTCTTGTTCTCTACCTTTGTAACCCCTTGCGTGCTAGGGGAACTCCCACCTTGCTTCAGGTGAAATGCCTTTAAAAAAAAATTATTAAATGTACATTTTTATCAGATAGAAGTGACATCATGCTAAAGCATTCTGTAGCTATATGTAAGGGATATACATTAATTATTTTTTTTACTAAATATATGCTCCAATAGCTTCATGTCTCGCACTTCCCATCTGTGTAACTCCCTTCCTCTTACTTGCTTCCATGATAGCTATAAAATTAAAATACAATATCAATCGACATCTCCAGATGCCTTGATCTATTCTCCATCCTTCTTTTCATCCTTTCCTCTTTTCCAACTCTCTGTAACCCCTTCATTAAAAAGTTAAACAGAAAAAGCATTATCAATCAACTTCACCAAATTTAAATTGATTTTTTCTTAATACCAGGACATGGGGGATCATGGTTCTTCACAGATTCTATTTTTTATTATTTGTTAATTGGCATGGCGACTGAGGAAGGATAGTGGAATTGAAAACACAGAAGACCCTCAGTCAGGTTTTCCAAAAAACTGATGAACAAGTTGATGTCATTCAATGTATGGTTTGGGAGGACAGATATTTTACTCACCAGCAGATAGCTAAGTCCATAGGCATTAGTTCTGGTTTGATCCATACCATTTTAACTGAGATCTTGGGGATGAGCAAGCTGTCTGCAAGATGGGTTCCAAGAAGGCTCATACAAGAGTAGAATCCTGTTCTTTTATCCTCCTTTCACCTCACTTCTCTTCACTAGTCTTCATTTTCACTCCCAGTAACCCCATGTATCCTAGTGGTTTTATTGCCTTGCTTGGAGTAAAATGATTAAAAAAATGGCCTAGTATACATTCAACAAACATTAAATATCTCAATGGAAGGAAAAGAGAACATAAAGGCTATTTTAAATATATTGAGTTCTTTATTAATGGATTCGCCTGGAATAGTCTGGTGGATAGGTAGATGACACTTTGACATCTTTGCTAATACTTCTGTCTGCTCTCATGACAAGTTAATAGACCAGATCTTCCCCTTGGCATTCAAGAACCTTGTCTGCTTCTCTGTCCATCTCTAGTCAAAGAGTGTCATTCTCTTTAACTTTCTCAATGACTCTGACTCTTTAACAATTCCAACCGACATCTTGGGACTGCCAATTCTCCTCAACTGCTGCTCCACCCATATCTATATCATGACAACATACAACTCCTGACTCTGGTTCCTCTGACGACTCTAACTACCTCCCTGATTGTTATATAGAATGTTGACTATATAAGCTCATGGCTAGAACTTTCAAATTTCTGGCTGAGTGGCACATGATTTTCAAATTTTTCATTTATTTATTTCCTTTTTTGTTACTTGTGGACAGCAGCTGATTGCTTCAAAGTCATCACATCTCGACTTTACCTTTGGTTATTATAAAACACCAGTGCCTCAAACCCAGATAAAATCATTTACAGCCCACTCGATATTGTGGGTTCCCTAATGGGGACCAAATGAGTCACAGGAATTGATTAGTTTTAAAAAAATGATTTCTGTGATTTCTTTTTACAAAATATCTTTTTTAATAAATAAATAAATAAATAAATGAATAATTACTGAAATCTGAAAATGAGGTGTGTGAACAGACCAACATTCAGTCAAAAACCAGAGTGAATTGTTCCCATCAACTGCTATAAACAACTGTGATTACAGTGAAAACAAGAGCTGGTGGAATGTCTCTGAACTTTGGCCCTTATTTTTGTAACTGTTCTATTATCTCACCAAATATCCAGTACTATATTATGATACAATTAGCTGTAGGTTATGCAGTTCAACTAAAATATTTCATTACTGAACAGAAAATTTAGTTTATGATTCATTATTATAGTACTATATTATTATGCTAGCTTAAAAGTCGCCCTGGGTGGCATTTAAGCTGGCTCCTGCAGAGGGCTCTTGATTGGGCCTTTAGCTTGTTCAGGAGTTTGAGAATCCCTAAGTCTTTGCATATTCTCAGCATTGGAAGCTCTTCTGGCTGTTGTTTGATCTAGGCTTTCATTTGCACAGGACTTTCTTTTCCTTGCCGCAGCCTTGGCTATTTTGGTTGAAATCTGGTCCTCTGTTGGCAGAGATTTCTTTTTTCAAACTATACTGTTATGCCACTTTAAGGGTTGAAAGGATAGCTTGATAGCTATACCAAGAGAAATGTGCCACTTTAAGGGTTGAAAGGATAGCTTGATAGCTATACCAAGAGAAATGTGCCACTTTAAGGGTTGAAAGGATAGCTTGATAGCTATACCAAGAGAAATGAAATGTGACACTTTAAGGGTTGAAAGGATAGCTTGATAGTTATTCCAAGAGAAATGAAATGTGACACTTTAAGGGTTGAAAGGATAGCTTGATAGCTATACCAAGAGAAATGAAATGTGACACTTTAAGGGTTGAAAGGATAGCTTGATAGCTATACCAAGAGAAATGTGCCACTTTAAGGGTTGAAAGGATAGCTTGATAGCTATACCAAGAGAAATGAAATGTGACACTTTAAGGGTTGAAAGGATAGCTTGATAGCTATACCAAGAGAAATGAAATGTGACACTTTAAGGGTTGAAAGGATAGCTTGATAGTTATTCCAAGAGAAATGAAATGTGACACTTTAAGGGTTGAAAGGATAGCTTGATAGCTATACCAAGAAAAATGTGACACTTTAAGGGTTGAAATGATAACTTGATAGCTATATTGAGAGAGATGTGACACCTTAAGGGTTGAAGAATAGATAGATAAACATACCAAAAGATGAGACAAGATTTTAGTAAATTCAGAGGGTTTTTCTTCCTTGGGTAAAGGCAAGACAGAAATATTTGATATTTTATTTATAAAAACCATATAACTGACAATGAAATGGAGCTGGTAAATATTGGGTTGTCAACACAGACTGAAGAATAAAGATATGATGACCTCTGAAGACCAAATCAGGATTAGGGGCTGGCTGGGAGTAAAATGGCGTTATTATTATTTTGGGGGCTTTAGTCAAAAAAGCCATCTCGATAATTTAACCCCATGGAGGTGATGGAGAGAGGTGGTGTAAAAGCTGAAATGGAGACACTAATGTTTTTAAAAATCCAGTAAGGAAAAGTTAATGGAGAGATAAAAGTTAAGGTTTTTTGGAAACAAAGGCAAAGTTGGAGAATTGTCTTTTTTTTTTTATCACTTATCAAAAAAGGAAGTGAAGATGTGAATCACTGAAGAGATGAGATTTCTTTGGATAAGAGCCAAAGTGCCACAAGAAGAGGCTGTCAGGAGGACAGCTGATGCATGCTTGATTGAAAAAGTAGGTGTCAAGGAATTCTTTTGATGAAAATAATTTAAAATTAATAATTGAAGCTAAGCCAAGCCTGTTTGCCCATGCAATCTAGAGGTCGGACTGATCAGGTGACCATAGAAATTAAAGGCTTAAGTGGAATCTCAAGGGAGGCAGAGGAATTGCTTACACCTCTTAGGCAGTATTGGTATGAGGCACAAATACAAGAAGGAAGGAATTAGGGTGGATTGATATTCTGCTACCGCTACTCCTTGGAGGATGGGCCTCTCCAAAATTGGGCGTGCAATTAATTTCCCAGAATCAAACAAAGAATTCCCTGTGGAGATTAAGGGAATGGTTGAAATACCAATCCACATCAGACCCCATGCCAATTTTGGACAGAGGTTTGTAAAAACAGAGAATCAAAATTATCAAAGAGAGAAGACACCAGATGCCAGGTGAGAGACAACTGCTTCACCAAACTCACATGATTTCCTGCTGCTGAAGAAGACCTCCAACTTTGAGCTGAGTTCCAGAAACCTTGTCTAGACTTAGTCATGATGAACAAAATGTTACAAAATATTCAAAGAGGGAAGGGTCAAATAACTTTGCATGACAAATATATTCCTGCCTGAAGAACCGATATTGTACTACCAGCTCTGTACAAGAAATGTTATATAAAACATTTTCTTTATTGCAATTTATCCTATGACTTGTAGCTTCACTTTGTCCAGACTAAACCAATTCAACAATTCCTGTCGACAATTTGATCCTCGCCAGCCTTGAGATCTAAATAAAACACAACGTGGGACGAGGCAAGGTTTGGATTGAAATGATTCATTTAATGGTCAGCCACACAGATCAAACATTGAATGAACCAGCTAGGTGAACATTGCAATGTCACACAGCTGACATATACAACAGGCAACAATAAACTACAGAACTCAAAACTGATCGCTGCATTTAAGTATTGCATTTATCTTTTAAAAGTTCAACATTAATTCTTCTGCTGCCACTTAATTTAAAGACAATTTGATGCATGTAGGTCCTTACTTTCCATACAAACAATTATTTTTATTTCATGGCTGACTTTTGCTGGATTTCGCAATTAATTATGATTATTCGCAAATATTTTCCAAATTATAAAAATTGTTATTGTACAAAAACTTTGTCACAAAAAAGACAATTAAACATATATATACAAATGAACAGACATAATATATATGCATACACACACAAAAAAAAAACAAAAAAACAATGTCCAAATTCAAATGTTCAGGCAAAATGCAACACAGAAAATAAAACCAGCATATATATAGAAAAGAAAACACATTAACATGTAAATATATAGATATACTCTATATATACTCATACACACATGAGTACACATGAATATATACACAGACACAAACATATAAAAATACACATACAAACACACACATATATACACATATAGAAATAAATACAAATACAAGGTGTCCACAAAGTTTGTGTGCACTTTAAAAAATTTATACCTTTATTTGTATTTGCAATAGAAATAGTTTGTAAAAAGGATTAGAAAGAAGTAAATCTATATTTTTTATGGTTTTATTGAAATTTTATTTAAGTTTCCATGTATCCTCGATCATTAGCAATACAAAGAGTAATACAATTTTGCAGTTCACGGAAAAGATTTACCAACTGATTTACAGTAATGTCTGAAATCACATTAGTTATTTTAGCTATACTTAAAACTAGGCACATTAAACTTTATAACATTTTTTACATTTTATTTCTATCGCAAATACAAATAAAGTTATAAATTTTTTAAAGTGCACACAAACTTTATTGACACCTTGTATATCAACCTACACAGCCACATATAAAATAACACACAAAGATACACCAACACACATGCACAGATACAAGTATTTAAGTGTATACACCCATATAAAAAGTAAAAACATACAAACTCAAAAAAAAATATTAAAAATTTGATCAAAATGACTATAAGGAACGCAGAGGCTATTCAAGATTAATGTGTAACAAAACATAACTGTTAATTATTAAACCAAGCAATTCTAAAATCGATATCAAACAAAAGTAGATTATAGCTAGCAAAGATAATCCATTTAAAAATACTAAAATATACATATACACACATATATACAGACATACACATAAATACATATATATATATATATATATATATATATATATATATATATATATATATATATATAATTTAAAATTGAAAATTGGTAATTTTTATTTTTAATTTTATAGTAAAATTTAAAATTAATCAGAATGATTTCTATTTTAGTCTAACATTAACATTAAGGCATTAATTATTATAACTAAGGTTTGTTGTTAAGTTTTTGGAATTATCATATACTTATTTTGATTGGTCATTGTAGCTTATGTAACAGCATTTTCCCCTATTAAGGGGTGTTTGGTTGATTTGAACATTTTTAAAATTCTTTATTCTACATTCAACACCATCACTTGAGAAGACACCAGAAGTGCTGAAAACAAAATGGCTATTTTTGTAGAGATCTTAGAACATATTTATGTTATAATTTTTTAATATATTTATATATACATATATATATATATATAAATGTTTTAGGCTTACAACCACATCAGATTGAAACACAAGTCCCATACAATCACCAAAGTTAAGCAATGTCAAGCCTACTTATTGTGTAGATTAGTGACTGCAAGGTACTGTAAGCTTGGTTGTGTGAATGATATAATGGATGATAGCTTGGAATTGTTAATCAGAGAGCCAAGTTCCAATTCCCATTAGGTTTGTTAGATTCATTTATATGCAAATACCTTGGGGAAAGGTATGAATCGACCTTTTCTCTTCCCAGCTATGTGTTAATTAGTAAGACTTGTAGCACTATGTGTGTGTGTGTGTGTGTGTGTGTGTGCGTGTGTGTGTGTAAATATATGAATGGGCACTGAGGACACTACTGAGTAGCGACAGCCTGTTTCATGGTTGGATGCAATCTTCAGTTATTGACTTCAGTGTCTAAATTTTACTAGTACTTTACCATGACTAATAGTTTCATGTATAAAGCCATATTCACACAGTTTGAAGAGAATCGATTTACATGTGTAACTATGAGTCATTGTAAATTCTTTTGTATCTTCAGCCTTGGAATGTACAGTGGGGAAAATAAGTATTTTAACCTCTGCTGATTTTCTGAGTTTGACACCTTACAAAAATAGGAACAGTTTATAATTTTTTCAGGGTATGTCCGTCTTGAAAGTGAGAGATAGAATATAAAAAAAATTCTAGAAAATCACATTATATTAATTTTTGAACATTTATTTCTTTTTTATTGAAAAAATAAGTATTTCACCCCATAGCAAAACATAACTCAGTATTTGGGGAAAAAACCCTTGTTGACAAGCACAGCAGCCAGATGTTTCCTGGAGTTGGTTGCCAAGTTTTTACAGATCTCAGGGGGGGATTTTGACCCAATCCTCTTTGCAGAGCCTCTCCAAATCCTTAAGGTTTGTTGGTTGTCATTGGGCAACTTGAAGCTTCAACTCCCTCCACAGATTCTCTAAAGGATTAAGGTCTGGAGACTGACTAGGCCACTCCATTACCTTAATGTGCTTCTTCTTGAGCCACTCCTTTGTTGCCTTAGCCATAGGCTTCGGGTCATTGTCATGCTGGAACATCCATCCACAACCCATCTTCAGTGTTCTGGGTTAGGATTAGGAGGCAAGGAGGTTTTCACTCAAGATTTCCCTGTACTTAGCCCTATCTGTCTTCCCCTTGACCCAGTGTAGCCATCCTGTCCACTTAGCAAAGAAACAGCCTCAAAGCATAATGTTTCCACCACCATGCTTAATAGTTGGGATGGTGTTCTTGGGGTCCAAGTCAGTTTTTTTTTCCTTCAAACACAGTGAGTCGAGTTGATGACAAAAAGCTCAATTTCAATCTAGTCTGACTACAGCACTTTCTGCCAACCCTCCTCTGAATCATCCAGGTGCTCATTTGCAAACTTCTGATGGGCCTGTACATGTGCCTTTTTGAGTAGCTATCAGCATGCTTATCTTTTAATGACCCCTGTGTGTTCTTAGATCTATTTCCATTTTCGTGTGCTTTTGTCAGCATGTGTGTATATGTGTATATCCCCTCTCCATACATACACACTGCCTCACTACGAGGAATCAGTGAACACATCTGTACACCCACACACACATACATAAACACACACACATATACCGTCCCATTACAAGGAATCAGTACATACACACACATGCACACATGCGTACACATGTGTACATACACATACTTCCCAAGTTACATGGAATCAGTATACATACACACATACATACATGCATACATATATACACACATACTTCCTAAGTTGTGTGGGGTTTGTGTGCATGCATGTGAGTAGTTCTCCTGCTTTTGTCAATATATATATATATATATATATATATATATATATATATACACATTCATGCTCTACAAACACCTGCATGTGAGTGTGCGTGCATGTATGTGAGTGGTTTGATCACTGTATTTGGTCACTATGTGCATATGTTGTGTGCTTTTGCTTGTGGGGTTATGATCTATTTAATTCTAGTTTAAATTTGTTTATCAAGTTTTTTTCTTGTATTTGTAGGTAAGAATAATTGTCTGTTTGATAAGAGATAAGCATACCGATAACTACTCCATCATTTCTTGAACCATTCTTAATTGTTTTATAACCCTTCACGCAGAACTTTTCCCTGCCAGTTCAAGAAAGATGTTTGGATCACTAACACAAAAAAAGAGAATGTCTCATATTTAACATCAAAAAATATAAAGAAAAAAATTAATTATTTTTAATAATATGTGGAAATCTCTACCCTTTGCCTGATGACGGTCGTGAGACTGGAAACTCGTGTAGCAAAATTATGGAAAATAAAACATAATATTTTTTTTAAAAATCCACATTACTACCAAAAACGTTTGTGGTTTCCCTCTTCTTTTTAATATATATATATATATATATATATATATATATATATATATATATATATATAATAAAAAAGTTAATGGTCAGAGTTGAATTAGACCAGGAAATGGTAATATTAAAAAGTGCACATTCGACATATAAAATCATAAAAATTTAACATGTAGAGCTTTTAAGTATAAAAAATTAGGGTTTCAGCCAATTTTAGATGAATTCCCCAATAGTCCTTCTTTTAGACAAATAAAAAATGACCAAAATAGAATTTGGTAAAATAAATCAAGAATTACAGAAAAAATGTGCAACTCATTAAGAATCGCTACACAAGCCAATCAATGGAAGGACAGAAGTGAATGCATTTATTGGTTCCACAAAATAATAAATAAAGATAAATATGTATTTATAAAATACAACATAAAAAACTTTTATCCATCTATATACAATCATAGTAATATCTGCAACTTTTATCAACAAGAAAAATTAGCTATAATAACATTTCCAGACCAAAAAACCTTTTGAATGAGAGATCGAAAATTATGACATGTTTTATACATACTAAAAAGTTCCTTTTGAGTTCATACGACCAAAGCTAGAGATCCCAGTCTAATCTGTTATTAACCCCTAGAGAAAAGAGATGGATACATACCAGTATTATTTGAGAGAAAGTGAATGCAATGGCCATATTTGAATTTTGAACTTGACATGCCAATCCTACTTTCTGTGTTGTAAACTGTGATTTTCTGGACATATCCAATAAGGGATTTAATTAAAACAAAACAAAATAGCAACATTAAAACCTGAAATGAAAATTTACAAAACAAGCTGTAAAAAATATGTTCCAAGAAAATTGATGAGTGAGATCTCCATAAAATTAAATAAGATTATATAAACATAAAATCTTTTACCAAGGTATTATATAAATATAACAATTTTACAAAGCTGTGCTCAAATTGATCAGCTCAATGCATTCATTATTCATTGTAATAGTCAGTCAGTTATGTGCCATGTGCAATACATGCTTAGGCGATCATTTATCTTTTGATACATGACTGACGAGGCAGATTTTTTCCACAGTAGGTTGCCATTTCTTTCTGCAGTAGACCAGTTGTCATTCAAGGCTATAAAACCCGGTCTGTCCTGCTATTTATCCATAGCTGGGGGGGGAGAAGATGAGGATACATACCTTTCTTTCAAGGGTATTAGTATGTAAGTGAATGTAATGGATTCGACTGGAATTTGAACTCGGCTCTCCGATTCCTCAATTCGAGCCACTGTATTGTAATAAGTGTATTGTAATAAGTCTGACCATAATCTTAAAAAGAAGCAGTTCTGATTGAAAAAAATTTTTTTTTCTAAGTAAAGCCATGTAAAGAAGAGAAATTAGATTTGAAATGGTAATGGTAATTATAGCTGTTTCCTTATAAGGAAACATTCAATGATTATTAGTAAATGATATAAAATTAGATATTTTCAGCTTTAATTCTTATGGGCCACACAAAACTACAGTATGACTTTTAAAAAAAAAAAAAAAAGAAAGCAAAAATGAGAACAAGAAAAAAAATGCTTTGAAAACCTGCTTTTGTTTACTGCACTCTGCTTGACCTTTTTAAAGCATTGGCCAATCATTAAGGTCAAGGTTAACAAGTTTTATTTATTTATGTTTTTTATATTCTGGAATTTATCTGCCCGGAGCATTCCTGTGGCATTTATGACAGGCTTTACGAAATATGTTTATATCTAATTGCTAAACGTCAGTTTCTGCAGATGAATGAGTGTAGAATTGAAATTCCAGATAAAGCAAACATATTATTAATTGAATTTTGCTTTTAGATTTATGAGAATATTTTGTTGAAGATTAATTTTTTCTTTTATTCCAGATTTTTGAAGAGGATGAAATTCAAATTTTCTCCAGCTTAAAGCAAAATGTATTTTTATATGGCAAGAAAACAAAAAAGAAAAAAAATGAATCTATGTTCTCTGTGCTGTCAGTCAAAAAAGAACATCTGAAAGAAAGATCATGCTGACTTTAGTAGGCCTCAAAATATGGTAATTGCTTGCACTTCCCTACAAGTCATGACCAATCAAAACCTTTCTTACTACAATAAAAGAATGCTCTTTTCGATGACTGGGGCAGTCTTTGTAATTTGTGAGTAAAGAAGGCAGTTGTGTCTTGCAAGTTTTGAATACAGATTTTTTTTAACCCCTTTTGAATTACTCCTCCAGCATTTTTGATTTTGGACTTGTGAGACTCATTTATAACCTTTGGAATTATGAGCCTGGATTTTTTTTTATTATTTTGCATCTGAACCTCCCTATTGATAATTTCTTCCATATATGATGAGGTTTAATTAAATATTAGGCACAAATGAGTAGTGGATAAAGACTTAGATTGAGGAACTGGCGAGCCGAGTTTGAATTCCAGTTGGACCCATTACTTTCACTTACATGCTAATACCTTTGGGAAAGGTATGAATTCTCTTCTTCTCCACCTCCACAGCTATGGGTAAATAGTAGTATAGACTGGGTTCTTTTGCCTTGGGTGGCAACTGGTCTAGGAGAAAGTAATTCTGAATTTAAAACTGTATGTAGTTCTGGCGTAGTACATACTATGCAGCTAAAGAAAGTATCATTTGCATTGGCTTGACGATCTTGACCATGGTCAAATAATAGATGGAAATATTAAATGAGCCACCATTTTGACTTTATGACAAGCAAAAAATAGATATAAATAGTAAGTAAAAGAAAAGTTATTGTCTGTAATAGTAATTATAAAACAGCTACAGTAATATTTTTACTTGAATTTGATATAATGGAATATGCATACACCTGAGTTCCCCCTCACTGGAATATGATTGGCTGGTGTCAGTCATAAATACAGACGGATGTGTAAGTACAACAGAGTTTAAGTCTATGACGATGCTCATTGGACTACGCCATTGGCTATCCTATTGGTCCACACCTATTATCTGTGACTACGATGAGTACCAGTCGATTAATGCTACCGTGTACTACTTGGTTACAGTAGCCAAACCCACTTAACTACTTCGATCAAATATATCCCTTTCCGGGACATATCAGAATTTAAAAAAAAAACTTCAATTATTATTAATTCTTCTACTCATATTCCTTATATTTTAATTTCTTTCATTTTTTATTTATTGCAACACTCAGACTTTCACTTACTAAATGTTAGTAAGAAACACAGATTAGAAAAAAAGAAGTCATGGGGATTCATTAACTGTATTTGTTTATTTATCTAGCTGCTCCTTCTTTCCCCCCAACTGTTTATTTTGCACCTTTTTTTTTTATTTACTTCAACTAATAGTACTTGTTGCAGGCCAGTTATACGCATTGTGAGATAAACACATGTGTCTCCTGAAATGGCCCACAACAAACATGGCAGACTCAGAGTATGAGTCCACCAAAAGAAAAGGGAACAAACAAGAACTGATATATATGTACAAACAAATTAATATGTATTAACAAGCAAAGGTTTACAAATGACAAAGACTATAATGTGTGTGTATGAATGAATGTGGAAAGTTTGTGCTCCAAAGTATGTGTGAGTGAATGTGCATATGTATGTGTGTGTGCATGTGTATATAATGTTCATGTGTTTCCCGAAGGAAACACATTCTCTATGAAAGATTTACATGTCATATCAGCTGAAAAGTAAGAAGAGAAAGAGATATTGCTGAGTATATATAGTGTTGGAGAGTGTTTCCAAGTAGTGGTTTCAAAAATAAGGAGGAGTTAACCTGACAGTACTCATAGCAATATTGTTTTAATGTGTTGGCTACTTTAAAAATATATGTGTAATGTTTCTTACCAGAATATTTTACAATACATGAAATAATGATGGTGAAAAAGGGTACATGCACAAAATAACAGACCAATAGATTTGCAACAAAAGATAACATTTATTAAATAAAATTAACAAAATGAAAGTTTAAGACAAGAGTTTCTTTTCCTAGAAATAAATTACATACACAACAAAATGTTAATGAATGTATTTGAGTGTGACTTAGTGTGCAAGTGTGTTTTAGTGTGAGGTGTCCACAGCACTTTTTGTTTCAGTGTGAAAAGTTCATATACATAGTTCGAAAGGAGGAAACTTTAAGGATTCATGGTTTTATAACTCCAGAGCTGCTGCTGATACTAGGTTTATTTAGGCACTACATTGTAAAGAAAAGCAACTGAAAGTAAAATGAAAGAAACACTGGTTAACTAAGGTGTATTGTTCAGCAAGCTCGTCATAAAATGTTTAACAAGCTCATCTCAAAAATAATAACAATTGTGAGGGGAATTTGATCCTCACTGTGTGAATCCCCCATGAGGCCTTGTGCCAGACTAAGCTAAGCTTATGAAATGTCTATATATCCATAAGAGTGATATTGGGAACAGATAGATTAAATGATTACAAAAATAGCTTTATTCTTTTATTTATTTTTTTTAATTGATTTCACCCCAAGCAAGGCAATAAAGGCACTGAGACACAAGAAGTTGCTGGGTGGGGAAGAATTAGGAACAGAAACATTAATAATGAGCAGGAAGAGGAAAGAGTAATCAGGAGGACAGTAGATAGCGATTGACATTGCATTTAAATTTTTGCAGATTAAAGTTGTCTGGAAAAAAGGAGCCGGAAGGGAGTTCCTTTCAGTAAAAGTGAAAATAAAAAACCTTCAGAAAAGTGAGAAAAATAAGAGACAAGGTTTTATTAAATGAAAGATTTGCAGGTATTTATAAAACTTCACCTAGTCTGACACAAGACCCACTAGGTTGGCAGCCATTGAATAATATACTTACAAATAATGTTATTTACATTGTTAACATCTGGATTAATGTCCCCATTTTTGCTGTTATTCACAGCATTTTTGATGTTTTGACATTTTAGGTGTCTGTTGACCTGGATATTCAGGGATTTTTTAAAGTGAACACTTTATTTAATTAACAGTGGTAGATTGTTCTTGTTCTGTTGTCCATGTCAAGGGATATCTCATCCTGTTCTTTTCTTTTCTAGTATTGCACAGAGTTTAAATATGCACTACTCATCCAAGGGATTGAACTCCCAATAACTATGTCACCAAATTCATGAAACAAGGCTTTAATCCACTACTGTCCTGTGGACAAAATAAAGAATTCAACTTGAAATTCCCTAAAAGTTACCTGGAATGACAGGTATGCTTAAATTCATGCAGTTGAGGCACCAATGAGGAAAGCTCATCAGAACAATTGCTATGAAAATATTTGTAGAAAAGACAGAGGGAAGCCAGGATTATATTACAGACCCTTTTTGAAAATTTCAGGTGACAGGAAGTCAAGAAATTAGGTGAGAAGTGTGAAAAAGGAAACTGTTAGAATAGATCTGATTGTTGTATGTAACTAGTTCAACAATAAAACAATGAGACCTAATTGCTAATCTAGTAGCATGCTTAAATTCATGCAGTCAAGGCACCAGGAAGGAATGCTGATCAGAACAATTGCCATGAAAATATTTGTAGAAAAGACATGGGGAAGTCACATGATGATGGTAGGAAAGTAATTGAAGTTGAGATGCCAGGTCAGGACTGATTACGTTACAGACCCTTCTTTGGATTTTGTCAAGAATCTTGAGATATATTCGGAATACCAGACCAGATATGGTAACAATACTCAATGCATTGATGAATAGTAGACATATAAATGTGAAAGATCTGTATTGGGATGAGCATCTTAGAACCTTTGTGACAAATTCAAGATTCTAATTTGAATCTTTGATTAAAATCTGAAAATCATATTGATTGAATCAAGGCTGTTCTATTCAAGTTTGATGCTTAGACTCTGATAGAAAAACATATTTAGATAAAAACTGTTTACTTAAGAAAGGCATCCATAATAAAATTTCATTGCTTTTTTAATGCAGTTTGGAGTGACATAAGTTTAAAAATGTATTTGGTTGTCAAATATGATGAGCTTAATATTTTTATAGGAAAATTACAACTTGCAAGGACAAAAAATAAGTAATGACATGACTCAGTAAGGTATACAAATATTTATGTATACGTCATTAAGTGCTTTGATTTGTCACAGATCATGTTTCCTTCATGAAAAAGAAACAGGATTCTCATAAAGTCTCCATATATTTCAGTGCATATAATAAATAAAAAATTTTTCCACAGACAAAATGTTGTAGGATTCTTGTTACACTATCGATATTTCCATGGAAAATGTTCTAACAAGCTACATTGCTTTGTTCTCTCACAAGTAAGACCTGCCAACTCTTACTGCACATACAGCAACCTCTACATTGTGGATCCCAAGAGGATACGTTCTTAACCATTATAATTTTCAAGTTTAGGATTAACTGTAATCTTACATACATATCCTCATAAACTGCCTTTCTTGATAATTACTCTTACCACTTATACAACAACCTGTACTTTGTGGGTTCCAAAAATATACATTCTTCATCACTACAATCTTAACCACCCCAAGCTTAGAGTTAACAGTTGTCTTTCCTACATATCCTCATCAATTGCACTTCTGAATTCTTACTCTTACCACTCATACAACAACCTCTACTTTATGGATCCCAAGAGGATACTTCTTTGACCACTACAATTTTAACCTCTTCAAGTTTAGGGTAAACTGTTATTTTCCCTACATATCCTCATAAACTGCATTTCTTAACTCTCTCTTATCACTCATACAGCAACTCCTTTCAGTAATCCTCTACCTTGAGTGGCTTTTTGTATAGGGTGAAAAATCATTAAAAAAAAAGATCAGTTTTTGTCAGAAATTCTCCAATTTGATTTTATTAGCATTATCCATTCATTCATTTGAACAAGGTTTTTTTGTATTTATTTTATTGATTGCAACATTTCGATGATCCACTCTTCAGTATTTTTTAGACACAGTGTTATATGATTATCCATTGACTGTCTTGTATCAGTTTCCTTGTCTTTGGTGTTTCTGTCACAACATTTTACTTCCTGAAACATTCTTTTGCCATCTTTCTATCTTAATTTCTGTGATGAGATGTTGTTGTATATATCACATTGAATTACTAGTAGCTATGTCTCCTATTTTATTGTTTTTCAAATTTCAACCAATGTACCTACAAATATTCCCTCTCACAATACCCTTCTAGCTAAAACAAGAAAAAGAAAACAGCTATTGTGGTCATTTGATATAGCTTCCCTGTGCTTTTTTTTTTTATAAATACTTTTATGGAAATTGTTCTATGAACTATTTTCTTTGGTATGTAGACTTTACAAATTTAAGCACTAAATTCTTTTGTATTGTAAATACGGCAGGTGTAAATGGAATGTCTCCAATTTGAGGCAAGGGAGGTAGCTTTTGAAGGAAGAGTAGAGTTGGTAAGGCCTGGTGTTGTTGCATTTGTTGGGTTGGTTGACTGAGGTCAAGATGATGACATTGAGAGAGGCCTGGAGTGGATTAGTGAAACTTGCCATTTGTTGCAAATCTGACTTTGCCAATACAGAAGATCTGAGCAGAATATCCCTATGTGCCAAGATGTCACAACTTGGGGGAGAGTGGGCCTCAAGTGGATATATATGTCAGGTTGCAGTTGTTGTTGCAATCCGTGACATTTGATGAAACTTCCTGAACAAAACACAATATTTTCTTGATATGCCTGGTGTAAAACCGCAACAACTGATAAACTCCTTCAATTTTCTCAATAATCTTCTTCTGCGCCTCTGCTTTCTCCTTTACACGGTTATCCTTCCATGTTACAAAAGAGACTCCATTTTTTCTGATTGCCCAGACGCCGGCGTTCAGCGTTTTTTATCTCCTTTTCTGCCTTGCTTCATTTGCATGCACGAATCCACTTTCCATGGCTTTACGAGACTGTCTACGTGAGGATACGTGACCATTCGCAATACAAGTTAGCTGGGGGTGGCCATGTTTCTTTTTCCGGTACGCAGAACATATACGCTGCCATTTGCGATCAGGTGGGAGAATATTTTCGTTCCAATTATCACTACACAGGTCATTTGACTGAGGTCATTCTTGTGATGTCGGGAGCCTGCTGAACATCGGCAGCTGGCTGTTCACTGTGATTCTGCCCCTAGTCATTTATGAGCAGTTTTCTTAAAAGTAAATTACACAGGCTCCTAAGTTCAATTTTTGTTCATGTTTTTTTTTTCTGGTGACAATGTTCATAATTAGCTTCTTTAAAGATTGTATTTTAGATTTTTAAGGGGATTTGTTTTGTGGGCCAGATGTGATGTCTGGAGCCCCTGCACAAATGAAAAGTTTTTTTTTATTTTGGGTTTTGTTTTCTTAATGTTCACATCTGACTGACATGTAGAGTGAGTTAGATCTAATTTGAAGCAGAGTATAACGTTTTCTTTTTCTCATATTCTTTCACACTCAGTAAATTTTTGCATCTTAGTTGCTTTATTGCCTTGGTTGGGATGAAATGATTTTAAAAAATGCACTCCATTTGCCTAACTGTTCAGAATATCAATCATGGATAGATAAGTATTTATTAAGCTTAGTTCATCCTGTTTATGATGATAAACTACATCCTCTAGCAAGGCATATGATTGGGAGGTTTTGAGGAGTATGGAACTACCTCTTAATGGCTTTTGTTCCAAAGTCCACCCTGACCTGGAGTGGTAGCACCAGTTAGGGTCTCAGCTATGGACAAATAGTTAACCTCCAAACTGGGATCAAAACACTATGAAAGTATAAAATTTTTATAGTAAAAATACTGGCAATACATTTTCATAGTAAAAAAAAAAATTACCAGTAGTACATTTCTGTAAGGTAAAAAAATATTACCAGTAATACTTTTTGCAAAAGAAATTACTAATGTTATCAAGAAAATGACAAGGAGTTGATATTCCGCTAAACAAAGAAACAATTAAGTTTAGAAGACAAGAAATGCATGGCACCCAGTGAGGATGAGAATTACACTAGAGTAGTAATGATTTTTTTGTCTATCTGGCTGACCTTGACTCTATGGTAAAACAGCTAAATAGTTATTTATTGTATTTCATTGAGAACATGTTACATTTTCCAAAATGTTTGGAAGAAAAAGAAGAAAATAAAATCATGGAATAAGAATAACAATCATTTTCATATTATTTTAAAATAAAAAAAGTAGTCTCTTAATGGAGCAAGTAACAAACTTGGAAAATCTGAAAATAAGAAATTAAATTTGATTAATGTCTACTGTAAAATCCAGTATTAATTATAAAAATTGAAACAGAAACCTGGTAATAATTGTATATATATATATAAAAAATCCAATATTATAGGTTTATAAAAAAATCAAGTAACTTATAATTCTGCTTGTCCCATCCTTAGTTAGCATGACCCTTACGTCCTACCAATCATAAATAATGGACTATTCCCATTTTGATCTTGTGGGAAAATAGAAAAGATATATGAGAGATGCTGCTTAGTTTCAGTGAGAAGATGAAGGAAAGAAAGAAGGGAAGATAGAAGTGTTTAACATCTGCTGCAAGTACATCATAGATAATGGACTAATATCCTCATCTTTGTAGTTATTAACACATTTCAGCCCACTAGCTTTCTTCAGGCAAATTAACTACAAAAAACAAAAGATAAAATTTCAAACTTTTTTAATGTGCAGTTTCACTGTCATCAAGTGTCTTATGATTCTGTTTGTTCTTTCCTTCATTAGCATGACCGTTATGCGCTGCCAATAACTCATAAATAATGAACTATTCCATTTCTGTCTGGTGGGTGGGTGGTAAATGAGAGAAAAAAAAAAAAAAAAAGAAAGAAGTGTTTTATATCTGTTTCAGTGAAATGGAAAAGTTGTCAATTTCAAATCTTTTCATTTGTACCCCCTTACTTCTTAAAATAATGATCAGCATTGATATTTATGATTGTTATTGCAATTGCAATAGTTGTTAAGCTCAAATATTTAACAATGCAATAATGGAATTTCTATGATGCAATAATGGAACTTCTATTTCCATCATTAATTTAGGAATTAAGATTCATCAAAAAATTAAAAGGAAAATGGTGAAATTTTCCAAGTTATTTCTAGTTAACTATAAGTTTATAAAAACTGGTATGGTGGTAATCCATGAATATCCACTGTCCCAGAAATTAGATTGTAGACATTACTCGGTTAATGAGTGACATTTGTCATTTGTCGTCTTTTGATGTCTTTTTCAAAGTTCTGTCTTAATTTTAGGGATCAGGAGTTATCATTATTCACATTCAGACTATTCTCCCCATCTTTGTTTCAGCTCATATTACATGTTCTGAGGAGGAGGGGCCTATTCATCTAAAAAATAAAAAATTGCCCTTTTCACTGCAAATTGTTATATAATATCCAAATATTTTACAAAAAAATTAGAGCCAATTACACAATATTTTAAGCTCAATTTAGGTTTATAATTCATAACTATGCAATGATGTAACATAATCTGTAGATTTGTCTGTGAAATATCATTATATTATTGTTACATAGTTATAGTAAAATCATTAAGGTTTTTTGACAAAAGTATTTTATTTTTGAAAATGAAAAATACCTAACAACAAATCAAATATAGCATCAAAATTTATATTATTTTTATTTATTTGTTATGTAACTAAATACATAATTGTCAACAATGTTTCTGTAAAACTTGATATTTCCTGTAATAAATTCTTAATAAATATTATTTTACTTAAGTGTAAGGTAGTCCTATATTTACAATTCCTTACGGCTAACCATGAAAAGAAATGTTGATCAAAACTGCCTAAAACCTTTAAGTGTGCATTGGCACAAAATTATCAAATGTTGAATACACACCTCCACCGCCAAATACATCATATATCCTCTTTGGGTAAGCTTCAGGAAATTTCAACCTCACCCCTTTATTTAATCTATGGGGGAGGGCTGTTCTCGATCCTCTCTCCATGTCTATGGATATCATGTCTTGCTTTTATTTAGTACTACTTCATTATTGCTTGCCCTATTTCCAGAGTCTAAGTCTGCACTACCTGACACAGGGATTGAACTCAGAATTACTATATGCCCACCATGAATAAAGCTGAAGGGCCCAATGGCTGGAATGTGATAATCAGAGAAAGTATAAATACATGTGTAAATGTACATAAAAAGAAATAAAATTTTGTATTAAATAATAACGATAAGAATCATTTAATAGATCACAATAATTAGTACTTTTTTTTGTATGTGCCATATGTGGTCATGGCTCTTCACAACATCCTGTCTTTTGTAGCTCTTAGTAAGGCTTGACATTTTGGTATCTATCCCAATCCCTGTTCTGTCAACAATTCATTCAAGCTTGTTAACCCTTTAAGCCCTGCATTCCTGAACAATTTCAACCCTTCTGCCTGAGTTCCTGAATCAAAATTTGCAAATAATTGCTATGTAATGTTTCATGGTAGATATAAAAATAGTTACAAATGTTTACCCACCCAAATGTACAATAGCAGCTACCGGCCTTCAGAAACCTAGGGGGGGTTATTTTACTGAGACTGGTAAAATAAACTTAAAAGCATGTTTGTCTATTTTACCAGAACCAGCTAAATAGCCTATTGGTTAAACGAAAGGTTAGAAAGGAAAACATCATTGATATTGAAATGTACAATAGCAGCTACCGGCCTTCAGAAACCTAGTTCCTTGAAAAATTGTTTTCAGGAAAAGCTTTTTATAAATTTCAACTGAAAAACAGACTCATTCAATGAATGCTGAATGTTTTCTTATAAGGAAATGGCTGATATTACCATTACCATTATTGCCATCATAAATAATCTTTAGATGTTTACATAAAATACACTTTGGAGTAAAGGTCTGTACAAGAGCAAAATAATTTTATTATATTCTATTATTTAAAACTGGGTTGGTTAGATATTGTTTGAAGTATTATTTGTTTGATAAACTAATTGTTGCATTGTTAAAAATAGACTAAAAAACCTATTTTCATAGAATAAAATTGTTTCATTTGACAATTGAATGTTATTAGAAAGTGTTAACACAGATGATTTTGCCTTTTGTTCTACTGCTGACGTTAGGCAAACTGGTATTCTCATATCATTGATGACATCAGGGGAATTTTAATTATTTTATTATTTGTTATATTAACACTACAAAGATCTTTGTAGAGAATAGGATTATAACCTGATCATGCTAGATATTGCTGCTATCATTTTCCATAGTGGCTAGGTTTTTATAGAGTTGCTAGACCCATGCCCAATTGCTTTTGAATTCAGAGTTCTTTCTCCTAGACTGGTTAACAACCAAAGCTAGAGAGCCCAATCTGCCCTTCTATTAAACCCTAGCTGGTAGGAGAAGAGATGGTCATACACTTTTATCAAGGGATTTGTGTAAGTGCCTTGACTGTAATTTGAACTTATTGCAGCAATAATCACTGTTACAGGATGCTTGTGTATTTAGGTAGAAACACATGTCTCCGGGAATATTTATCCCACAGCAATCATGGCAGACTCAATGTGAGTCCAAGTAAAAAAAAGTAATATACAAAACAATATAAAACAAACAACAACTAATTGCATATATTGACAAAAAGAAATTACCTGAATATACAATTACAATAAAAAAAGAAAATATTTAAAGACTGGTTATGTAGAAAAACATTTAAACTTGAGAATGTGCATTTTTGTGTGTGTGAAATTTGTGCCCATGATAGGCACATGTGCATATGTGAGTGTGCAATAAATAAACATGTGTAATAGAGACGTGTGTGAGAGAATTCAACAATAAAAAAAAAGAAAGAAAAACATGCAAGAATAACGGTGGCCATGTTCCAACTGTACATATGACTACGTCTGTAGGGAAAAATGTGAAAAGAGCCAAAGGGAGAGAAATCTATGCCTTTTTATAAGTTTAACATATTGGCTCTCACTAGGGTGTTGTGGTGGTATGTCTGTAAATCCCACATGACCCTCTGGTGGGTCATTTTCCAATTTCTTTTCTATGAGGATTATTGGGAGTGAGATGCTATGATTGATTATTTATCAGATCATGCTACACTAAAACCACATTTTTTTCTAAAAAAAATTTAAATATTTTTTATTTTTTGTCTTATTTTGTTTTCCTTTTGAAATTTCTTCTGTTTTTTTTTTAGGTCATTTTTTTAAAATTTTTACATACACAGAGCTGTACCATGCATTTGAGTAAACTAAAAGATTGAGTAAACAGAAAATTTAATTGGCAAAACGTTATGAAATTAAAAAAAAGTATACTTTATTTACTTAGGAAACCAAAATAATGCCAATAACCAGTAAAATAAACACAAGAATTCTAATCTAATAGAAATCACATTCGTAATAATTAAAAAAAAAATCATATTTCTAATGTCTTGAATAGATATCAAAGAAAAAATATGAAAGCACATACCACTCAGAAAAGATTCTTATTTTTTATGTCTCTTATTGAAACAGTCAAGGCAAGTGAAGAATTTGTAACAGAAAATTGGGTCAGCCCAGTAAAAGACTCAGAGTTGGTTGTATGTGGTGCTATAAGCACCAGGAGTTACCTCCCCTCCCACAATGGGCTGTTGAGAGAAGACCTTCTACTTAGATGTTCAAAAACCAGATAAGATGAACACAAGCTATTTGAGCGATTGATGGACTACGGCAGAACTAAAATTTGATTTAAAGTTAATTCCAGAGTTTGATGGATCAGTGTCTGGTCTGCCAGTGGTTGAATGGATAGAGAAGCTGGAACTTGTTTGCTGGCTATGTGGAGTGAATTCTTTTGAGCATGCAATCCCTTTGCAACTTACAGGCAGAGCATTTGCAGTTTACTAACAACTGGATGACAAAGCAAAATCCGATGTTGACCAGATAAAGACTGCCTTAGTTACGGCCTTTGCTATGGATTTGTTTATGGTGTACAAACAGCTCATTGTGTGGCACTTACAGTGTGGCGAATCCGTGGATGGATACTTGGCTGAATTGAAGAAACTAGCATTCTTGATGGGCAGGATGAGTGACCATATGCTGGCTTGTGCATTTGTGCATGTGTTGCCAGGCAATGCAAAAGAGACTCTTTGTGCATTGTCTAGAATGGACGTACTATCTATTAACCAGCTGCTTGCTCGAGCATGGGCAATTTTGAGAGACAATATGGAGGAAGTCATGGTGGCAGTGGCAGCCCACCTCTGCATGTTGGTGCTGTGATCAGGAGATCCGGGAAGAGTATAACAGAGAATCATGTCAGCCCAATAAAAGACTCAGAGTTGGTTATATGTGGTGCTATAAGCATCAGGAGTTGCATTCCCTTCCACAATAGGCTGTTGAGAGAAGACCTTGTACTTAGAGTAGGAAGCACTCTCGATGTGTGGATGTGTGAAAATCAGATAAGATGAACACAGGATTACCTTCACATTTAGAACAAAATGGATTTACTTTTTGTTTTTTTTTTATCAGCTTCCTTTACAAACTCATTGTTTTCCTCATTTCATTAAAACAGAATATAAGATATAGTGTTGGGACAACAAAGGAAATGATTTTTGGGAGCCAAAGTGTTAAGGAGCACCCTCCAGTGACGGCTTCTTGGTAAAATCAAATGCGATAACATACACCACTTGATTGCACACACAACCATTTCATTATTTCATGAATTAAAATTTTGTATTTAACAGAGAGCATGCAACATCATTTAAAGGAGACAGTAGATAAAAGATTAAATTTTCTCAAAACTTTGTATACTTCAAAATTTCTGAATGTTGCATTTTGGGATACATAATGAGGGTTTAGAGGATTTGATACTCAAAGGATTTATTGAAGGCAAGAGATAACTGTGAATAACCTAGCTAATAAGTTTGTGTAAATTGATGTCAGATCAAAATTGGGAAGAATAATAAAAAAGCAAACATTGTTAAAAGCTACAAAAGATAGGAAGTTGTGGAAAGCCATAACCATCCACATCCTGAAGAGATACAGTGGATAATGTTATAGCGGAACACGCCTATTCTATAGTTAATAGACTCTCCCACCTATAATAAGTAGGAGTAGTAAGAGTAACGAGTCAGTCAAGGAGTCAGTCAGTCAGTGGATGTCGGACAACAGTCGAATACTAAAGTATCAGCGACCACAACTAGATTACTCTGCATTATACCTATTATATCAAGTTCATAATGTTTTGTACGTCGAACCTATTTTAGGACCGACTTAGTACAAATACAAGCCTCCACTGTGAAATCACTCCACAACAGATAAAAAATTTAATTTTCTCAAAAGCTTGTATATTTAAAAATATATAAATGTCTAATTTTGATTCCTGAGAAAATATATATTAGAAACAGAAACAAGAGACTGATATCTCCAGACGATCGATTATATTTTATTTCTTTCAACACGGATTATGTGTGTCAGTTTCCTGTGTTCATGGATCTCTTACATTTTTCAATTTTGTTGCATAGATTTGTTTATACCATGTCCTGATTTATGACATAACATTATGGGAAAGTAGCGAGATGCTAGTGATGCAATATAGAACAAGTTGCCAGTCTGGCTGATGATTAAATGCAATAAATTGGAGCACTCATTGGTAACCCATTCTTAATTGATCAGTGTGGCTAATTTTGTTAAATATAAACAACTTTCTAAATGTTCAATCTATTGTTTAACTGTATCCCAACTTAAATTATGGATATTGAAATTTAAAATAAAATCTGTACCTTACAAGCTACTTTGACCATAACAAGTAAACATCAAGCATAAGGAAAGATCTTGGCCAATTCTCTTAAGACGCAATGTTGATGAAGAGGGTTTCCAGCACTTCTGAAATATACGAGAGACTGGAATCAGTTAAGAACAGTTTTTGTGCTATATTTACTTTAAGCAAAAATCTACCAAATTTTGCTTGAAATTCAACTCCTATATAAACCTGCTGTTGTTAATCCAATACCTCAACTCATCCCTTTTTTCAATCCTTGTCAGGTGTATTCAGTGAGGGGAGAAAAAGAAGGAGGTGTTGACTAAAATGTGTTATCAACAAGTATACAAAGTTTAGGTTGAATTTATCCAAACAAGATTTACTATTATAGACCAAAATGCTGTGAAGTTGAAAAAAAAACCCCAAAAAACAGTTAGCTGGAGACATGACTGCTCTTATGTAACATGCGTGCAAGAACAAAAGAAACTTCAGCACCTTTAAATTTTAATCTGTAATTAGATTCAATTTAAGCTCACACTTGCCTACCAAATTGCTTTTAGAATTGCTATCCCAATGCACTTTTGGAATTCAGAGTATTATTTTCCATCATCTGTTAAAACACATCTAAGATATTCATGTTTGTAGTTGCTTGATTTTGGTGTCTCCAATTCAGAGTTTTCATCTTGTGACATTCCTTTTGCTGACAACAATATATTTTATCTTCTTTCAATTAATGGTTAGTCCTTTCTTCTTGCTTTCTTTTACTACCTTCTGTATGAGTTTCTGTAGTTTGCTTTCTGTGTCTGCTATCAAAATTGTGCCCTCTGCATATCTTATGTTGTTAAGACTGAAGCTACATATTTACTCATGAGAATAGAGATAATAGTTAACCTTGACTCTATGCCGTAAAAAAATGTGCTCTTAAACTATGGGTTGTGATCCTAAATGGGGTCGCAAATCAAAATGTTGGGGGCACAAATATTATATTCAAACACTTAAATTTCAGTTTATATGTTATTTAAAAAATGCACAATATTTAACATGATGCACCATGCAAATGCTGCAGTAATAAAATGCGTGTGTTATGCTGTTGCAACTAGTGAAGTGACAACAGATGTATTTTCAGTTGGTTAGTACCTGGTGTCGCGAAAAATCTCCTGATGAAAAATGGGGTCATGAATGAAAAAGGTTTAAGAAGTACTGCTATAAATAATGAACAGTTCAGTAAAATTTTGGAAATTCTTGAATCAGTGAACTGATGCCCTGTCATAGTTTGATGGAAGTGTAAAAAAAAAAAAAAACATTTTCTCTGTTTGAAGATTTTAAGAAGGTTCTCTATCCCTTCTTGGAATGCATCCTAAAATTTCCACTCTAAGTGATATCACATGAGCATTTCTTAGTTACTCTCTAGTCTCATAAGAATAGAGTTTATATGAATTGTAATTGTTGACCATTAGTAAATCATTCTTTTTCCAGCTCAAAGAAATGCAAGAAACGAAGGAGTCTGATTTAACTGCAATTAAATTTTTTTTATTTTATTTTACCTTAAAAATTGTCATGGACCCAACCTTACCTGAAATTATCCTTGATGGCAGGTCAATTATCATAATGAAAACAAAAATATTTTCAATTAGTTACTAGTTATAAGGCAAGCCCTACTTAGGTATGCTACAAGACAGTTTGTGTTGGTCATTTTTAACTCAATGATTCAGAATCTGTTATGAGCTGTCATGTAAAATAAAGATTTGCTTATCAGACAACCTAAGGATTAATTTAAAAACTTATTTTGCTGCTACTTATTCAGTGTTACGTATAGACCTTTTGAAACTGTGCTCCTTACTCTTACTGCTCCCACAACATCCATCTTCATTAACCCTCTACCTTGAGTGCCCTTGGACCTTGTATAGGATGATAATTAGTTAAAAAAAAAAGAAGTTATTCTTAAGAGTTGAACTACATCCTTTTTTTTTTCTAAGAAAATGGTTTCACTTTCCTTCTCTCCTAGTCTTGAACATAGTGGTTTCTTCATTGTTAATTGTTGCAGGCAGACAATTCATTATGGATTCAAATATTTTACTCATGTTATCTTACGTCATTTTCAGGTTTCAGAAGTTTGGTATTTTCTTGTTAAGGAGGCTGACTGGAATTGTCCAGAGTGCGCTAATTCCCCAAGTTCTTCTCTACTGCAATTGTCCCCAACCTTTTGGAGGCATGGACTGGTGTCAAGCAAAACAATTTTTCCATGGACTCAAAGGATGTCGGTCATATGCATAACAAAACATAATAAACAAGACTGTGACAGTCTATAAAATGGGGAAGAAATTTGTTATTTTACCTGTGCAGTGTGGTACCAAATGGTCCATAACCTGGTACTAATAAGCATTTTTGTAAATGTCATTTTTCTGTAAAGATAATTAATTAACAAACACAATTATTTTTTAATTTCTAAATCTCAAGGTTACTTTTGTGTGTGTGTGAGTGAATATTCTGTGGCTACAGTTTTAATTATAATTTTTTTTTTACAATTTTTTACTTAACACGAGGCCCAAGAGTCACACAAAGTAAAAGGTTACTGAATGATCTTGTTTTATGAATGTAAAAGGAGGAGGTAGGTAGTGCAGATCATGAGTATGTGTAAGTTTGATAGATTGATTTATTTGTTGTTTTTTCTTTTTCTTTACAGGTTATCAGCTCTTTGTGGTTTATTTAAAGCCAGAATATATTTTAGGTATTGTAAGAATAATTTTTTTGTGAAAGAGAATATCGCAATAATTTTTCGATATAAGAGGTAGGGGCAGATAGATTCATACCATTCTCAAAAATATTTGCACATAAATGAATGAATGTTGTTTGTTTGTTTAATGGCATATCAACTCCTTATGGGTCATTTAAAGTTGAAAGTTAATTTTCTTGGAAGCCTGAGTAATTTAATTTACAAATATGTATTGCTGGTAATTTTTTTATTTTACAAAAATGTATTTCTGGTATTATTTTTACTATGAAAATATATTGCTGGTACTTGTATACTTTCATAGTGTTTTGACACCAGCTTGGGGGTTAACTATTTGGCCATAGTTGAGACCTTAACAGGTGCTACCACCCCAGGTCATATACAGAGATGAGGATGAGAAATTGCATAGCTGAGTTTGAATTCCAGTTGGATTCATTACAATCACTTATGCACAAATACCCTTGGGAATAGTATGAATCAATAGCTATCTATGGGTTAAATAGCAGGACAGACTGAATCCTATAGCCTTGGTTGGTAACCAGATTATCGCAGAAAGAAATGGCAACCTACTGCGAGCAAATTTTCTGCCTTGTCAGTAATGAATTGAAAGAGACATGAGCACCCAAGTGTGTGTCACATATGGCACTTAACTAACTGAGTGATCCATGGGTCCTATAGCTTTTGTTGGCAGCCAGTCTACTGCAGAAAGAAATGGTAACTTACTGCGGGAAAATCTTCTGCCTAGTCTCTCATGAATTGAAAGAGACATGATTGACCAATTGTGTATCACGTATGGCATTTAATTGACTGGCTGACTGTGTATAAGGCACAATTAGAACTGATTAGAACATCTACTAATCATTGTTCCTAGTTCTAATTGGACACTGTCTAGTGCCCATTCATGATTAATCTGCAAATAAATGCCGTCTTTAAGATCATAATAATTCTCTTTTTGACCCATTTTGCTGAAAAACATTCAACTGATAAATCATGAAATTTCAAAATTGCTTTCTAGTTTGATGTTTAGCCAGCAATAATTGATTAATAAACGTAAAATAAAATTCCATGCTGTCCTCCTATGTGGCAGTGAATGCTCGACAATTTCCTCAAAGATGAAGAGGAGATTTGAAGCAACAGAAATGTGATTCTACAGAATGATGCTGAGGATACTATGGACCAAACCTGTGAGCAATGGCAAACTTATATTTGACACCAGGAAGAGGCAGCTGAAATTTCTAGGGCACATAATGAAGAAAGAGGGCTTGGTAAATTTGATACTCATAGGACATTGAAAGCAAGAGAGACAGAGGAAAAGAAACCATGACATATTTAGTGAGCTTGAGTAAATGGATGATGAGACAAGTTTTAGGAGAAATAACAAAAAGACAAAATTTATAAATTCCAAGATGATTTTTGAAACAAACTGGTGATGAAAAATATCTTAGCCCAACTATAAAACATTTGCAAAATAAATTCTGATGTTTGCTAATTACGTCAGATTTTTAAAAAAAAATTGGTTGTGTTAAGAACTTTTCAATAACATCTTATTTTTTTTTTGTTTTTTTTTTTATCATTTCACCCCAAGCAAGGCAGTAAAGCTTTTGGTGACCCAGAAAAAATGTCATGATATATTTATCTGAAATGCTGGAACAAAGAAAACTATACTGCATAAAGAAAGGAAGATCAGGCAAAGGATAAATTGTTATGTTTACTTAATTTTACTTTTAGTTTCATATTTAGGCAGCTGATCTAAAAAATATCTGACATTGTTAACTGGGGCAAGAAATGGTTTGCTAATTTTAATACTTCCAAAATGAAACTGCTCTCTTTCAATCATCTTAGAGAACCTTTTTTGCCTATCAGCATGGATGATGCTAACCTCCAGGAGAGTAATTCATTGTGGCTTCTTAAGTTAACATTTTCTAGTGACGCAAAATAGAAAGATTATATTGAATCAATTGCTAGATCTGCTGCTAAGAAAGTTGGTTCACAGTGTTGTGCAAAGCAGTTTTTCTTGACAGAATCAATCTTACACAATTATAAGTCTACCATTCACTATTCACTGAATATTGCTGCCACATCTGGTTTGATGTTTGTACTATGTATTTAGAGATTCTTGATAAAATCCAACGAAGAATCTGTAATGTTAATGGTCCTGATCTGGCATCTTGGCTTCAGTCACTTTACCACTGCTGTAATGTAGCTTTTCTGTGCCTTTTCTATAAATATTTTCATGGAAATTGTTGTTGTTGTGTTTTTTTTGCTTTTTTTTTATATAAGCATTTCATCCCAAGCAAGGCAGGAGAGCCATTAGCACAGAAGGGGTTACAGAGAGTGGGCACAAGAGTAAAGAGATGAGGAAAAGATAAAGAAAAGGACGGGGAATTAGATCAAGGCAACAGAAGGTGTCGATTGACATTATATTTGAATATTTGAAGATTATAAAAGTCAGGGAAGCAAGTAAGAGGAAGGTAGTTACACTGTCAGGAAGTGTGAGACATGAAGCTATTGGAGTAGAAGAGATAGCTACATTTAACCATTGTGACAGTGAAAGGGTAGGACTGAGATGCCAACCTAGTTAACATGCTTAAATTCATTATTGAGCTTTCCTCTTTGGTACCTTGACTTTATGATTTTAAGTAAAGTACTACATTTAAAATGGATAGATGTAATCATAAGTTCTATGCTAACAGTTTCTTTTCTCATACTTCTCACTTGTAGAAATCCTTTCCAACTTTTTGCTTTCCAATCAAATTTGGTGTGGATTAAAAAAGGTAAATTTTCAAAAATATAAACAAGAAAATACAGATGAACATTAAGTTTTAAATGAGTATGATGCTGTTGGAAAAATTAAATCTAGTATCATTTTTTAACAGCCAGAGAAACTTGTGGAGATAAAAGAAAAGTTATTTAGTGTCAATGTATCTCTGTGGTAATCATATGAAAACAAATATTTTTTGACATTTTTCAAATCATGCTGGTCACGTTTTGATATGCATAAGGATCAGCAAACATTTGGGGAACTAAAAAAAGATGGGCTCAATGCAGATCAAGACAAATGCAAAATAAAACACACACAAATATATGTATGTATTAGGCAAATGAATAACAAAGTAGAAAAAATTGTGTTACATGTTTTGTCCACAAGAAGAATTTCATCAGACTAAAGTAATGGTTTTATTGATGGAATTATATATGTATAGGCGGAGGGGAGATATAAAAACTTGTTACAGTTACAATTATGTACCAACAGGAAATGATGATGTAATGCTGAAATATTTTAAATATTTTTTCCAGACATGTCAGAGCATGTAGTCTAGCTGATCTCATTCAATTTCCCTATGCTTTTATTTTCTTTTTATCACTTTTATTATTAAATGTCCTATATTGTAATAAAAGACCTAGTAAGAAATGTGAAATGTAAGAACCTGGATGTAAATTTACCATAGATGATCTAGCAATCAAAGCACTTTCTAAATTGCTTTTTCTCTTAAGGTAGTATTTTTTAAATTGAAATTATGGTCAGCTCATTATGGTGAATGACAAATGAATTGAGTGTATTGTTTTGTAAAAGATAACTTTTGTGTGCATATAATCTTTTATTTAAATTATTTGAGGTTTCTCCTATGTATTCCTTGTGGCAATCATTACAAGCTATAGAGTAAATTACTCCTTCAAGTTTTAGCTTATTATTTTGATTTGTATTAATTAAGTCTCTTATTTTTTTAGAAGTAGTTATAACAAATTTTATGCAAAGCTGAGATAAATTCTTTTCAATTGTAGTTGTGATAGAGTTGGTAGGTAATGAACTTTGTTTTGTTGGATTTTTTTATTCTGAAATATTTGATGAGCTTTCTGTTTTACATTGAATATGAAATAATTAAGGTATTGGAAGAGTTTGAAGTATTTTCAATATATTTTTCCTCCTTATGCAAATAATGAAAGCTACAAATTCTGAGTGCTTTTAAAATCTATTTAATAAATATTACATTCCCTAGTCCTGCCAAGTCAAACCTTCATGCAAGAACACACCATGCCACTTACATAGTAGCAAGCCATTCATATTTCCTCTGGATTCCATCAGTAAGAAGTAAGTTCCACTCAAGCAGCCTCTTCCTGCAAACCACTGCCCTATGCAACTGAATCCCAAGAGGATGTTTCCCTGATCACTACAATCTTAACCTGTTCGAGTCTCGGGTTAACAGTTATCTTCACATCTCACAAATGGTCTCTGAACATAACCCTCTTCCTTGAGTGGCCCCCAGGCCTTGTAAAGGGTGAACCTTACAGTAAAAAAAAAAAAATTAATAATAAATATATATGTTTTGGTTACAGTTTACTCTGTAGACTTCCCTTTGTATAGAGACAAAGTATCACCATATTTTGAATTCAGAATTGTACTTCTAAACTGGTTGCCAACCAAAGATAAAAAAGCCCAGTCTGCCCCGAAATCAACACTTAGCTGGGGCTAGAAGTGATAGATTCAGATACTTCCAAGACCACTTGTGTGAAAGTGAATGCATCAACCTCTGCTGCAATTTGAAGTCTACATATCTACTTTTCATCTTGATAAATGCTATACAATATACAGATTATATATATGTTTTTAATGTCTATGTTTTATAAGACATAGTTATAAAACTATATAAGGTGTTATAAAACATCCACATTATATGTATTACCAAAAACACATAAACCAAACATACCAATGAGACCTATCATATCAGGGATAGGCAGCACCCCACATAAACTAGCTCGTAAACTAAGCAGAATTTTAACTCCACTTCTTGGCACTATTAGTCCATCACACATAAAAAATTCAGGTGACATCCTAAACAAATTAAATATATATATATATATATATATATATATATATATATTAACTACGACAATACTATTTTTTTAATAATTTGTATTAAACTATTGTATACTATTTTCTGTTATGAATACATAATAAAACTCTAATTTAATTGTTTTAATGGTGGAATTTGTTTTGCATCTTAATTGTAATAATGCCACTAGCATACAAGGGGTTATTGGGAGTGAAAGAGAATGGGAAACTTTAGTGAGGAGATAAGACAATAAAAGAACAGGAAGAAAGAAGATTGCATCTGACATTTCATCCAAATTTTAGAAGATTGTGAATGGCAGGGAAGCAAGAAACTGGGAGAGAGTTTCACAGGCAAGAGGTGCAAGAAACTATTAGAACAGATGGTTACATCTATTGCAACAGTAAAACAGTGAGACATAACTGCCAATCTAATAGTACATTTAAATTCATACAGTCAAGGTAACAAAAATGAAAAGACATCGGAAAAATTACTATGAAAATATTTATAGAAAAGCCACATCACGATGGTGGAAAAGTGAGTGAAGTCAAGATGTCAGGTTAGGACTAATTACATTACGGACCCTTCTTTGGATTTTATTGAGAATTTCAAGATATATAGTAGGAGTACCAGAACAGAATTAAAGATGAAAAATCTTTGAGAAAGTGATATAAAACTACTTAAAACAACAATTCAGAATTTTTGCTTTGTATTGTTGGACAGTCTTACCAAAATATCTGGTCATTGAAGCAGATGTCTACCCAATCATTTATAATAAGGAAAAAATAAAGTCATTTAGAAAGAAACTAGAAGAATGAAAATGAACTTTTTATTTCCTAAAAATAAAAACATGCCAACAAAATATAAAAATATGTTAAATACCTTCTTTTTGACCCTGAAAAAAAAAAAAAACTAGTGGATACTGCAAAGTACTGTCTTTACTCACAAGTCAGGTCCACATCTTTCCTCTTTGGCATCAATGAAAACTTTGTCTCTCTGTAAAAACATAGTTCTGCTGATTGGTTGTTAAGGGTACATGACTGTCCAAGCATAATGCATACTAACTTAGGAAGAGTAAAGGAAGTCATTCTAACAATATCATCAAAATTCACTATAAATGTTAATCAAATCTCTATGTGAATTTAGTGTGTCTTATTGTTGAAGATGTCATCTCATTTGAACAAGTTGTGACAAATACTTAAATTAGATGTTGGCAAAAGATTTTAAACACTATTTACATTATTCAGACTATTGTCCTCATCTTTGTCGCCATATTTATTACAACGTTTCGGCCATTGTATGCTCCGGCCTTCTTCAGGTGGTTGGAATGTCAAACTGAACCCTTTATTTCACTCACTGGGGTAGACTGTTCTAGTTCCATGTGCCATGTTTAATAGATATCAGTTATTTCCTGTTAATTCCCCTCTCCAAGTTCTCCACTGCCTTAGCCAGGTATTGAACTCACACTCTTTGGGTCTTCCTGTCACTGGATCTAACCAATGCCTTTATTCACTGTGCCATGTGTCCTGAAGAAGGCTGGAGCATACAAGGGCAACAAAGATGAGGACAATAGTCCAAATATTGTAAATAGTGTACATAATACCTCATCTCAGAAATATAGACAGAGATTTTAAAGTTAAATATTCTTTGTGAGACATTTTGTAAAAGCCACTTCACTTTTACTTTTTTTATATTTCTCTTTCTATTCTATGCTTGGACTGCAAGTAAATAATTTTAGAGAAAATGGAAACAAAAAGACACATACATATAATCAGAAAGAAACAAGACACACGGGCTTCTCTTACTCACAGCCATTTTAACCATTGATCTGAAAAAGCAATTGTATACAGTAGACAGGGTACCCCTAAAATGCATTAAACAATTTTTATTTCTTAAATTTAAAGTAACCACTTACCTTGGTTTTTTCAATAGTGAAAGAAGAAAAAAAATGAAATGAACACAATTCAGATTTGAAATTAAAAAAATATTTAGAATTAGAGAGAGACAGTTGAATTTTCTAGGGCATATAATATGGAAAAAAGGCTTGGAGAATTTGATACTCATAAAACATATTGATGGCAAGAAGGACAGAGGAAAGCCATAAATGATTGGCAGAATAAAGATTAAGAGAGATAAACCTTACAAAGAGCTACAAAGGACAGGAAGTTGTGGCGAACCATTATCGCCAAAGTTCTGAAGGGTCATGGCACATAGAAAAAGAATATTGGATTTTCAATGAATTTCTGTAGTAAAATAATTTACAGTACAATACTGTAGAAGCTTCTTTTAAGTCTCTGAACTGGAATGTTCATCAAGTTCTCAGAGGAGAGAAGGCTGTTCAGGAAAATTATGTTTTTAAATAAAACTGCAACTAAACAAATTTGATAGTTCTGAAAGAGATGTGTTGAATATGGTAAACTTGCTGGAATTTAGGTGTTAAAAAATGTTTCCAAGGATAATGAAAGCAAATCTGAAAAAGTCAATAGCTCCATGAAAGTGTCTATTCTGTCTGAAAAGTCAAGAGGAATCTAGAAGATGGACCCAAGCATTTATGTAAAACTGTTGGAAGTAACAAAGTGTTGCCAAGAATAGAATTAATGAGGAGGAAAGATTATTTATTGCATAAATTATACAACTGTGGCACAAGGCTGTAGGGGGAAGTGGAGGAAGGTGGGTCATCATTGACTATCCTACACCTAGCTAATCTGATTAATGAGGAGGAAAGAAATATTATGGCTATTTAGGGGTTGATAATCAAATAAATTGATTGGGAAAATTGCAGGCATTTGTAATATTGAAGGATCCTGAAAACAGTTTTCTTAAAAAAAAAAAAAAAAAAATGAACAAAAATGACCTGACAAACCTGTAGTAGAATTGTTTCAGACAATACTTATTGCTTATCAGTAAGCTTTAATAAACTTGGTATTTACCTAGTCCCTCTATGAGATGAGATGTGACACAAGGTTGAAATTTCTGTGGAGAACCCTAGTGCTTTATTGCCCGTTTTTCTCAGCTGAGTTTCTGTCTGGAGACAGAGCTCTGACTGAGTCTCCCTCTGCCCAAAGACAGATAACTTGGGAACCAGAGCCAGCCAGTGAACTACCTTGTTGGGGATGTGCAGAATTTATTAATTATAATTCAGAGAATCAGAAGGAATTTGTGTAGGTTGCGTGACTTTCTGCATCCACAAACAAATAAATAAACAAATTTTAAATACAATCAAAAACAAGACATATTCAATTTAGAAACCAATAAAACATTTATATACAATTCAAAGTAATATATATACAGGATATTTGGTATATGTTACTATGGCAAAGTGTGTGATATTTTAGATTTCGGTAAGTCTCTCTTAGTATTCGTTTGTTCATTTACAGTCTTTCTAGATTTGTGTGGATATTAAAAATGTCGATATTAAGTGTTTTTTGGTAGGAGTTCTTATGGAGTGATTTACCTTTGACTGTAATGTTTCTGAATCGTTCGCATGTTGAGTTTTACTTAATATGTAGTGAATATAATTCACTTTGGATAAGCAAGGTTTACGATTCAATGTCCACAGACTTGGTTGAGTTTAAATTGCAAGTGAGTCAGCATTGATGTACTTTTGCGCGGTAAAATTGTGATTTTGAGTGACGTGGAGTATGTTGGCAATTTCTCTGTGGATGTTCGTCTCTGACTGCTTTGGTCAGTCGGTGTTTTCTTTTATATGTTTTGAAAGTCCAAAATCGGCTCAGAGAAGTTTTGGCGCAATTTCGTTTTACATGAGAAACTTTCAGATTATTGTGTCGTTAACCAATGAGATTTGTTGATTCGCCTAGTATGGTTTTTATTGGTTGAAGTTTTCCGTACGTAGGCGTAAGATATAGACTGTTCTGTTACTAGGGGTGATAAGTAGGAAAAGGGCGAGTCTACAATACCTCCCCCTAGATTAATGGCCATGTCAATGGGCATTAATATGTAATGTATGTGCGAAATCTTGCTGGCCAATGAACATGTCTGCCCGACTTCTTGCGGGTAGACTGGGTTGATGGAGACATGTCTTTAGTAGTCGTTTGTGTGTTTGATTGCATAGTAGATGTTTGTGTGTTTGATTGCTCTGGTGCTGTTGGGTTTAGTGGTGTTGGAATGATGTCATCACACTGTACGTATGCTGGTTTGAGTCTGTCAATGCTGACAGTATTTTGTTTACCAGTAATGTCTATTACGAAATACTTAGGTGTTCTGGAGATTACTAGATGTGGTCCAGTATAGTTCGGTGTTAGAGGTTTCTGAACTGCGTCACGATGCAGGAAAACATATTCTGAGGAATTTAAGTCTATTGGCACGTAATACGGTTTCTTGTAAGCCCGTGTGAGCGTATAAATTATCTTGGTCATTTTTTTTTTAAGATCGGACACAAAATAACTGGTAGGGGTAGAATCCGTAACATTGTGAAAGATTTGTCCTGGAAGGGTTGTTGGTTTCCCAAACACCAACTCCGCACTAGTACACTTCAGATCTAGTTTGACTGTATTTATTAGCAAGCATCACAAATGGTAGCTTATCTGCCCAGGTACGAGCACTGGTAGACGCTGTTGTGCGTATTTCTGAGCTGTCGATGAAAACGTTCTACTAATCCGTTACTGCAGGGATGATATACCGTAGTAGAAATGTGTTTAATTCCAAGCAAATTGACGAATTCAACAAATAAAGTTGACTGGAACTGAGGGCATCTGTCGGTAGTAATAACCGTAGGGCATCCAAATATTGAAATCCAATTCTGAAAGATAGCGTTGGCCACCGTTTCTGCTGTTATCGTCAATCTGTGTTCCTCTCTGCTCAAAGGCAGAGCATTCAATGATATTTATTGTACGTGAGTTGTACAAATATGGCACAAGGCCAAAAAAGGGAGACTAGGGAAAAGGATGGTCATCATCTGTCTTAAACTTAGCTAGTCACAATCACTGACCCAGAGATACAAACAATATTCCTTTAATCAAAACAATGCATTCTTATTTGTTATTCTTTCTTCGTCCACCATTTTGCCTCAGAAACTCTATGAAATCCTAACTAGTCCCCATATTTATAAATCATTGTCTGTGGGTGGGAGAGGGAATAAAAATAATTTAAAATCTAAAAAAGAAAAAAACCCAATGAGTATTTATTTAATATGTGTACAAAAAAACTATATACAAGAAACTAAATAAAAATTTCAACGGCATATTAACAGAGTTGTCTTGAATATATGTGTTCAAGACAGATCCAATAATGGGGGAGATGGATCATACCACAAAACCCTACATAAAAAAAAAAAAAAAATAATAATAATTCAGCATGATTAGTATTTACTTGACAATAAGTGAATGAATGGACGAACATTATAGCTGCAATTTGTTATGGTGAGTAGAGTTATTTACCTTGACTGGACAGACAGGAAGTGACGTGCAGGAACTGGATTGGTAGAGATGCTATTTATTCAAACTAAAGAACAAGCCACTTTTTTTTCTTTTTATGATTTGACTGTTCAATAGAGAGTATTATATTCCAAAATATTTAATAATTAATTGCAGAATTTGTTTCACTAAGTCTTATGAACAAAGTAAGTGATTTAAAAAAAAGCAAATGTTATTCAGTGTTATTTATTTTTAAGTCATTTTATCCAAAGCAAGGCAGTAAAAAGCCAGTGAGACAAGTAAAAGTTGTTTACTCTGAATGTGAAAGAATAAAAAAAGAAAAAGAAATTATTCATTATTAAAGAGCGAGAACAATAAAAAAAGAGGAATCAAGAAGACACTTGACTAGCTGAATTGAATTTTATAAATTTATTCATTTCATTTCTCTGGTAAGTCGCTTGGCCTCATTGTACAATTTAAAAAAAAAAAAAATTCTTTTGAGTGTATCACCGTTGTTTCTGTAGCCTCTGTTATCCAACTCTTTGAAAGTGGTGATGAATTTAATTTAAACTACTTTGTGTGACTTTCATCGTATCTGGTTACTTTAAAAAAAAAATATGTATCCATCATGGATTCACTTAAAAGTGAATAAAAGCCCACTTGTTTCCAAGAAAGATAATTATAAAAAATAAATGAAGAACAAATGAGAAGTGTGAAGTTTCACTCGTTTAGAGAAAACAAAGGTAAAAATTGGAAATAGATCTTAGTTTCAATGAAAAAAGAAGGCGTTCACAATTGAAAGTCAAGAGAATTGGACGGAGTGGATAATGTCCTAGAAGACCAAACGAAACCCTAAAAAAGGAATGGGACTCTGTTGGCTTTGATGAATTTGGAAGACTAAAAAAGAGCTTTCAATATTAGTAGTAATATTGTTAACATTACAATAGAGCCAAGTTTTACGGCACGTTGATGCCTGAAAGGTACCAACAAACCAAAATGGATACTTTTTTTTTTCCGAATGAAAGCAAAAAATGTCTACCCCTCTCTCCTATTTTAAAAAAATATTTGCCAAAAATTAGGAAATTATCTGAGTAAAACGAAATTTTTAGTACCTATCTATTTAATGAATGCATATAGATTAGAAAACCTTTTGAAAAATTTGGGTATATGTGTTACCGCCCAAACACACTTCGATATGTTGTGTATATTTTGGTAAAAAAAAAAAAAATTGGTAAGTTTGCAGTATAAACACCAAAATCCCAATGTATCATTCTGGTGTGAAATTGTCTTGTTATTTCGAAAATGACATTAAAACATTGCGCTTGATTATCGTTTTCGATTTATCGTCAATGCAAGTTCGATCCCATTCGCGTTGTCCGGCAGCCATTGCTGGCGTTGTTTACATAAGTTTTCCTCTCCGTAGTAAAGTGCGAAAGCTTACTTAACGAATTTCTTTTTACAGCTTTTTGTATCTTACTCATCTTGATAACTGCGCAATTTTCGCGGTGTTATTTTAAAATGCGCTTATTTTTTAAAATGAAATTTTAAATAGTATTTTTCATTATTACCCTTAATAAATCTGCTTAGCTTCATGAAACAAAATCTCACCCTAAAATGTATTTTATGAAGCTTTGTTTAAATTCAAGAAACTTTCGCGACACATAAAAAAAAAAAATCGTTGAAAAAAAAAAAGGAAAAAAATCTTTTTTTTTTATTTTATTTTTTTATTGCTGGATTTTACGTTTTTTCGCGCATTATTTCGTGCATTCATTTCAAACTTCGCGCATTGCACAGTTATCAAGACAAGTGAAGTTCCGCGCCGCATGACTGATCGAGGCAAATGTATGTAAACAAAGCCAGTAATGGTGGACGTTCTGGGTACGCGACGAGAAAGAAGTCGAACTTACATTGTCCATAACTTCTAAACGGTAATCGAGCGCAATGTTTTAATGTCATTTTCGAAATAGCCAGGCAATTTTACACCAGAATGGTACATTCTCAATAGTGTCTCTAAATTGTTTGATAGGATCTGGCATGCCGACCTCCTTCGTAAGATTAAGGGATACGGAATTTCAGGTTGATTATTTGACTTAATTACGATCATTCCTGTCAAACCGTGTAATGAAGGTTGTCCTGAATGGATTCTCCTCCAGTTCCTTTCCCACAAACACAGGTGTTTCCCAAGGCTCCATCTTAATCCCTACTCTTTCCCTTATCTTCATTAACAATCTCCGTGATGTCATCAGTTCCCAAGTAGGCATCTATGCTGACAACACAACTATTTATTCCTGCCCCAGTAGCAAGTCTAGTATTGCTGACAAAACTAACCTGGCCATTAGTCTCAAAAAACACCTCTAATCGGTTGTTGACTGGGACAGAAATTGGCTGTTCAACTTTAATGCCTCTAAAACAAAACTGCTCTCTATTACTCACCACAGGGAACCATCCCTGCCACCCGTTAGAATGTCTAATGCTCCACTCCACGAGAGCACCTTTGTGACTGCTTGGCTGGCATCACGGTCCCACTCTTTTGCTGTCGGAACAGTTAAATCTGGCCGTCTCTTCTACTCCAATAGGTTCATGTCTTGCACCTTCTGTCTGTGGAATTTCCTTCCTATTACTTGTTTCCCCTGATAGCTATAATCTCCAACTATTCAAATGTAATGTCAATTGACATCTCAAGATGCCCTGACCTATTCCCTGTTCTTCTCTTCATCCTTTCCTCCATTATGCCTCTTTACTCTCACTCCCACTCTGTAACCCCTTGCGTACTAGTGGCATTCTGCCTTGCTTGGGGTGAAATGGTTAAAAAAAACAAAAAAAAACAATTGCACTACTAGTATTGTCAAATTCCTTTCAATTCAAGGAGTAAATCAGAAGCCAGTCTGGTACAGTAATTGTTGGGAAACACTGCCTGCTCTCGCAACCCAAAATTCAGTTAGGGATCAATTAATAATGAGAGAAGAGGAGAACCCATGGAACAACTGTTCTCATAAAGTCCCTCTCACAAAAAAAAAAAAAGATGAGAAAGGAAGGAAGGAAGGCCTTAAGTAACAAGGTGGCAGACCTGCACATCCCATCCCTTACAGTAAAAAGATCACAAAAACCAGAATTGAGGCTCTGAGTAGCCTTGCTTTGAAAAACAAGCCATGGCAAACACTCTGCCTCCCACGTCTGACTGCATCCCCCCACACACGCAAGTAATTTCACTTAGTTTGCTGAGAATTATAATATTTATTATAATGTTTTATTTAGTGAAATTTTTGTATGTATACATTTAAGAAAAACCTGATTATTTTGGACAGACTCATTAGGCCAGGGGAGTGATAGTTCACCCCTGGTTGATTATAAAATATGGGCACTTGGAATAATCAGGAGTCCTAGCAAAGAGTCACTACTGATGGCCATGCTGCTCTAGTGGAAGCAAGCTTACAACTACTTAATGTGCTGCAGTATTCTGTATTTTCTTAATTTTTAATAAGATTCCGTATTTTCTTAATCATACTTATTATAAAACCCAGGTTGTGTGTGTGTGTCTGTCTGTACATTTATATATTGGATCGGATTTCTTACATTTTTCAACCGATTTCAACAAAACTTCACAGGACTACGTAAAATTACCTTGCAGTGGTTCTGACAGTGCCAAAAATTGGAAAAACAATTGTTTTTGCATAAAATCAACACTATTAAGAGGCATTGCGAGAATGAAAGGGGTACAACTCATATCGAGTTATACTTATTATAAAACCCAGGTTGTTTGTGTGTGTTAGTTTATATATGGGATCAGATTTCCTACATTTTTCAACCAATTTCAACAAAACTTCACTTTTTTTTGGCAGGTAGTGTTTCTTATTGTCTTGCACACTTTTTTCCTTATTTTTACATTCAGAATGCTTTAAAAATTCCATTTACAAGACAATTGTTTATCATAAAATTCTATTCAATCAGTAGACTCATAACGATTGAAAACAATGTTTTTGTTTGAGTTTGGGTTTGACCAATTCGTAAAAAAAAAAAATAATTAAGACATGCGTGTCCGTCAACCTTAAACAATAATCTTTGTCAATTTTATTTTTCAGTCTTTATGATGGTTGATACTTGATCTATCTCTTACTGTTACATCCCTGGGCAACGCCGGGCTCTTCTGCTAGTCTCTAATCAGATTCCGTACTCTTTTAATCTCTTGTAAGATTCCGTACTCTTTTAATCTCTTGTAAGATTCCGTACTCTTTTAATCTCTTGTAAGATTCCGTACTCTTTTAATCTCTTGTAAGATTCCGTACTCTTTTAATCTCTTGTAAGATTCCGTACTCTTTTAATCTCTTGTAAGATTCCGTACTCTTTTAATCTCTTGTAAGATTCCGTACTCTTTTAATCTCTTGTAAGATTCCATACTGTTTAAAATTTTTAGTGCTGTTAGATGTGTTTATACAGTTTTTGTGTTTAAACTTTGAACCCACAGACTACCTTGCTTGAATAAATGCTATTTATTAGGTCTTAAGTAAAAAGTAAACATTTACAAAATCCAGTTAATTCATCCTTAAATTTTTAAATAAATTTGAAACATATCTCTAGGACAAATATTGGATTTATCAGAGATTTTAAAATTGTTTACATTTTTTATCTATAATGGCAGTTCAATGAGTGACAAGAAAACATGCCAATGTTTTAAAAATGTCTAAAAATTTTAATTACACATGGAAATTAAATTTTCACTTGATACAGATTATCTTTAGGCTATTATCTTTAAAACCAAAATTTAACTTCAAAGAAGGCATTTAAAATGCATTTTTCAGTATTTTTTTAAGAAAGTATGTGGTTAATGTCTGAGTAATGTACTTTGATTCCATTTATTAAACTCAGCAAAATTATCCTTTCAACAAGAACAGTTGGCAAGAGTTACAATTAGTAACAATCACTTTTATGATTGTATGAAATTGGAAAAAAAACCAAAACATGAATCCTATTAATCTATGAATTAAATAAAAGATAAAATCCAGTTTGCACAGTTGGATAACTAATTTTAGATATGGTCAGTAGAATAATACTAAAAGTCCTGCTCATAGTTACAGGTATTAAAGAAAATAAAAAAAAAGAAATCTCCATGATTCCATAGAAAAAAGGAAACCGTTCCACTGGCAGGAAATTTAGAGATTTCTTTTTCATCCAGCCTCTTGCAATGTAGAACATATGGCATTGAGCAGCACCAGAAAGAAAAACATAAGTCAACTTATATATCACTTTCTTTTGTTAAATATAGCCTTTATTGATAGACTTATTCACTTCCAAAATGCTATTCATTCATCAACATAAATACAAACCAGAAATATTCTAACAACCAAATTGCAAGAACTTTCTTATTCCACCAAACTTGTACAAGAGAATCCTTTGGATAATAAATCCTTCTGATTATTTATTAGAAATGTCTCACTTTGTTGTTGTAACAAATATGTTTTATTTTACTAACCTAAGGAATCAAGCAATGTCCATCATAACCGATCATACCATTGCTAGTAGTTGGACCTCAGCAAAAGAGAGGCAGGAAGCCTCTTGGTTGATTTGAAAACCCATCAAGGGGATTTGATATGTCCCGGAAAGGGATATATTTGATTGAAGTAGCTAAGTGGTTTTGGCTACTATAACAAAGTAGTACACGGTAGCAGTAATCAATTGGTACTCGTCATAGTCGCAGGTAATAGGTGTAGACCAATAGGATAGCCAATGGCGTAGTCCAATGGGTGTCGTCATAGACTCTGTCATACCTACATGTCCGTCTGTATTTATGACTGACACCAGCCAATCATATTCCAGTGAGGGGGAACTCGGGTATATGCATATTCTATTATATCAGGATTAAATTGTAGCAGCAGGAAAAAAGAGGGGGAAGTTAGAAGACAGGAGGACTTCAAATCCCCTATTCTTCTCTTTACAAGTACATTTAAAAGTACTAACAAAAAAGACAAGACTCTTACTCAGTCAAATTTGTAAAGAAACATTGGCAAACTTTAATCTTCATCCCCATAAAAATCAGCGTATGAAAAGGGTGGTTTTCCCCTTAACATTGTTGGATTTTTTTTTATGCTGATGGATTATAAAACAAATATTTCTTTATGAATTAATAAATGATAAACATTGCACTCTATTTGTTCACATTGTGGCAAGGTGGTAGGATAATTATTTTATCATAAACTTTGTGAATAAAATGAACTGACTCAATCTTGATTCAGTTCATTTTATTTGTTATCGTTTCCTTATAACCCTTGAATCAGTTCGTTTTATTCCCAAAGTTTCCAATAAAATAATTATCCTACCACCTAGCCACACTGGTGACCTACCAACATGATATTAACACGGATCCTTCTGATATGAACACATTTGCCACAGCATTTTTTAAATTAGCTTTTCTTGCAATTTAATATCTGTTTTATTGAAACTAACTCTTATGTTTAACATTCCAACATTTTTTTAGTTTTTCATACAATTTTAATATATTTTTTCTTAAAATAATTTATATATTAATTTTTATACAATCCCAACATTTTAATTATTTTTTTCTCATACAGTTTTAATATCATTTTTATTAAAAAATTATTGTTATAGACTCACCCATTGAGATTAATAAATGCCCTGATAGAAATTTAAAAGACATGAAGATGTGGAAGACAGTTCCCACAATATAATTCTGTCTCAATCTTAAACCATGCTGAGTCTTTGGTCTCACACTCAGTGACTGGTGGTATTTTTCGATTGTGGGGTTAATGGGACAATGTGTGGTGAAATATGGTTTAAATGATTCTTTGAATTATGATGATAAAAAAAAAATAGTATGATATAACATATAGCATATGGCAAAGTGATTAGAATGTTTATTTTTCAACCATGAGACCCGGGTTCAAATCTCAACATGGTTGATTTGTCAGGACTGGTCTGAAGCCACTCAGTCCTTACTTTCTATCCTTGATAGAATTCAAAATCAAATATGCACTTTTGTGATGGATGACTGACTTTCTACTCAGCAATTTTTCTCAGAGATGCAACATCATAATCCTATTTCTATTTCCATGGAAAATGTTTAAATGAGCTCCAGCCTTTAATAACACCAGTTCTGACTTTTACAGCTAAGACATATCATGCTATGTCCATGCAATCAAATCCTCTTCATTTCCTCCATATTTCAATTATAAGGAGAACGTTCCACTCAGTTATTTCCCCCAAGAACTGCTACTTTGTGAAACTGACTCGCACTTGGATGCTTTCCTGAATACAATAACCTTACCCTCTTCAAGTCAAGGGTCAATCATTATCTCTCCTCCTTACCATAAGCTTCACTTCCTACAATATCTTACACTCTTTTCACACACCCAAGGTGGATTGCCTTGTACACACTTTATTTAGTAACCTTATATTATGAGTGACTTTTGAGCCTTGTATTGGGGGTACTTTAGTAAAACAAAAACCAAACAAAACATAAATGAAGAATGGAAATTTGTGGAGAGCCATGATCACCCATGTTCTGAAGTGACATGAAATATGATTGGCAATTATAAAATGGCAACATCAAGAAGGATGGCTTCATTATTCAATAGCTCAGCAATTGCTAAATTTATTTGGCTTGAAACTTTGGGTAGCTCATCAAATCCATTTATTTGCTGTTTTACTTAGTGCTCAAGTTAGTGACTGCTACAATATTTATGTTTGAACTTCAGGCGTTTATTCTATTCATTGTGTGTATTGTGTTTCAATACATACTTTTCAGTTTAACCATTACAAAAACATTATTTTGCACTGATTCCAATTGCAGCTATCTAAAAAATACAAGACTGTAGTCAACAAAATCTTATCTACCATCCTAACAGCGCCCAGTTCTTGATAATGAATGAAATGGTCAAAAGTACTTAAGAAAAAAAAAACATAAAAAAAATGGACTTTGGACAGTTCATCAATAATTTTGATCCCTAAAAAACATTTTATTTGAAAATTGAAGAAATACAATAAAAAGTTAAGTAGAGAAGCCATGTCAGTTGAATTTAACAAAACTTATTTAGATCAATTCTTACTGCCTAAATACACTTGACATAAATCTGAAAGAAAAATTCACAATATTTATCTAAACTGACTAAAAATTTTGAGATGTTAACGCTCATCAAGGTCAGATATGACTTGTATTATTGACAAAGTATTTTTTTTTTTAATTGCTTATATAGAAAATTTCAAGTTTGCAATTTTAGTTTCTGTATTTAATAAATGATTTAAAAATATATATACTGTCAATAATATAATTATTCTTATCTGACACTGGGAACTGAAATGTAAAATAAAATATGATGAAAAAAATGAATTAAAATAAGGCATTTGCTTTCTGTTAGAACCCACATCTTTTTTCTCTTTCTTTCTACCTTTCTCTCTCAGCTAGTGTGAAGGCAGCCCTCAAATAAAAAGAGGAAGAAAAAAGTGAACATGGCTGCAAAACTGTGGAAGTTTGCTGGTTCATGGGTTTAGCCTTTGTAACTAAAAACTACCAAAATAACAGGCTCCACACATAACTTCTATGTGAAAAAAAATGGAAAAGAAAGGAATGCCAAAAATAAGGGAATTTTGGTCAATCAAAAAAATTGACACAAATAGATTTTTGATGTTAGTTGAAACCAAGCTTGACATCAGTCATAGGGATCCCCAACAGTTGAGAGGCAGAAGAGAAGGTAATGCCAGAGAAACTAATCAAACATGTTGCATGAAGAAGTGGTCATCTGTTCCAAACCTTTTTTTTTTTATCTTCTTTGGGCTAAGAAAACACAGTAGATGGATGCTGCACTTATTTCCAAGATGACAACTACTACCAAGATTAGATTTCTAAACTATTAACTACCAATCTGAAACAGACTTTCTCTCAAGTGCTACCAAGATCTGACTTATAAACAAACTTTCACTACCCTGAATTACAAATGACTCCCTCCACTCAGTCAAATAGATAAATATATTATTTGTTTATACCTTGACCCTGTTCATTTTTATTCCAAAGTTTCCAGTCAATAAATACCTAAGAACTCCCTAGCACACTACCCACAAGATAAGTATTGTTAATTTTTTGTTTTGGCTGTTCATAATTATTTCTCTAGATATCTATTGAGCATTCTTAGCAAAATTCTGCTTCCCTTGACAGGTTTAATTACTTAATTTTATCTATATCAACAATAGGTGTTATCATTTTCAGTGTGTGTGTGTGTGTGTACATACATATATATATATATATATATATGTGTGTGTGTGTGAGACTCTCCCATTGGATTGAGTTCTCTAGGTCACTGGCATGTTTATGAAAAAATAAATATGCAAAAATTTGCCTTTCTCTGCCAGGTGTTGATAGCATAAAGGTTAGAAAATCCGACTAACTTGAAGCGATTGGATATCTAGTCACATGGATGAGCTGTGATACAACGAAACTGTCTGTTGATTTTTATATATATATATACATACATACATATATATATATCTATCTATATATAAATAAATAGTGTGTGTGTATTTTTATTTATATATTGATACATAAGTAATATTTGCTAGAAGGAATTAGTTGGAACATGGATCTAAAGCAAGTAAATTTGCTTTTTACTTGTTACTTGGAAATCGCACAATGAAGACTAGCTCCAATTCAACTCAACACACTATGCTGCAGATATCAAATGCATGGATGAATTAATGAGCATGATAATCACCTAAGACAAGCATGTGTGACCCACTCAGTTAGATGCAGGCTATGACTTATACAGCACCAAATCTTTCTACTTGAACAATGAATTCTACATTGCTGAATATGTGAAGAAGAGCATAAATGACCAACTCTTGAGGTCAAAACCCATAACAGTGAAGAAAGAATAATATATCAAAAGATATTGCTGCACAGGCAAAACGAATCGAACTGAAAGTAAAAAAAGGGAAAAGATAAAACTATTTTATTTCAGATGAATGACTAAAGCTGTGTGCTTTGACTTTTCATATCAAATATATAAAGAATATATTTTTCCACACAGAAATGTATAGAAACATCTTTTTACGCACTACCTTGCATTAATGTTTTCATATATCATCTTATAATTAAATCTTATTAAATTATATATTGGCATTTGTTGTTCATTACTGTTGGTTGTTTCTCCTCATTCATGTATTTGACCCTGTAAGAGAATCCGTCCACAATAAAGTGGTAAACCTTGGTCAAATCATTTGACAATAAGTTGTTTTTATTTTAATCTTTTCTTTTTAAATTTTGTCTTGCGGCAGTTGTTCCATAATACCAGTAAAGGAGAAATATTTTATTTAGTGGAGTTAACATCCTTGATAATGGATACAGTGTATCAGTTAACTGTCACAGTAATAACCATAATACTGAAAACTATGGAACATTATACAGTCTGCTAAGATACATATACATGCACACTTCTACGAGGAATTCCTGCACCAAAAAATTTTAATGTTGTTTGTTCAGATTTGAGAAAGTGGATCAGTACAATAACTTTTCAGCACACACACACACACACACACACACACACACACACATGCACAAAAACACACCAATAAGTTCACAGCCTCATGATGGAAAATTTTAAAAAAATTTGTTTCTCAATATAATCCCAATCTTTTATCTTAATTAGTAAATATTAAGCATATAGTTCAAATATTATACACTGAAGATTACAGATCAAAATTCAGTTCAGAATTGTTTGAGGCTATGGTCTTAGTGATCTACCCTTATGGATAAAGACAGTGAAAGCTGTTTATTATCATTGATTATGCCATCAAATGGTTGATGTTATCAAAATTGCTTGTTTCCAAACGTTTAAAGTTAAAGCATAATAATTGTCTAAAACACTGAATTTAATGACAGTGAATGCAAATTTATAACAACTGAAAAACCACCTTCGGAATGGGATTTTAACTCATTCATTTGAAAGGAGATATAACCGATAGTCCTCATAAGAAATCATTGAACTGTATTTATTGGATTGTAGTGATACTAACAAATAAATTGTAGTGATACTAACAACTAAATAAACCCCCAACCCTTATTACTAGACCATGTATTAGTCCAGGACTAAATTAATAATAAAAGAAAGATCGAAAGTTAAAGAAAAAAAATACTTTAAAATAAAGATAAGATTTAGTGAGAGAGTTACCTCCCTGGATGAAGCAGGCATGTATGTGTTTGGCGTGTAAATCCAACATGGCTGACATTGCAAGGAGTGATCATTTGCAATTGTCCAACTAAACATGCCTAACACTATGCGTGTGATTGTAAATAATAACAAATAGTGAATTGCAGAATCACATAGACAGTGAACCCATAGAGTATGGAGCATTTGTTTGGACCAGAGTGTGTAGAAATTTCACTGCAAGTGTTGAACACTGTTGATTATTTGTATGAACTGTGCATTTATGTCCCTAGCTTTTGGCCATTGACACCCACACCCACCAGATTGCAATTTAACTTCAGAATGGTAATTATCAATAAAGAAAGAAAGTTTATGAAAAAAAATAAATATAATATAGAATACGTTCATGATGCGTCAAAACAAGCATTTTACAGCCAAAAGAAACAAGATTCAAAACTTTCTCCATTTTTCAATGGCTGAAGGAGGCAGACATCCTGGACATGTCCTGATAAACATGTTGCCACCAACAGATAAGCAAAACTTTATTTCTGTGTGCATATTTGTTCTTTGAAATCTACAATCATTTCTGTGAAATTTATACTAAATTGTCTATGCTTATTTCATTGTATTTCATGATTTTGTTTGTAATTTTATGATCCTATTGTGGGTTGATGATATCCTTTTAACACCCTGTGCCCCCAAATACGCATATAAAAAAAATTACATTCAGACAAGGCCAACACATCACCAGAAAACCTACAGGTGTAACAAATGATTTTACATACAACATTTTATAGAAATCTACATTTATTTTACTGGCATTTTATAGTATCCATAAGCACGGTCATATTTTGCAATTTTTAGTTAATAAATGCCCATCAGAGGTTTATTGTTATGACACCCTTCATTGTTCATATTACAGGTATATATGACAAGCCAGCACAAGTGCAAGAATTAAGCCAACCAGCAAACAAACTAGAGATTTGGGGGATATTGGCTCAACGAGGCTATCACTGGTGAAACACTCTGACATTCAAGTAAGAGACTTTTCCTTTTCTTTGTCAGTATTTCTCTTTGTTTATTACTTCTCGGATGTGTTAACTTACTTGGCAACATGGACAACTTAGTTTTTAATACTTTTTCTTAAACCAATTTTTTTTTTTTTATATATAAATGTCATAGTGCACACACAACATGGATTTCCCTTGTCTCTTCATACAATGCTATTTTAGTATTAGTTCAGCCAAATGCTAGTATGGAATATTTTTTCCCTTTACCAAAAAAAATTTGTAATGAAATTTTTCAGTATTACTTTATAGAGTTCAGATAAAGATTTGGTTGAGTTAACCTGATGGACACAAAGTAAGGGTCCAATTTAGCATTATATTTACATTTTAAATCAAACCCCAGACAAAAACCTTAAACAATTTTAAATTTTCAAAAACTAACATGTTTTGACGTCCCATTGGTGAACAAAGAAAATTTGGTAGAAACAGCATGATTGTCCTTAAGTGATGACAGACAAAATGATATGAGGTCAATTAAGATAAATGTAAATTGTTCTAATTTTTATATTCTTTACTTAATGATTATCCAATTATCATCATCAAAAAGTCCCCCAGTGAAGTGATCACAATTGACAGAATCTTATATATAATCAAAAACATAGAGCTTTTGAATAAACTATGAATCATTGAAATCAGACCAGTGGGAGCAGAGGAGTTGCTTGGCCCCACACAAACACATAGACATACTTTATATCTATCTATCTATCTATCTGTATATATATATATATATATATATATATTCTTTTTTTTTTATATTTAAACACTTAAGTCACCACCTAACGTTAAACATTAAATGTAAAATTTAAGGAAAAATTTAAATAAATATGAATATGTGTAAATATTTGTAAATGTATGTGTAAGTATTTATATATGAATATGCATAGGTACCTGTGTATATAGATACATATGTGTGTGCTTATGTGTGTAATTGCACATGTAAATGAACGTATATATATATGTGACATTTACATAAATGTATATGTGGTATATATATATATATATATATATATATGAAAAAACAATTTTTTTTTTAATATTACCTTTAGATATTACTCCATCTTAATTTTGAAACCTAAACTTTAAGTAAGAAAAATTACCCATCTACAAATAGTTACAAATTACATATTACTTCTTCACTTGAACAGGTTTTCATTCTTATGCACCTCTATCTAATGATGGACCATCAGTTTTCTATTGGATTTATATCAGAAGGTGAAAGCTAGTCAGTTAATCTATTTGAAACATTAATTTTTTTTTGGACACTATGGGATCAGTTTTGTAGAAAGTGAAAGATTCACAGAAAATAATTCTTTGCATTTATTTATCTTGAATTATCATCAACTTTGAAAGAACCTATAATTAACAAGATTACGAGATGATTCCAAAACATTATTCCAGATTTCCCATGTAGTTTGCTGAATCAGATTTGTTGCCTATTTCCATGAAAGACACAGTGTTTCATCCACTTATCAGGGTCCCTGCACTGTTGCTCATAATTTATCATTAAAATAATTACTACTGAGAAATCAGTTTTCATCTACTACTTCATCCAACTTAGAGATTTTTCTTTCTGATCTTTGATTAGAGATGGTAGTCTACTGGCCAGTGTACTTTTCTTGCTTATGTCTTGTGTCTTTTCTTTGAAGAAAATGTTTATTTACTTCATAGGTGGATGTTTTGGAGGATGTGTGAACACTATGCATTGGGTGGAGGTTTTGAGGAGTATGGAACCACCTCTTAATTGCTGGTGTTCCTAGGTCCACCCTGACCCGGGATGGTAGCACCTGTTAGGGTCTCAGCTATAGGCAAATAGTTAACACCCAAACTTGTGTAAAAATAGGTTTTAATACCAGAAATACTTTGTAATAAAAAAATTATTACTAGCAATAATTTTTGAAGGAAAATTATTATCAGCAATACTTAAAAAAAACAAAACAAAACAATAATACAAAGAGTTATACATTCTTTGAAAAAAATATGACCAGCTATAGATTTCTTCAAGGAAAAATATTCTCAGGAATAGATTTTTGAAGAAAAACATATTACCAGCAATAAAAATTTTGTTGGCATTAAATAACCCATTGAGGTTGATGTGCCATAAAACAAAAACCAAACCAAAGTATGCATTGGAAAGTGGAAAAAAAATGAGTTCAGTTCCCACTGGACCAGGGAAATGAAGGTGCTGTAATGGGAATGTCCTCATCTACATGCTACTACAGCTTAGAGCAAGGGAGTGAAAATAGGAAGGAAATATTTGTATTTTTATAGAACTTAAACAGTGCTGTCTATTTTGCATTTGACAAAGCCAAGTGGGGGTAATCATATTTCCAGTTCCTTTACTCTTAGCATCATGAGAAAATGTATTTTCTTTTTCTTTATTATTTATTATTTTATTTATTGATTTTATTTCATTTTCCCACAGCCTTTTTTATAAATCTGTCCTGGGTAAGACGATAAACTACGTCCAACAGCAAGGCCACTGATCAGGAGGTTATGAGGAGCGTGGAACCACCTCTTAATTGCTGGTGTTCCCAGGTCTACCCTGATCCGGGGTGGTAGCACCTGTTAGGGTCTCAGCTATGGGCAAATAGTTGACCCCACAACCTGACTCAAAACACTATGAAAGTGTAAAAATAGATTTGAATATCAGAAATACTTTTTAAAAAATCAGCAATAAATATTTGAAAAAAAAAAAAATCAAGTCAGCATTAAATAACCCATTGAGGTTAATATGCCACATAACAAACCAAACTATACATTTTTGAAAAAATATTACCAGCTATACATCTTTGAAAAAAAAAAAGGAAATTTTGTCGGCCTTAAATAACCCATTGTGGTTGATATGCCATAAAACAAAACAAAACAAACCTTATTTTTATAAATATTTTCATAGTAATTGTTCTGATGAGTTTTCCTTTTTGGTACCTTGTCTTCATGTAGGACTAGATTGGCAGGTAGATCTCCTGATTTCACTGTTGAAATTGTCAGATGTAATCCTAAGTTCTATGGTAATAGTTTTAATGGAGTGCTAGGAAAGAGATTTCCAGTTTACATTTCCTCATTATAGGCATTATTTATATCCATGATGTAGTGACACCATAATACAGGGGCGGAACAGAACAGCCGAAAAAAAGAAATGATAAATATGCATTGTTTTCAAAGTGATTTTTATATCAAGATATATATATATATATATATATATATATATATATATACACACACACATAGCAACAAAGAAATCACTAAATAACCTCTAACACTTAATACTAGACAATGTAGGAGTATGAAACCAAAATAATAATAAAAGAAAAATTGAAAGTTAAGTAATAAAATTTCTTTAAAATATAGATAAGAATGATAATCAACAATAAATAAAAAAAGTTTAAATTATAAAAAAAAAAATAGTTAAATATTGAAAACTCCCATCATGCACTGAAACAGGTATTTTAATGCCAATTGAAATAAAAATAAAATTTTTTCTCTCTTCATCTTCGATGGCCAAACAAAGCAGATGTCCTGGAGACAGCTCTCTGTCAGTGCATGTCAATAGACATGTTTTTTTTCTCTGAAATGTATAGGAAAGCCTTTTATTGTTTTTGTTTATGCTTATTGTGTTGTATCTTGTTTATATGTTTGTAATTTATATATTTCGATTGTGGGGCTGATGATGTCTTTTTAAGACCCCCAAACAAAATTATGTGTGTGTGTGTATATATATATATATATATATATATATATATATATAAAGTAGTACATTCAGACAAGGCCAGTGCATCACAGAACAACCCACAAAATATACATACTTGTCAATAATTTGTCCCACATAGGAATTATAATATACAAATATAACAAGCAGTGTGAAAGGGGCACAAAAGTGAGGGTCTGCCATGGGCAGTCATGTCTTGCTTCTGGATGTGCTAAATAGCAACTGACTTTCATCACTGTATAAACTGACTCACTCACTGGCTGTCATGTAACCTTTATGAATTCATCTTTTTCAAAAGGAGATAATCATCCTTTGCATCTCTACAGTTTCTTCTCCCACATTTAGAACTCTCTTCTAGATTCTTGCTTTCCATTTAACTATTATCTTCAAAAATTTAAATGCAATACCAATCATTATCTTCTGTTTCCTTGCATCCTGTTCTTTTATTGTCCTTTCTGTTTCTTTCTATGTAACCCTTGCATCTTAGTGGGATTTATAGTCCGGCTTAAGGTGAAATGATTAGAAAAAATATCCTGCAAAATATTTGACTAGTAAGAAAATTACTGAATGTTGAAGATGTAGAACTTCAATGTAGAACATTTTCAGCTTAGTTTAGTTTTAAATATGTCCTCAGTTGCAGTAAATACAAAAAGCATTTACAGAAATTAAATGGAAATTATTGGACTAAAGAAATGCATTGGATTATTTTTAAACAAATATGTCAAAGTTTTATTTTACTCTAATGATTACATATAGAGTGACATAGAAAAGGCCAAAAACATAAGAAAATGTCAGCAGCTCCTAAAATCTTCATGGTACATGTAATGAGAATAGATGTAGCAAATAAAATAAAAATTAATGTATTGGGGGTACTGAAAAATTCTCGGGCTGACCCACTTCCCAAAAACAGTATTGTGTGTTTTGTTATTAACATATTGATTAGGAAAAATGAACCAAGCTGAGAACCTTTTAACATCTACTTGTGTGTGTATATATATATATATATATATATATATATATGTGTGTGTGTGTATGTATATATAGTGACACAGGAAGATATTTCATTTAAACCAGGCATGCAGCATTGTAATGTTACAATTCACTGACTTTAATGATACACCATTAGAAATATTTCTGGCCATTGCAAGAAATAACGTTTATGATTATGCAATGACAGAATAGGGCTCATATATATAATTATTATTTCGTAGCAGTGTTTTATTACAGAAATGCATTGCAAATGAGGTATAAAGAGATTGTCAGTGGTCAGGAATTTCTGCAAGCATTACTAAAGAATAGGGCCATTATATGTATAATTATTATTTTGTAGTTGCTTTACTATAGAAATGCATTGCAAATGAGGAAAAATAAATGGAAAATGCCAGTTGTCAGGAATTAATGCATGATATTCTCAAAGACAGGGCTCCTATGTGTATAATTATTAATTTGTTGCTGTTTATTAATAGGGAAAATCATTTGAAATAAGGAAAAAATGAGATTGTCAGTGGAGAGGAATTAATTCAAGTAGGGATATGATATGTATAATTATTGGGTTGGAACAAAAAGTTCTAGCCTTGTTCAGTAGGTTGCATTTGAACACATTTTTTCATTTCATGCATGAATAAAATTTATCACATATATTCTGAAAGGTCAAATTTAAACATACCTTTCTATTCCATGTGTGTGTGTTGATTATGATTTTTAAATTTTTTTATGTTAAAAGTGAAAATAGAATAAAAGAAGATGATTTTCATCATTTGATGCTCTTTTATTTTCTGAAAGGCAAAAATGCTGGACAAACAGCAAAAAAAAATCTGTGCCATTTATGGGAATGGTACCACATCTGAATGGTACCTACCAACTTTCAACATAATTATTCAAATTCATATCAGGTGAAAAAGTGTGACCAAAAAGGTGCAGAGAATTGCTCTCCTGAAGGTCAGCATCATCCATATTTGATGGAAGGCAAAAATAGTTCCCTATCATGACTAAAATATAGCCATTTCTTGCCCTAGTTAACAACTGATTGGAAGTCATTTTTGAGAGCAGCTGCCTGTTTTACTTTATCAGACCTATCAGACTTCTTATGAAGTCAGGAGAAAATAGTAGTGTCATCAACATAAATGCAGAGTTAGGAACTAATGATATTGAGAAGGTCATTGATAAAAATAAGAAACAATGTAGGTTCAAGGATTGAGCCCTGGGGGGCGTGAGGACATCCACATTAATGTGAAAGAATCTAAAAGAGTGGCTGTTCAATACAATCTTCATTACATGATCTGTTAAAGATCGGATAAGGTTGAATATTCAGCTAGAGACACTATGGTCATTCAATTTGTGAAGAAGGCTAGCATGCTAAATCCTGTTGATTGCCTTCAAAATAACTAAAGCCACAGCCTAAGCCTCACTGTTCCTATCTAAAGCTTGATAGACAATTCAGTAATAGCTTTTCATTTGATTAGATTTGGTACTTATAAGAGGTAAAAGACAAATAGGATGATAATTTGAGGGATCAGATGTTTCACCAGAGTTCTTAAAGACACAAATGACAGAAGAGGATTTCCAACAAGCTGGAAAGCAAGAAACATCATGGCATTTGTGGTAGAGTTTAGAGAGAACAAGAGCCATTTCAGGAGCACATTTGCTTAGAACAATTGTGGGCATATTGTCAAGTTCACATACCCTGTGAGGGCCTGGTTTATAGATGAGAGTAGAAACCATGGATGGAGTTATATGCATATCACTCAGAGATTGTTTAAGACGAAAATTCAGAGAGTGGAGTTGGAAGAGAATTTCTGAGCGAAGCAGCAGTAGGTGGCAATACTTCAAACTGATTAAAGAGAAGAGGGATTGAGGATTTACTTTTGTTCAGTATACACTTGTGAGATGATATACTGTCACTATTTGCTGTTAAAATAAGACATTTTATCAGCAAATAGTGACTTATCCTCATTGAGTACATTCCTATATTCCTTATGAGTGGATACAAAAAGAAATCTGTTAATTAAGGATTAAACTGCAGTTTCACCTGGAATTTCAATGATCGCATGAAAGCTTAAATGCCAGTTTTCTCTCAGGGTGACACAATTTTCAATGAGAAGATTTAAAATTTCATCCCAATATGGAAAAAATTGTAAAATGTATCCCAATCACTGTCTTGGTAACTAAATGATGTCCTATGTATAGGGTGTTTTTACCAAATAGACAAGTGGAAAGAAATGTCTACAGATAATCCCATGTGATCAGAGTTGCAAAGTGAGACAAGATTCCAGAGAGGCGGTAAAGAATGGATCAAATAAAGAAGCATATCCATTCATATTACTTGGGAAATTTATTATTTGAGATTGAAAAATTGAAAATCTGGATGCTGGTATTGGAATGATGAGCACTGTAGTCGCCAAAAACAAAAAAAAGATATTTGCAGGAAAATGTAGCAAGAGAGCCATTTCTATACTGTCAGATATTCTAACAAGCTACAGTCCTGAGAAGAAGGGGAATAATAAAGGAAGAAGAGATAACTAACAGTTTAATAGTGAAAGTTGGAGATGCATATAAAAACAATCAGGAGACAATTCCCTTGCCATTGGGAGATTTCCTGAAGATAGAAACCAAGGTATGAATGTGCATGCTAGAGTCCTTTTGGCAAAGAGACAGGTAGCTAGGAACAAAGAATTCATTGTCATTATTGTCTGAAGTTTTGAGATGAGGAATTATTATTAGGAACAGATTTATTCTTGTGATTTGATCTTAATTTTTATAATCATAGGAGGTTACTGGAACTTTGCAGCATTCTCCTACAATTCAAACTGTCCTGGGTAAGACGATAAACTACATCTGCGTCCTGGGTAAGACGATAAACTATGTCCAGTAGCAAGGACTCCAATCAGGAGGTTTTGAGGGTGCATGGAACCACTTAATTGCTGGTGTTTCCAGGTCCACCTTGACCTGGGGTGGTAGCACCTGTTAGGGTCGTAGCTATGGGCAAATAGTTAACACCCAAACTTGTGTAAAAATAGGTTTTAATACCAGAAATACTTTGTAATAAAAAAAATTATTACCAGCAATAATTTTTGAAGGAAAAATTATCAGCAATACTTTAAAAAAAATACCAGCAATACAAACAGCTATACATTCTTTGAAAAAATATGACCAGTTATAGATTTCTTCAAGGAAAAATATTCCCAGAAATAGATTTTTGAAGAAAAACATTACCAGCAATAAAAATTTTGTTGGCATTCAATAACCCATTGAGGTTGATATGCCATAAACCAAACCAAACTTACAATCCAAAATATGTTTTGGCTTTAAATAACTCACAGTGTTGATAAGCTATACAAAAACAATCAGTCAATTAGAGCATAACATATCTGCTGATTCTTTAATTTGCCTTATCTTCCAGTTTTATTCTCTACCTAATTTTGACTTTATTTCACATGCCTTGTTGACTACCCTTTTACCTATGTTGCTGTTGAGCCATGTCTAATTTTATCTTTTCTTCTCAAATGAGAGCTTTCTAATGTTCTGCTCGTTTTTTGATGAGAAACAAGCTCAGGTCTCTTATCAATGTTATTAATGATATAAAATGGTATATTGTAATTATGTTTATAACAAAAATGTTAGATAAATTAAAAAAGTAAAATGAAGTAAATTTCCCCAAAATTACTGATTAAGAAAAATCTATATTTAAGTCTTGTGGCAAATGTTTTAGAACATTTAATTATAGTTTACAACCTCTGGAACACTTTCCAACTAAATCACCTCATTAAATAAATTAGTTTTCTGAAGAACTATTTATTTGGACAGTACGTTAATGAAAGAAACAATTAACCATTGTCCAGAAGTAAAGTTTCAGAGCAAGTTCCTGCATAGCTGAGTATTAGACTGGAGGACATGTGGTTCATTGTTGAAATATTGACTCTAAAATAATAATCATATAATAATTATGATAATAACAACAGTAGTTATTTCTCTGGATATGTAACCACAAATCCCCCAAAATAATAGAGTATTGAAAAATGTAATAGGATGTTCAAGTTCAAATTCTAAGACAACTAGGTTCATTTCACACTTAATCCCTAAGAAAAGGTATGAATCCCATTTTTTTCACACAGTCATTTGGAAAGTAGAATCGACTAAGCTCTCTCATCTTGGGAGGGTAAGCAACCAATAAAAAAAAGTAAACTATGAATTAACTGTTGGGAAGGAAATAGATAAACCCCTCCACTAACTTTATTCAATACAATTGTGGCAATACATATATTGAATAAAAAGAAGCTGTGGAGAACCATGCTCTTTTATGACCCAAAGGGTCATGGCATATACAAAGGAATTGTCTCCCTAAATAATGTGACTCAAGGGAAATTTATTGAAACTGCCCAATTCTTTCTAATGCTGTCAACCAGAATGAACTCTGTGCAACTGAAAGGGTTCTGTATTGGAATTAGAATCTCTAAGGATTAGGCTTATATTTATTTTAGATAGGCACAGATCATGAATGTCAAGAAATACTTGTGTGAGTTACAACAGTATTAGAATCTGAAGAATAAATTAAGCTATTGTGTAGCATAATTAATACTGCAGTGTTGTGCAGTTTACGCTTACATGATAAACAAGCAAATTGCTCTATGTACACACAATAGTTTAAGGGGATCACCAGTTAAAATTTCTGCTGCTGTAAGCATACTTGTACATCTTTCTGAAATTTATATTACAATGTTGCTATTTCACACACACACACACACACACACACACACACGCACGCATATATTTCAAGACACCATGAAATGTCAGTCCCTAATGTATATGTTATAAACGAACTGGTGCTTAGTGCTATTTCAAGACTACTATAGACATATAGTAACATATAATACAACACATTTTGTGACATATTTTTAGTATATGGTTTGTAGGGGGTGACATTTAGCTTAGTCTGTACTCCAGAGTATCTGACGAAAACCAAAATATTAGTACTCATGAGAAATTGCATCTTCATAACCATTTATTCTCTGTAAAAAGGGGAGGTGCATCTGGTGTAATGGATAGTAACTCTGAATGAGAAACTGGAGAACCGAATTCAAATGTCAGTTAGCTTCATTACATTCATTTATATGTTAATACCCTAGGGAAAGGTATGAAACCATCTTCTCCTTTCAACTATGGGTTAAATAGTAGGACTTGTATCTGGAAAAATAGTTATTTTCAAAGAATTGTTAATACAATATTCACTTGCAAAAAAATAATCTGAAATATGTTTAAGCTTTAAATAACCCACAAAAGGTTGATAGGCTGTAAAAAAAAAATCAATCACAGTAAAAGGCAATTTCCTATTTTTCCCAAAATGGGCCACCATAGTCAGGCAACAGTGTGATAACAATCCCTCAGTAAAAGTGGTCACTATTTTCATCAACTGTTAAAAATCCAACATAAGTGCATTTGTAATCTTTTTACTTTCTTTGGACTAAAAATCTATTTAAATAAGTCAGCATGAAAAAAGTCTTTTTGATTGATCATTATTAATATCCTTACAATTCACTTGGCCTAAGTCAAGTATGTATTTGATGTCACCAGTCTTTTATAGTCTCATTACAATTATATCTGCCATCCTGGGTATGACAATAAACTACATCTGCGTCTTGGGTAAGACGATAAACTACGTCCAACAGCAAGGCCTCTGATCAGGAGGTCTTGAGGAGTGTGGAACCACCTCTTAATTGCTGGTGTTCCCAGGTCCACCCTGACCTGGGGTGGTAGCACCTGTTAGGGTCCCAGCTATGGGTAAATAGTTAACCCCTAAACTGGGGTCAAAATACTATGAAAGTGTAAAAATAGGTTTTAATACCAGCAATACATTTTTGAAGGAAAAATTATTACCAGCAATAAATTCTTGAAGAAAAAAAACTATTACCAGCAATACATTTTTGAAAAAAAAAAAAAAATAATAATTATTATTACCAGTGATATATTTTTGAAGTAAAAATATTACCAGAAATAGATTTTTGACAAAACAAAATATTACCAGCAATAAAAATTTTGTCGGCATTAAAATAACCCACTGAGGTTGATATGCCTTAAAACAAAAACAAAACAATTATATCTGTCTGTAGAGTCTATGAAGAAAAATATTAAAAATCTATATAAATTAAGATTTGGTAAAACTAAGAAAGTAGGTAGACAGATTCAAATTATAGCAGACACATTGTTAGAACTCTTTCTATTAATCTGTTTCATAAAGTAAAAACTTTTTTATTGAAAATTATTAATAAGATATGACTGCACTACTTAGTAGATACCAACTTAAAATTTTAATTAACTTATAATTTACAGAAAAAAAAATTGCACATGATCTAAAACAGATCATTAATCTGCAAAGTTTCAGCACTGAAGCATTTTTAGTTATTAAATCATTAGAAATTTTAAACACTTTAAACACACACTTGAAAAAGAGTAAAGCATTTGTGTTTAATACTGGGTCCACATATATGAATAAAAGACAACATATCAAGTAGCCAGACTTAGTAACAATCTATGTTGAAGTTGTGAGAGAAAGCAATAAATCTTCCTTTGTCTTGTCTGTTTCCTGTCATGAAAACTGTCTTCAAAGAAGAAACTTAACTAAAAACAAAACAAAATTTGTAAAAATCATCTCAACAATTTCTTGATTATAAAATTTTGTATTTACACTTTATCTCCTTTCTTTTTTATTCTGAATGAGTTGAATATTTTTGTAAGGACAAATTTACACCTTTTCATGCATCATTGACTGCATGCAAAATTCAAAACTTCTAAAAAAAATACTGTGTAACTAATGGGTGAGCAAAGAAATATTAGATTATTTTACCTAAGATTGTAATGGAGGCATTTTTTTTTAAATTTTCACTACCAATTTAACCTTTTAGCATTCAAACTCACTCCATAAACATCAGCTTTCAATGTTCAATCTGCTGTAACCCACCCCAAGTATACATTGCCATAATATATGATGACATCATCGCAAATAACACAGAAAGTCACAAAAGTATTTTTGGGTGTGGGTTTGAGCATGTAGAATGCATCAGATGGGTTTATGACATGGCTAAAATTGGTTTTCCTGGTAAAAGGTAATTCAGGTTGGGTCTTTACCAAGAGGTATATTTTTGTTAATAAAACTTTTGATGGTCTAGTCTGGTAGACATTTCGCTGTTAAATAACAAAAATAATGACATGTATTCAGAAAAATAATGTTTATAGTGATAAGAAATATCATGTTTATGGAAGAATGTAATGAAGGGTGTCTTTTATTTTTGTTTTTTATTTCTTGTAAATTTCATCCAATACAAGGCTTGAGAACCACTCAATATATGGAGTTAATCTAAATCATACAAAAACTTCATAGAAATCCTTAAAGTGGAACACCCTTATCAACAAATAGACAAGATAAGGCTGATAACAAATTATTTGTCCCCCTCTGTTTAAAGGATAATTTCAGACACCTCCTTGTATGAGGAAGGTATAAACTTGCTGCACACAATTTAATCCACTCTGAAATAGACACGCCTATTTCAAATTCAGAGTCAGAGTAGCTCACAAATCAAAGAATATGGAAACACTTCAAGTTGAAAGTTTATACTTCAAAACTGGGTAGGTAAGACAAATCTGGTACAACAAGTTCAGATGAGTCAATGTCAGAGGCAGATACCAACTGTGAACCATTACAACATCTTCTAAGGACCCACAGGAGACTGGGTCAATGGAATAACTTTGTTCCCTATAAATAACCAGCAGGGGAGGATGTGGTATTGAGTATCTCTCCTTATATGTATTCTGTATTTAAATAAGTTGAATAAACCTTCAGTTAAGTTGCATTTGTTTTTCCACTACATATAGCAAACCATAAAACTATATATATATATATATATATATATATATATATATATATATGAAGGACAGGTTGACAATTTTTCAGCAGCTCCTGATATATGTATATAATTATATTATTTGCAATATTTATAGGGAAAGAATGCTCAGTATTAGTGAACATTTGTAGATATAAGCAGGGTGAACATAGAAATTAGCACTGTATAATGCCTGTCAGTTTCATGATTTATGCAATCATCATTTGTGCAACTGCTTTTTGTGTACGTTCTCTCATTTTTCATATACAGTGTTCAATAGATAAATTATGCAAAAATGAAAATAACTCTAACATCTCATTTTAACAGGTATATTTACCAAAATTACACAAAAATATCTTGAAATACTAAAGAGTAAATTAATTCAATAAAATCGCCATTGGCTTAAACCATTTTCTACAGATTACTTTGGAATCTCCAACAACTCTTCTGGACAGTCTCCTTATTTAAGTTGGTGGATGCTACCATAATCCTTGCCTTCAGTTTATCTTTGGTGTTACAAGGAGTTTTGTTGGTCTCTCACTCAACTTTAAAAATTAGATAGTACCATATCTTATGGCCATAATTAATAAGTAAATAATGGTCCACCCTCTACAAGTAATTATTTTGTTAATTCGGATTTAGTATCGCTATGTATTGCTGTTCATTTTGTATTATCAATATCTTATATAGATGTTCCACATTTTTAATTTTATCTACAGGTTCCTTTAAGAAGCTTACTAAATCTGAAATTTAAAAAAAAAAAAATTCTGTTTAAATTTACATCTGATTATCCTCCCACCCCTCCCCTCAGTGTCCTTTGAAAAATTGAACATGTCGTCATATTTGTCTACAATCATGATACATTTGTTGCTTGCATGCTTTCAGCAAATGTCAATGATGATCTGTCTAAGTTCCAGTTTATCGTGTAATGAAAATATAACTCTCCACCCTCTGAGCTTAATTTTCTATTTAGCATATGTCTGACGCTTGATTGGTTGATCAAGGCAAACCCACAACTCTATTTTTAATTCTGACCTTGTGTTTCCTCTCTCGATTTATCTTTCAAGAAAAAGAGGTAACACTTTGCTTTTGTAAGTTTCTTAAAAATTATTTAATCACCAGTCACTTACCATTGCCTGAAGAGGCACATCACAGTGCCGAAACACAAAAGCTATTGTGTAGGGATTTCAATATGTTTTTGTTCTCATCTCTTATAATGAAATTATATATATATATATATATATATATATATATATACACACACACACACACACACACACACATTGTTGAAAATTTCTCAGCTTTATTTAAAAGTAATTGAAAAAATTATTTGGTCAGCAGTCAGTCCCCTCCTCGACCTCCTTCATGACCCCTTCCAAGAAGTTTTCACACACACACACACACACACACTGTTCCAAAAATAAGTATACATTTCCTCAGTCTGTAAGATAAATGTTGTCTGAGAAGTGAATCATAAACTTTCATTTGAACAATGAACATTTGTAGCGAAGTGGATTCAAAATTTCAAATGAAGTCCAGTGTTTACCAAGAGAAATCTCTGTACAACCAAACCACACAATTATTTTTGCTTTTTAATAAGAGCCACACTTATCCTTCTAATTCTGATATTATAATTAAGAGGAAATGTCACACTTGATATAAAAATGTGCGTATATTTTGAGGTTTTGAGTGAGCAGACTTCATAGCAGAGCTTAATATCTGTTACCAGGAAGGAAAATGGAAGTTTGAATTTTAGTTGAAGCTGTTTGCATTAACTTCTGAGCTAATCCTCTTGGAAAAACTGTAAATTCACATCTCTTTCTATATATATATATATATATATATATATATATATAGTTTTGTTACACCCACTCTCTGGAGCCTGTATCCATATATATATATATATATATATATATATGAAATGCAATTCAAAACCAAGCTAACAAATTATTTGCCAAAAATGGTTATACAAATAAAAAGTGCTCAATGCAATTTTAAGTAAAATGCAAATCAATTTAAGACATAAAATTTCATAGAAAAACTAACCTTTCTGCTATCATGGTTTCACCATCGTCAGTGTCTTCAGGAAATAAGCTACAATTTTCATATCATCCCCATTCTTCCACAATCTCATATATATATATATACACACACACACACACACACACACACTCTTGAGAGAGAGAGAGAGAAAATGATTTATAAACCTTTCTACTTTTGCTCATGTTTTGCTAGAACAAATTTTCTATCATGTTTACACACCATCCTCACCTCCAATCTCTCGTTTAGTAACTTATTCGGATCAGGATATCTCATTATTGGCAACTTCTCCTCCTAGCAGTCCCTAAGTTAAATGCGCAGGTTTTCTTTACTTTATCCCATTCTACAATAGGGCTCTGTCTTTTTTTCATTTTAGTTCCTGCATATATCTAGCAAATTGTATGCTATTCTTATATTTGCAAGGTTAAATAAAGTTTTATGGTTGTAATAACATAACTTGAATGTTGTTTCTGTGAACCCAATGTACATCTTTTCAGCACTTTTTTCCAGCTCCCTCCATTGCTCTGTAAACAAGACCTTCCACCAAGAATTTACTCTTCAAGGAACAGTTTACTCTATTTTTACAGTTACTGATCAAGGAATTGGTTTAGATCAGATCGATTGAAGGCTCAGAGTTTGTATATTGAACATATTTAGGAAGTCACTAGACTGAGTTGCTTCCCTTTGTAGTTAGAAGTGCCATAGTCTATTTTGGTGCATGTCTCAAGCTATTAAACATACGTTCAATGGCTTAACACTTGTTTAAATACTAATGACTTTGAATCAGTAAAATTATTATTGAGGTAACCCCTCTTTTTTTTTCTTGAACAGTGAAATTAGTAATCAAATCTTAGAGAAAATTTGCATCTCAGTAAGAGGATCTGTGTTTTTTAAAAATATAAAAAACCTAAATGTCTTCTGAAACACATCTGCCCACTAAATGTAATGTTTATCATAATAAGAAATAATGTAAGGTAAAAAAAAATCCATTATTTGCTTAATTATTATATACAACCCTAATTGTGACAAACAACTAACTAAAAACTACTAGATTTCATTAGTAATATAACATGTGTGGAGATAAAAAAAAATTCCCCCAAAAAGGTTCAACTTAATTTTTGTTTTTTATCTCTCTCATTGAAAAAGGCACAAGCATGTCCGGAAATTCCAATTTTTAATATCTTTTCTCATTTATAGTATTTAAATCATTTGGATTGTTGTCTTCATCTTTATTGCCATATTCACAATGTTTTGTCTATTGTACGCTCTGACCTTCTTCAGGTGATATACATTAGAATTTCAAACTGAACTTTTTATTTAGTTCATGGTGGTAGATTGTTCTACTTCCACATGCCATGCCTTTTTTTGAATATCACAGGTGCTGTTAATTCCCTTTAATAACTCAACTCTTTGAGTTTTTGTTCCCTCTGTTGTGGTTTGGTTGAACTTGCATCTCGGGATAAGTCACTTTTTGGATTATTCACCCAACACTTTTATCCACAGCCATGATTACTCAACCATGGACCAGTGGATAAAAGTGTTGGTAGAGTAATCCAAAAAGTGACTTTACCTGAAGAGTTGGGAGTTCAATACCTGGCCATAGCAGAGGGAACAAAATTTGAAGAGTTGAGTTACTAAACGGAATTAATGGAAACCAAAATATCCATTCCATGCTACATGGAATTAGAACAATCTACCCCCCATGGACTAAATAAAGGATTTGTTTCAAAATTCCAATGTATATCACCTGAAGAAGGTTGGCGTGTACAGTGACCGAAACGTTGTGAATATGGCAATAAAGATGAGGACAACAGCCCGAACAATGTAAATAGTTATAATATCTCATCTCAGAAATGTAGACAGATATCTTTTCTCATCATGCTTTGATTTGGTCAAAAGGCCAACAAATATACAATATTATTATTATTATCAATATTATTATTTTTATTTCACTCTCAAGTTTCTTTCATCAGCCAACTGTATCAATCAATCAATCTCTCTCTCTCTCTCTCTCTCTCTATATATATATATATATATATATAATTTTTTAGCACCTGTTAGGACCCCAGCTCTGGGCAAATAGTTAACCCTTAAACTGGGGTCAAAACACTAGGAAAATAGGTTTTAATACTAGAAAAAAAATTATTATTACCAGCAATAAATTTTTGAAGAAAAAAATTATTACCAGCAATAATTTTTGATAAAAAATATTACTAGCTATACATTTTTGATAAAAAAATATTACTAGCTATACATATTTGAAGGAAAAATATTACCAGAAATAGATTTTTGAAGGAAAAATATTACCAGAAATAGATTTTTTGAGGGAAAAAAAATTACCAGAAATAGACTTTTGGAAAAAAAATATTACCAACAATAAAAATTTTGTCAGCATTAAATAACCCATTGACATTGATATGTTGTAAAACAAACCAAACCAAATCTAACTTCATTATGATACCAATAACATTCTGAAAGTATATGCTATATAGAAATTATTTAATTTCAAAACTCTGGAAGATATTTTCTTCATTATGAAAAAAAAAAAAAAAGAAAATTGATCAAAATAATGATATGAGCTGGCATATAAATGAGATGTTGAAATTGAATGATAAAATTGTAAAATAAAATTCAGTAAACTGGAAATTATGTTAAAAATTATATGCAAGTGCTGCCAACAATAGCAGATGTACAGTTTCAGAAAATAATAATAGCAGATAAATATATAAGATATAGTGATATAGATCTGTATAATAGCTGAGCTGAGGTAGTTTTGTACTTCTTGCCAGGGTCAAAGGTTGGTGTTGAGCATAGGTAAAAGCATGATTTTTTTTAATGTTTGTTTTTTGGAGGTGAAGAGAGGTATGTAGTATTACGAAGGGGAAGACGTTTTTTGTGTGACACATTTTGTCCTTTGGGACTTCATCAGACTAAGATTATGTTTACATTGATGCAAAGACACATGTACACAAATGAAAGAGATGTGGGTTATCAGTTATTGTGAAGTGTATGAGTGTTGAAACAGATTAGTTTGATTTAGCCTTGTTAGTTAGATAGCCCACTATAAGAGGGGTATAAAGCAAGAAAATCAAATTGTAAAGTGAACAACAAATTTATATAAATATAAATCAATTAAGGTCTTTACAATAAAATTAATGTATTTTGGTTGATACAAGGTCGTGAAAATATTCTTAGTAGTCCTTGCAAAAATGAGTTTATGTGTACGTAGGCAGGAACGTATGTGTGGATGTATGTATGTATGAGTGTTATCGTAGGGTAGGAACGTCTTTGAAGTAATCGCTCAATCTTAAAATGTTCCTTTAGTTTATCAAGTATAAAAGAGGTGAGGGTGAAAGGTAGAGATAATAATAACGCTCACTTGATGTTTGTCAAGGGACGTCTTAATACGCTTGTCTCCTTCTCTCTGGTGACAAGCGAACTTGCCTGTCTTTTATTTTGTTTTTGGGGGCTTGAAAAAGTCATTTGGGAATTCACTCCCAGATATGATTCAGGCCTTTTCATTGGACGATGAACAAATTTTTGCATCAGCTCGCAAAAAGGTCCGTGAAAGTATTTGTTTCTGGGAATTGAAGATTATTTGAATTTTGTTTTTAAATGATTCCTAGTTTTCTATTGGCCAAAAAACATTTTGCATCAAGGTGTGAAATTTTACGAGTTTTGTTTTGGATTCACTTTTGCGTGTGTGTTAAGCAAAGTTTGTAAATTTGAGTCTTCAATTTCTAACAAAATGGGTCAGTGCTTAGCATTTGAATTTTAATTCTAGATCTTGTTTTGTTCACTACACTAATAATTTTAAATTTAATTTTTTCTTTTTAACATGCGTTTTTGGCATAAAATCTTGCCAATTTCATTTAGATTATTTTTCCTGTTTATGTTTCCATCATTTTTGTTATAAATTTATGTATCATTTTCCCAATGTTTGCTTTGAAGACAAAGCTCTCTCTTTATTTGGACAAATAGGGCAACACAATCTACTGTAACCAATTTTCCTTTCAATTCAAGGATGGCTAGGTTGTCAAACCACTTATATAAATTATTAGGTAAAAATCTATGGGTCAGGTAGTCTGCAAGTGTAATACTCTAAGTGTAATAAAAAAAGAAACAGAAAAATTGACTTTGATCACACCATGGACCAATTCCCATCAAGAAAAGCAACAAAGGTGAAGTTGTAATTGTCAACTTGTATTATGACTTGTTAATTAAAAAAGTTAACAAGCTTACCTTACATTTTTGAGCTAATATTTTGGTAAAGTTATCTAAAAGATGACTGAACATGTCAGATGTTTGAACAGGACCACAATTTGAATCATCTCCATATAGCCATTGAAGAAAGAAAGAATTGCAGTAAATATGATTTTTCAGACAATTAAAACTAGTGTGAATTCCATCCTCACTGAGTAGATGATACTTGACATTGTTCCAAGCAGACTAAGTTAAGCTTAGTAAAAAATAATCTACTATGGATTAACAATCTGCAAGCTCATCTTGTAGACTGTTATGAAGACTGGGTTTGATCTTCACTTTGTACCTTGCTGGGAGAGTTCTATAATTCCAATCAATGTTAGTTACCAATTGGTAATTTTGCCCAGATAAAACAAAAAAACAAACAAACCATAAATGTTGATTTTTACAGTGGAGGTAGGTAAGCAGGCCTGCCTCATTTTGAAAATTGGAGCAATACAATCTTTATACCTTTGCATTTTGTTTCCCTTTAGCTCGCTGCTGGATTAAGTTAAGCGAAGTAAATATTGTGGAGGCACAGTGGAGTAATGGTTTGTGGCTTGGATTGAGAATCCGAGAGCTAATCGAGAATTCTAATCAAGTTCATTAAATTCACTTACATGCTAATACCCTTGGGAAAGGTATGAATCCATCTCTTCTCCCTCCAGCTATGGGTAAAATATCAGGACAGATGGTGTCCTATAGTCTTGGATGGCAACCAGTCTAGCAGAAGGAAAACCTAAACTGAAACCACCTGCTTCCTTGTAGGTCCCACCTCTTTAGGCAAAACCTGGAAGAAGAAAATTCAGAAACAGATCTACATCTCTGAGGAGGGACTAGGTAACCTCAACATCCCTGTGGCAAAAGGAACCAGCAAGTTCTGTTCTGCTTTCAGTGTCACCATGAACCACAATTCTGAGATGGAGAGTAGTGATAACCACAGTGGTGTAAAAAAAAATGTGATAACTGAATAAAATGAATGAAGTAAATATTGTTATTTATATTTGAAATAAAATTTAGATCAATTTAATTCTTTTAGGGAATAGAAGTTTTGAAACATGTACCAACATTCAATAAATATATTAAACATTTTTTGTCTACAGTTTTATGTTGATTGTATGGCTTAGTAATTTTTCCATTTTTAAAAATTCTTATTTCTATTCTACTGTCTAATAGTTGTTTTTGAAATATTTACAAACCTTTTAGTTTGTATATACTTTAAAACCAACTAAGACCAATTTTTATGCACAGAAATAATTACAATTTTGTTTGAATTCTGATAATCATCAATGTACTATGTTCTGGCTTATCTCAATAAATGTCTCGGTAAATGAATTGAATCCATTTTCAGGTTTATGTGCTTCTCTCACAATCAATCGAAAAAATAACAGCAATCTGAAACACAATCATTCAGTGGTTGAAATGAATGATTATTACCTAAATTGGTCTCTGTTATTAAATGATAGTGTCACCAATTTGTTTGCATTCTCTGTTAATGAGGCATATCACTGGCCGAGTAAGAGTGGGTTATCTTTTTTAAATGTTGAACAGTCATTCAGTTGCTAATTGTTACCATAGTAATTGACTAAATATGGAGAGGTCAAAAGCAGCTTTGAGTTCAGTTATGAATGTAGTTTTAAGAAGTACTCTACCATTGTATGTGTTACTTTTTAAGAGAAAATTATGAAACAAAGATTATCATTGAATTTTCTCCCTCAGAGATTGTGTAAAAGAACTTTTATTTATTTATTTTATTATTTTGTATCAAGATTTTTTTTTATATAAATGCTAATTAAATAAATAAAAAGAGAAGAGTACTCTATAATTAGCATTTAATAATTATCTTCTTTAAAAATGAATTTTTAAAAATTTCAGTATGAATACAGACTCTATATTATTCAGTGACAAGTCACTTGGATAGCTTTTGAATTTTTAAAATTAATGAATTTTCTTCTATGTACAGTGTCTCTTCAGGATGTGGGCAATCATGAATTTCGCAACTTCCTGTCCTTTGTAGTTCTCAGCAGTGTTGTCTTTTTAGTCGATTGGTATCTGTTTACCCAGATTTTAGTTGCTATCTGAGTGTTAGGATTTCAAACATTTAACAAAAACACATCTTTTAAATAAAATATATAAATGGTTATTTTCTGGAGGAAAAGTAAAATCAGAATATCAGAATAACATATATTCTTTTAAGAAATATGCAATGACAATAAAATGTTCAATTTTCCTTGCAGTGAAGTTTGTTTTATAAATTACTTAAGTGTTCTCTTAGTATGGTGTGAAATGTGTGAACAGACTTACTTTATGATGGTCAGCTTAAAGTGTTTCATAGACAAAGGCTTAGACACTTGCTGGTTGATCCCTTCTATTGTGTGTGTGGACAAGGCCTTAGTTGGTGGCAGCTGCTAGCTGCTTCTTTTCTATTGTGTTTGTGTATACATGTGTAGATCAAACTGGCCTCCTTTCAACCTTATGAATTATGCTTCTGTTTTTACATCTGTAAGGGGTTTCAAAATCTAATTTTATCTAGAGGTGTGAACTTTTTGAATACAAGTTTTTCATTGGTTAAAGATAATTTCACACTGGCTTACTAAAATATTTATCTTGAATTTGCAGGAGTGGTGAAAGGTATTATTATTGTTATTTTCTAAATGATTTGAAGATAATACATGGTAGGTCTACAACTATGTTCGTAAGTATTTTGGCAGTATTTGCCCTTGTAATAATTGTTTATCAAATAAACCTGTTGGGATTTGATTGGTTGAAAAATATATATGTATGATTTAATTCCAATAAGCATCCTTAAGTAATCCCTGTCCTGCCAATCATTTACACAAACTCATTAGGTAGGTTATGAGCTGTTTTTCTATGTCCCTATTGCCTTTAATATAACCTGTGAGTGTCAAATTCTCTAAGCCTGCTTTCCTTATGTGCCCAAGAAATTTCAACTATCTCTTTTTGATTTTAACTATTTTTTAAATTTGAATCTGAAACATTTTATTTTTTCATTTTTCATTATTACTTCAGAAAAGTCAAGGTAAGTGGTTACTTTGAATTTAAGAAAAAAAAGTTTAATGCATTTTAGTGGTACCTTAGTTATAAAGAATTAGATTTTTAACATTATATATTGTTTTTAAATTTACTTATTTCTGAGATGAAGGTAAACAAAATACAAACATTTTCTTTTGATTCTGATATTAATTTATCTAATAAATCATACAGCATTTATTTTGATTAACTGTGTTACTAAGAATAATTACTTCACTACTTATTTAAATGTAAAAAACAGTCTTCTTTTTCCATGTCCCATGCTCTTTCAGGACATGAAAGACCATGGCTCTCCACCATTTCTTGGCCTTTGTTGTTTTTAGTAAAGTTTGTCTTTTTGCTATCTCTTCTAATCCTTGTTATGCCAACCATTTACACAAGCTCATTAAATAGATTAGTCTGTTTTCCTCTGTCTCTGTCCATCTTGCCTTTAGTCTATCCTGTGAGAGTGAAATTTTTCAAGGCATCTTTCCTCATTATGTGCCTTAGAGATACAATTATTTGTTCCTGATATTAAGTATAAATGTCTATTTGTTTACATTTCCTCTAAAACTTTGTTGTTGCTCACATGTACAGTCCATGGTATTCTCAGCATCCTTCTGTTGAAATACATTTTTGTTGCCTTGAGTCTTTTCTTCATCTGTGATGAGATTGTCCAACATTCTCTGCCATAGAGGATGACTGATATATAACAGTTCAATAGTCTTTTCTTTGTTCCTCAATAAATTTTCATGTTTCTTGATACTTCACTTAGTTTTCATAAGGCAACTTCTGCAATTACAATGTGCCCTCAGATTTTGGTGTTGCATTTTCTTTCTGATAAAACACTTTCTAGATATTTAGATTTTTGTACATACTTGATTTTTGTGTCTCCAATTCATAGTTCATGTCTTGGACTATTCCTTTTGCTGACAAACATATATTGTCTTTGTACAATTGATGTTTAGTCTTCACTTTTCTCTACTACCTTCTGTAGGAGTTCAAGTGACAGATGCCTATAAAAAGTTATTTATAGATAATTTGTTTAAATAATGCATTGACTATTATTTGCATCAGGTGGCAATAATTCTAAGTAAAATCATGAGCTATAATAAGTAAAAAAGTAATCATTTTAAGTCTCTGTATATTGGTGTCATAATCTTATCATTCTACTTATTTTGAAGAAAATATTTCTAAATTAAAGCCATGGAGAATTTATATCATACTATTAATATTAATTTCTTTATGTTCCAACAACAACAGCAATGATAAAAATAATGATACAAAAACAGTATTAATATTAATCTCAGCCTTATTAAGAATGTATCAGTATTAAAATTTTGCATGTTTTTAATATTAGTATTATTTTTAATAATAATACATTAACCTGAAAATCAGTAATTTTAATATCAGTATTATTACTACTACTACTAATAATAATGATTATTTTTTATTAATATATCAGTATGAAAAATGATATGATTTCAATATAAGTATCAAGTAGGCATCCATTTATCTTGTGAAATAAATGTAGTAGTGCATCAGTAATTACTGATAGCAATAATAATAAGAATTAAGGGTTATGTCCCTTGTTGTTTGTATGTACCTATGGGAACTGTTCCATGAGAGTTCTAATAAAGTTTGTTAAATTGTTAATACATGTTTGTTGTTAGTCCTCCTATCCAAGTAGCAGTAGCTCAGAAAGTGATTCATGTTCTGAGATGAATGTTACCCTCATGAACAAAATACGTAATACACTGTTTAGTCAAAATTCAGTCTTTTGATGGGGGAAACTGAAGGGACCTCTCTGTTTCTTCATTATCTGAGAGGAGATTGTCCAACATTCACTTCCATATAGGAGGGACTGATATTAAATAACAGTCCTTTGGTGGTGAAACTGAAGTTACCTCTCCAAGACTAGGTGATGGTATATTGAGGCTATGCATTTCCCAGACCACGTGACTCTCAGTTGTATTGACAAGATCAAGAAGAATACAGGGTATTGTATTTGTGGTTAGTTTGGTTGCAGGATTGCCAGAAGTTTGTCTGTATTGACAGCCAACTGGCTTTGGGGCTCCACTCCAGATTTTCTGTCTGGATTTACTTCCATAGCCTTTTCCTCCACAACTCAATGGAGGTTTAAAATCAGGGTTTTCCTTCTCTTAGGTGGACTGCCTTTCTGCGCTAACAAGCTCCATCTACCTGAATATCAGTATTTTATGCTTGCACAGCATAGAGTTTATTGGCAGGCTGTTCTGTTGCATTTACTTTAGCATTAATGCTCTTGGGAAGGGTATGAATCTATTTCATCTCCACCCAGCTACAGGTTAATAACAGGGCAAACTGGGCTCTCTTGCTTTGTTTGGTAACCAGTCTAGCAGAACAACAACTCAAATACTGGTTGCATTTGGGGTTAGAATTTCCACTCTACAAACAACTTGTTATGGAAACCACAGCAGTAACATATGTGGGAAGTTGGTAGTCCTCTGCTCCACTAAAATATAATAGTTAATATAATAGTATATACATTTATAATTTTGCTTTTATTAATCTGAAGGTATTAAAATTTAATTTTTAACCTTTATCATGATGGAAGTGAAAATTGTTGCTGTAGAATTCTCTCCCTTTGCCACTCTGGGCACATTATGTTGCCTTGAAACAGTTGCTGTAAGTATTTGTCATCTGTTGTTTCTGGTATTTTAAGCTGGAAATCACCTATTATTACTTTGGAATGAGGCTAAACTTCTGTTTTCTGATACCATTTTGAATTCTTCTAGACTCTACATGAGGTGCAACATCAATTAAACCCACATTAATTTTTTTGGCAACTTTTTGTAAATAAAAGCGGCTGCATCATCATCCAACAAAACCTTTATTCAGGAGTTTTTCTTTGATTCAGACTCTGATGATTATTTTGAAGGCTTTACTCAAATGGATATTGATGTTGAAGTGGTGAAGATGATACCATCATGTCACTACATGGAGGAAAATATTGATGACCAGTAGCGGCTACTATCATCCATGGCTGACTAATTTTACGGAAGCTACTGGCAACCATCGATATACATGATAGCCTTTCTGAAGGTGAATTAATTTGTCTTTTATAAATAATGAAATAACAACTTTATTTGTCAATGAGACAAATAAATATGATAGGTTAAAGAAAGACCAAGCAAATGTTAGTGTCTTTTTGTATGTAAATACGAGGAAGCATGTCACTTTTTTGATGAAATGAATTCTTAGCCATTTTGCTTTTTATTGCATCCCAGAACTCCACAAGGAGTAATAAAAGTTAAAGTATGTTGAATTGTTAATGTATTTGTTTTTTTATTTTGTTTTTTATTTTGTGTTTCAATTTTTTTTTTGTTTTCAATGTCAAAACACAATACATTACATCAAAATATTACTCATCCATTCTTTTATTAGTATACAAAAAATAAAATCTATACACACAATACAAAGAAAGTTATAACAATTTTAAAACAGTAGGTGTTCATTTTTTTGTGCCCTTAAAAAAATGGAGTGGCAGGAGGATAAATTCTAGCAAGAAATTAGTTTGGTAAAAGTTAATATCAGTATAATATTGGCACTAAAAGCACATATAAATTAGGAGGTTTTCCCCAAAATTACTTGGATCAATCTAATGATCAAAAATCAGAATGGTTGTGCTCAGAAATTATTAGCATTAAAAATACAATATCATTATTAATAATGACAATATTAAAAACATAAGTGCTATATCATGGGCTGTTTGTTTCTCCTTACATGAAATAAGATTAATCATAATTTTTTTAAAAAATATTTTAACAATGCATGACATATCTTTAATTTCACTATAAAATCTATTGTTGGTCATTTTACTATAAAAATGTAGTGTTGGTAAATTCTTTTATTAAAATATATTACTGGTATTTTTACTATAAAAATGTATTTTATATTTTCCCAGTGTTTTGCTCTTTGTTTGGACATTCACTATTTGCCCTTATCTCTGGCCTTAATAGATGCTACCAACTGGTATCAGAGTAAAGCTGGAAGCAAAAGCAATTAAAAGGTAGTTCCACATTCTTCATAACCTCCAATTTCTCAATAATTGTCCTTGCTGCTGGATCTAGTTTATTGACTTACCCAGGACTAGTGGCCTCATTGTGAGGTTGGGTGGGGGTGTTTCAGCTCCCTCTGCAATGGTGCAGTCAGCTTATTTTACAGCCTCAGCCAACAAGGTAACTCAATTTATAAATAATATATGATAAACACAAATGTTGAAGTAGGCAGAAGTTCATTTGAATGTATGATAATAATAGTATGAATTTCAAATGTGGAAATGTACTTTACCAATCAGATTGCTTAATTGGCATTTCAATTTTCATTGGATATTTGGCAGTCTGGCATCTGCTTTAAATCAAGTTTGACACATCACTGAAAGACAAAGTATTATATCTTAGGCTGAAGAAACAAAATAATTTGTTTTATACATATTTAAATAATATTAATTTTTAAAGTACCAGATTGAAAATTGTTCATTAAAGATCTTTCAAATATGACTGTAGCATTTTTTTTCCCAAAACTTAGCCTGCAAAATAATGATTTGCTTTATATACCAGTGCATCTTACATTCTGAAAAATATGGAATAAAAAGGATGCAATAAATAGACTATAAAGACGCATTGAGGTGAATCCTCAGTACTATGCTCTGGTTTCAGTGCAAGTTTCAGGTTTTATACATTGTCCTCACTTGACCTTTAACCCTCTGACTTGCTTTTGAAGATAACAGGCCTTTGCCTCAATCAAAACACTACGAAGTGACATGCATAATGTGACAGTTAATATTGCATGTTAAAACCTGTTTTAATTACTGTTTAAACTTACAGAAGTAATTTGACACTTAAAACAGATGCCTACCTCACTTGATTGGTGATCAGTAACTGGAGAAATAATTTGAACTAAATGTATAAACAATCCTTTAGTTGTTATATACAGTTGGGTTTTGAGATTCTTGCAGTAGTGGTCCTATGAAAACAATGTTTTATATATATATATATATATATATATATATATATATATATATATATAAAAGACAAAGGAATTTAGCCAACTCATTTCAGCCTCTGATATCAAGGCAGATGCAAGAATTTTATTTTGTAATAAGTATTTATATACAAGGGCAAAAATGTTATTGGTTTTCCAAAATTTTTAAATTTAAGAATGCTCATAAATATTCATCAGGTTAGCCCAAAAAGCTATGGAAGATGCAATTTTAATGCCTAATAAATGTGTAATTGATGTTCTTGAAATTTAAATACTAAGTTGCATTAAAATTTCAAGAACATCACTTACTCACTTTCGTTTATTAGGAACAGAGACCCTTGATGAAAACCAGCCATGTGAACAAAGATTTTAGGTGTGGTTTCTGAACAATAGACCAACTACAAACAAAAGATCAATTCATCAAAACAACAACAACAGAATATAACAAACTGCTTTGTTTATGTTTGTTTGACTATGAAAAGGCATTGACATGTAAGAACTTGAAGTAATCTTTAACTCTCTATGAGAAGAGTATTAACAGAAATTAGCTGAAGTTTGTGATGATATGTAAATGTTCAGTGTTGTCAAATAAACTATGTTATTTGTTTTGCTTGGTAAAACTAATAAAGATGGGGTAATTTACTGATTTGATAGTCTCAACAGGAAACCACTAAAATGGAAATTGGTACAGACAGCAAGTTCCATCATAATAAGATATTTTTTAACAGTTTAAGTTGAAATAAAAAAAAAAGAAAATTAATTTTCAGTCATCAGACAGTTGACTCAGAAATGCTGGTTTGGAGCTACGCCAAACCAGTTGATGAAAAAATAACTTAGTCTCTACTATATGACTAATTCCTTCAGCCACTTTGAGGGGAAGCCACTTGTTGCATTGCAGTTCAGCCCAGACACTAGTTTTGTTCCTTCAGTCAGATCATTACCCATGAGTGAAAAGCAAAACAATTTCTTGCAGGAAACCAGATTTTATTCTAGGTTTGTAACCTACTGCTATAAGTGAATAAAGTTGAAATGAGGCATAGGTGAAGGAGGAGGTCCACAGTCTAACAGGTGTCTTCCTTGTCTGTTCTCCAAGGCCCACTTCATCTCTCTGTGTGCTTTTTCACATAATGGTCAGTTTTATAGATAATAATTTTCTTTGTCTTGTCATCTTTGTCTAAAAAAGCAATTTATCTTCATCCCGTGACTTTCTCTCTGTCTGAGCCTCTTGCTCTGTACTTTGAAGTTGACTTCACTTACTGATAACCATCAGTTGAAAGTAAATGTTCTGAATCCATTTTTGTGACAGGTTCAGCTGTTTTCAATTTAAGACCTCAGTTGACTGATATTACTACACACTGTTTCAGCAACCAACAACGAAACCTAAACTGTAAGTAAAGAAGGGTCTGTAATGTTATTGGTCCTGACATAGCATCTCAATTTTAGTCATTTTCCCACCACAGTGACATAACTTCCTTCTGTTTTTTCTAGAAATATTTTCATGGTGGCAGTTCTGATCTCTGGTACTTGAATGCAGGAATTTAAGCATACTACTAGATTAGCAACTGTTTTACTGTTGAAATAGCTAGATATAACTAAGTTCTATTCCAATAATGTGTTCTCTCACACTTCTCACCTGTGGAACTCTCTTCTGGTTTCTGCTTCTCTGCCATCTATGATCTTAAAAAATTTAAATGAAATGTTATTTGATATCTTCTGTCTTCTTAGATTCTGTTCTTTTATTGTCCTTTCTCTTTACTAACATTATTTTCCTTCATTCTCAATAACCCCCTTGCATCTTAGTGGCATTATCACCTTGCTTGGGGTAAAATGATTGAAAGAAAATATTCACATCTTTGCATGAACTTTGCAATAAATTTTCCTTTCCATGAACTCTACTTTTTCTTTTATTACAAATTTAATAACACAAAAACCACACAGTTTAAATATAAAGGCTCTATCCAATAAAATGTACACAAATAAATAAATACCTCTTTAATATATGAAACTTTGTTGTACTATGACTGATGTAAGTAAATTACACTGCTAAAGATTTTTTTTTGAAAATCCACTTTGTCTTATGAATTCAAGTTTGACTAACCAATTAGCTCTATCAGAAATAACTGAGACCTTGTACATTAACAGTACTGCCATAATTTGCCTATTGTTCCTTTGTATAAGAAAATATATAAATAAACTGTAAACAGGAGGAGGCAAGGGGATACTAAATAGTTTACAGAAGGTCTTGAAAGAATCTTTTTGAAAATAAACTAGGAAGAAATGGGAGTTAGCATTAATAAATGGTATTTAAACCATCTAGGATTTACTTAAATATATATATATATATATATATATATATATATATATATATATATATATATATATATATAAGATTCATCTGAGGATTTAAAAAAAATGTAAACTGACCTAAATAGAGAAAGGATTAGAAATTAAAAGAAATAAAACAAAAGTCATGTTGTCTCATTGTAATGTCCTGAAAAAAAAACTCCTATAAATAGCAGAGGGAGTGCTGGAAGATATCCAAGAAAAAAAAGAACATCTCTCTCTCTCTCTCTATGTATGCATATATATATATATATATATATATATATATATATATATATATATACATACACACACACACACATTTTTTTCTCATGGTAGTAAAGCTGTTTCATGAATGATGCAATCATTAGGTGCAAATTGAAAACTGACCATTGCATACTGTAATAATAGTGGAGCAGTACATTTATTTACAGTGGTGGTGGTGGGAGTAATAAAAATTTTTTATATTCAGAGTGCGATGGATAAATTGTCATCTAAATTACATAAAAAGGAAAATAACACTGACATCTCATTTTAACAGATATATTTACCAAAATTACAGAAATATCTTGAAATATGAAAGAGTAAGTTATTCAATATAATAGCCATTGGCTTCAACCATGGCCTCCAGATGAATATGGAATCTCTTGCAACTTTTCTGGATGATCTTGTTTAAGTAGGTGGATGCTGCCATAATTCTTGCCTTCATTTCATCTTTGGTGTTACAAGGAGTTTTGTTGGTTTCTTGCTCAACTGTGCCACTCACATAATAATCAAGGGTGTTGCAGTCTGGGGAGTTAGATTGCCAGATATAAGGGGTGATGTGGTCACAGAAATTGTTTGACAGCCATGACTGGGTTCTACTACTTGTGTGGCATGGGGCAGAGTCCTGTTGCCAGATATAGGGTCTACCAGCGGCCACCCTCTTGATACAGTGCAACATTACCTCCTCAAGGCACTTGATATAGGCCTGCATATTGAGTCTGAGACCCCATGAAAATGAATGGAGTCTTAATGTTGCCATCACTAGTGAGCACCCCAAACAGCATGATGTTGACTGGATGTATCATCCAATTTTTTCCTAATCCTCTGCACTGTGATCAGAGTGACACCGAAACATTCTGAAATATTCATATTGGAGCTTCTGGCATGAATGCCAAATAATACAGCATGCTTTCTCCAAATTTCTGGCAAAATGAATTGCATCAAGGTGCTCCTTTTCTCACAGACGGTGCCCAACTGACCCTACTATACTGTGCAGCTTTAAAAAATAAAAAACAATGTGCATGTATGAAAATAAAAATATAAAATGGTGGCAATTTACCCATCGTACCCTGTATATATACATTGTTTTAAGGCATGCTGTATTTATGGGTAAAAATGATCAATATTAGGGATAGAGCATGTGTAAATGTAAACCAGTGAGTTGATAGGCATACATATACTCCATGAACTTCACAAAATAATCATCAAAAATTATATAGGCCTCTAGAAGGACAACGATTTCATAATTCTAAGAATTTGTAACCAACATAAAACAGACAAAACCAGAAAAATAATTAAAAAAATTTTCAAAAATATCAGATTTGACATAGATCTGAAAACATACCTGAAAGAGGTAAATTTCCTAGCTGCTACACTCAGCCTAATAAAAGGTGCATATAAAAAATAATGGATTTGATATGAACCTAAAAGCAAACCTGAAAAGCCACATATCAACCATATAGAAAACTCAACAAGAAACCACTTTAAATACACACATCTTCCAAACACTTGCCAACAATAATCAAGCAGATTCCACAGTCAGTTAACCATAGTTTATTTGACAATTCTTCTCATGAAACCATTTTCAGTAAAGCCAAAAATGATTATGAAACAGGTTGAAAAAAATAGATTTTCAGTAACACTTACATATCACAAAAAAACCAACAGAAAACAAAATGTGATATGGTTCAACCCAGTGTAGAATAAAAATATAAAAACAAAATTAGGAAAAATATTCATTACTCCTCCCCCAAAACTTCCACTGCATCAAGCACTCTCCACAAGATATTCAACAGCAACACAGTAAAAATCAGCTACAGCAGCATTGAGAACATGATATGAATAATAAAAAAGAACAGACAAATAACCAACAAATCACCTGCACAAACTAAACCCACCTGTAACTGCCAAGTGAAGCATGAATGTCCATTTAAACAAAGCAATATAATATACCAAGCCATTGTAAAAACAGCAGATAACAAAGAAAAATATACATAAAAGTAATTGAAGAACATTAGAAACAGAAACTACACATACAAAACATCCTTTACCAATAGTAGATATGCAACAGGTCAGCCATTTCTAAACATATATGGGAATTTAAAAATCAAAATATACCAAAAATATCATTTAAACTTTGGAGGAGAAAATAGCCATAATCACCTTCCCAGACCAACACAACTTTAACTTATCTCAAAATTGCAGACATGAAAACAAAATTTTTACATCACATAAAATGAAAAGCTAGAAAGGAATAAAATGTCACAAAGAAGAAACAAATGTGTGTGATATATACAATGCAGATAACGTAAATCACTTTAGATAAAGCAAGTAATTTAAACTAAGTAAAAACGATACCCTCTTCCCAAAAGGAAAAAAATATGTAAATCAATTTAATAAACAAATTAAGAATGTATACATAAGCACAACTAAGTAAATTTAATAAAAATATTCAACAAATAATGAATACAAAATATACTGAGTAATTAATAATAATGAATTAAAAGGAAACAAACAACAGCTGCAAATAACCACATTCTAACCCGCAATTATTTCTACTAGTAGCCTTTAGAATAATTTGAAATATTACCAATGTTGCCTTTCCAATGAGGAAAATACTTGATCTTGCTACCATAATGCTCCATTGAGCAGTTGAGTTATCTCACGTCACACTTGGCCTGAATATTGATTCCAAACATGAAACACTGTTACCACTTGATATTGACCTCAGTGCCCATTCATATATCATTTCACTCCAAGGTGATAAACACACTAAGATACAAAGGAGTTACTGAGAGTGAAAGAAATGAAGAGAGAGGACAATAAAAGACCAGAATAAAAGGATACAGATGACAGTTGATGTTGTATTTAAATTGTTGACAATCATAATTGACAGGAGAGCAAGAAGCTGGAAGTGTGTTCTATAAGTGAGAAGTGTAAAAGAAGAAACTATACTGTAGCAAAAAAAGCTTCAAACTTTGTTTCTTTCCTTGCAAACAATGCGTTCAAATAATTGATGTGGCAGCCCAATTTCACAATGAAATAAACAAATCGCATCCCCAGGGGCAGAAAGAAATGTCAAAATCATGACTCGCAGGTCCAATGTCACAAATCACAATACACATAAATGATCAATTCGATAACAAAAACTAATTTTATCAAGAGGACAATTTTTTCATTGGTCAACAGGTGGGAGAGGACAAACAATATTAGCATATCTGAGATACATTTATGGCAATAGCTGCAACTGACTTGTTTCTTTTTTTGATTATTTTCTCACCGTTATATCGTACAGACCTTGCTGGTACCGTCCCAGCTCACTAGGCCATGACAGATGAATCACAGGTGTAAAGGGTGGGACAGTACTGCACACACTGCACCCCATCTAAAAACCCCACTGTACAGGCTCAAGGGACATGGAATGTCAGAAGCATGCTTGACACAGTTCATGGCAACCAACTTGAATGTTGCTCAGCACTGATTGCATGTGAACTGTCCAGGTTAAATGTCAACATTGCTGCCCTTAGCGAGGTTTGCTTTCCAGGCAAAGGCAGCCTCCAGGAGCATGGTGCTGGATACACCTTCTGGTCAGGGAAACCTGCACCAGAGAGATGTCTTTCAAGCATTGGCTTCATGGTCAGCATCTCCATCCCTGCCAGGCTGGAAAATCTGTCAAGCGGTCTTTTTGACCGCATGATGTCTATGCGCCTCCCTCTGAAGAACAACCAGTATGTCATGCTTTTTAATGTGTATGCTCCAACTTTACAAACTGAACCTGCAGAAAAAGACAAGTTCTACTGGAGTTCCGCAGCCATTTCCAAAGCACCCCTGCAAGGGACAAGGTGATAATCCTTGGCGATTTCAAGATGCAGATGACTGGAAATGAGTACTTGGCAAACACATCATTGGTAACTGCAATGACAATGGGCACTTGCTGCTGGAGCTTTCCACTGAGCAGCAACTTGTCATTAACACTATCTTCCAGCAAAAGGACAGTCTTAAAACAACCTGGATGCATCCTCGGTCCAAACATTGGCACCTCATAGACTAAGTTCTTGTATATCAGTGAAACCTTAAAGACATCCTTCACACGAAAATGATGTTCAGTACCATTGCCTTTCAAACCCAAATCAAGGAAGAGAGAAAAAAAAAGAAAAAGTTCAATCCGACCAAGCTTCAGTCAGCTGAAGTGAAAGCTGACTCTCAGGTAGGCCTCCAGTCCAAGTTTGAAAACAGCGACTTCACCTGATAAATTGCCTCCCAAAGAGACTTCAGATGTATTTCCACTAAGCTGAGTGTACTTTTCTTCTAAGGACATATTCAAGGCATCTCTTATTTTGTCCAGTCCCTCATCATTAGAGGACTCTTTGTCGACATCACTTATTGACCCCTCACATTGCACAACATTCTATCAACACAAACCTCGCACAGGCTTCTAATCCCTGTGATATGTCCCACTTGATATTGAGTTGTAGATCTGTTTTGAAGGGATTTTGCTCACACACGGTCCCCTAATCCATATGTTAATTGTCCACATTCTTGCTTTGGTGGTGGTGTTTTGTCAATACCTTATATGCCCTAACTCTATAATGGTATATCTATTAGCAAGCATGATGGAAAGTGATACATCATCTTTGGGCATAATGTTTTCTTGGTGCAGTTCACTTTATGCTTTGGTGGAAGCAATCTACTAATTCTGTTACTGGAGGGGATGTGCACGCAGCAGAAATGGATATGGATTCCATCCATCTAAAAATAATTCCTTGAATGGTTTACTACAGAAAGTAGTGTCATTGTCAGTGAGAACTTCAGCATGAGGTTCCTATTCAAAAAATAGGGCCCTTAAATGATTGATGACATTGATTGAATCTTGTCAATACAATTGTCACCAGATAGTGAATTGAGTGGGTCCACAGCCAATCAGCATCAACATTTAACTTTCCTCTTGGCCATCATACTCGTGATTGGTCAATGGACTGACACTCAACATTCTTTGATTATGGCCTTAACCACTGTCTTTGGACACCACAGGATCAATCCACCTTGCAAATTACAGGGTCTTTTTAATGCCAGGATTCCTGCATTTACTCACAGATGCTGTACAGAAAAGTTTCACTGGTTCTGTCTCTTTCCTCATTGCTTTGAACCATCTCCATGGCACCCTCAACAGTTTGTCTGCTCTGTTCTGGTTGGATTTCACCAGCTTTATGTCCACCAATAAGTCATATTTACTTACCAGTTTTTCCAAGGTGCTGAGCTTCCTCCAAATGAGCATCTCACTTGAGGCTTTTGTGTATATTCTGTCCTTTCTGCTGAGAGTGTCAGATATCCATCCACAAATATATTCAGAGTGAATAAGTGCAACTTTTTTACCTACCATTGAAGTTCTATGAGTATGGCATCTGACTTGGCTATGTTGATATGTTGAGCATTCTTTTCAGGATGAAACCAGTATGCATCCACCACTAAGTCTCCATTTAGCTCAAGGGACCCTCTAGTTGTAAACTCATGTCCATTAACACATCCCTTACCTCACAAAGGGTCATCTTGGAGTAATTTGGTAATGACATCCATAATCATGTTGTTGAGGGGGGAACATCTGTTACTTCATTGTCCCAGCCAGATGTAACTTCAGTTGCTCTGCATTTGATGAAGGCGGTTGAGCCAGCCACAAACAGGAACGTATCCTACTAATTTTTTGCAGTATGAAAATATGTTTTGCTGAGTCAAAACACTTGCTCCTTTCGGTACTTCACTATCCCCACTTACAAAGTATTCTGCTCTCCCCAAACTTGCAAGATGAACACTCAGTTATTCCCCTCCAATCGTTCAATCCAAAATCAGCGTTGTCATATGCGTGTTACAGATATTATGTCTTCATTGACATAGATGTCATCAATATTGGCTGAAGGGACTTAGAGAATGGACTCATCTTTTGCCAGCATGGCATCTACAATGGCTTTTCATAATAGCCGGTGCCACATTGAGTCCAAATCCCATTCTTGTCAGGCAGTATCTCTGTCCCTTATAAATGATGGTTTGAAATGGCTACAGTGATTGATGCGCATATATCTGTAGGTGTACCTTGCAAAGATCAAGCATAGAAACACTGGCTTCTTTCTTCACCATTCTCTCAGTTTTTTGGGCACAGACATCATGAGCCATGTATGTGTCAACATGCTTGTTTAGCTCACAATAATCTAACACCAAGCAGACCTTTCCTGTATTCTTTTGAATCACTGCCATTAATAGGTTCACGCCCCTTGGGGGACCAAGTTCTTTTTCAGATTAAGGTATCAGCCTCCTGTTGTCTATCCATGCCTGTAGTTCATGCTGATATTCACTCTTTGCCTGCTTAGACACAGGGTACTCAGATATTCGGTTTTTCAGATATTCCAGTAGATGGCCATCCAACCACATCACTTCCATGATGCTGTCCAGGTCCTGATATATTGGGCTAATTTACAGTCATTACTGCACAAATATGGGGATTAACAAACCTGACTTTACACATTTTTGTGATGAGAACAGTGCTCAGCCTCTCAATGACATCCATCCATGAGCTAGTCAAATAATAACAATTTGCTCTCCACAACTAGAATATTTATATTGATAGGGTCACAATTGTCTATGTGAACTTCCATTCTTGTGATTCCTTGACTTCTGAGGACCTTTTCATCAACCATCAGCATGTCCAACTCTTGTTTTCTCCTAGACGACAATTGGATATGTTCGTAAGTGAACATGAACAACCTGTATCCACAAGGGTGGTACGTTTCACCTCATCAATCCTTTTGTGGATTACAAGGTGTGTCTCTGTCATGATTTGTGGGGAAGAGAGACTGGCACAGGTGTGGTCAGGTACAAGAGGCATCACAACTGATAGCATTGCATTTACATCCAGGAGAAGGATGGGGCTGGCATGTTACCCCTGACCTGTTTCCTGGACAATCTCATGACAGGTGCTATGGCAATGGTAGCAATGCACCCAAGTTACTTGCCCCTTCCTCGGCAGTTCCTCAGCAGGTGGTTTGTGCCATGACATCTGTAGTACTTAATTCTTGCAGAATGGCCCACATGTTTTCTTGCAGCTGCTACTATCAGTTTCTCTTCTGACTCTTCATTTATAAGCGCCTGGGCCCAGGCTATTAACTCTTCAAGTGGCAGGGAGTCCGTGGACAAACGTGCATGCAATTATGTATTTGGGCTTTCCTTTAAACATCTACTGTCTCACCTGGGCACAGTTTTTGAGCTTTGAACTGATTATATGCAGAGAAACTGTCTGCAGCAAAAGCAGTGTATAGTACATCCTTAATTTGTGCATCATCTGCTCTCTCTTCCTTAGTCAATTGCTGATTTGAGAACACGACCACTTTTATCAATGGAACAATTTTTTCATTGGTTGACAGGTGGGAGAGGATACACAATATTAGCATATCCGAGATGCATTTATGGCAACACCTGCAACTGACTTGTTTCTATTTTGGTTATTTTGTCTTTGGCATATTATACAGAACACATCTGCCCTTTTTCAAAGTGACTTTCTCTTTTGTCACATATACTACTGTGTTTTCTTGTATATAATGCAATCCCATATTTCTGAAGCAAAAATCAGGGAATAAATTACATTCTTGAGTGTAATACAATCATATAGTACAGCTATCCTTATGTGAATTTTTTTTTGGAAACGTTGTACCTTATCCATTAAAATCACAATGTTATATTTGTATAAATCTTTTTAGTATTTTGTGATTTAAAGTTACAAGTACCAGCATACACTATTTATACAGTGACATAATTATGTTGTTGTTAACAAATCTATTTTGTATCGTTTTATTTTTTTTTAATCCTTTAACATATAAAAACTGGATACTTTGTGACAACAAACAGAGGAATATTAAACAATAATCTCACAGCATGGGGATTATCGCTCTGTTTTTCAAGCAGAAAAACTAAAAAAAAAGTACATAATTTATACAATAGTTAGGTCATTGTTGTAACATTAATGTGATGAAAAACATGACAGATCTTGTGTATTTTCTTTATTAATATTTAATCAATTTCAATGAATTTCCTGTCTTTGAGACAAAAAAACATTCAATCATGCTGATTCCCAAAGAACAAATCTTGTCAACATATCAAATATCTTTTGTAGTCTACTGTTATCAGCACCTGCCTACTTTGTGTTTTATTATCTATTGTGCTGAGTGTATTTGCAGTCTTGCTGTTTAAAATAAGAGGATTTTTTAAGCTGAGTAAAAATGTCTGAAAATGTGTACTTGTGTATATTATGGACCCCTTCTTTTTACCTTTAATTTTTATTCAAAATTTCTTGTATTATGCACAAGAAAATACTGTATGTACTTAGGAAAAAATAGCAGTAAATAAAGACCACGGCAATAAAATGACGTATAGCAACTGGGTAGAAAATGTTTTTTCTCTGGGCTGCATTTTCAGAATGAAAATTTGCTAGCACCTCACCAAATTTTATGTGATAAAAAGTACATTTAAAAAAAAAACATTGAGTTAAAGGGAGATAACTGCAAATTCAAAGTCGGAACATTATCATTGATAACTCTCTTCTCCAATTTGCAGAGCCTAGTTATGATATTTTTAATACTTGATATAATACTAAAATATCAATGATAAAATTAGTCAATAATTATTTATAACTATTTATACTGGGACTCATTCATCAATTACAAGTAATCCATAATAATATTTTAAATTTTGAAATCATATTTATTTTTGGCATATGAATTTTTTGAAACTAAATCTTTGATTGTTTTCAATCATTCCACCTCACCTATGAAGCATGCCACATCATTTGGGAACCAGTGACCTATAGGAACTGGGTGGAAAACATTTAACAGGAAAGGAATATGATGAAAACCACCTTACCAATTTCTTTAAAATATATAGTGAAAGCTATGATGTCCCAGTGCAAAACCTGGAAATCAAGTAAATTACTTGACTGCAAATTCAGAAATGCACAAAGACCAGTAGAAAAATCATTACTATGAATGAGAAATGAAAAGATCTCAACATGGATCAAAGAATAGACCACAATAATGGAAGTGAATAGGACACATAGAAAGAAGAAAAGATAACAGATGAAGTAAAAGGTTGCTTGATTGGTGCCCAGTGGGCAACAAATGTAGAAGAAAACCAGGTAAAAGATAAATGAAATAAAAGGGCTTGCTGATACGACATACGGCAGAATAAAGCACAGTCACTGTTGTCATGGAAGGATTTGGTGAAAAGCCCTTGTCCTGTAATGGGCAAGCAATGACTAACACACACACACAAAGTTTGGATGGAAATCCAATGGAATAGTAAATATATAAGACAATTTGGTAAACTTCTGTATTTGACATGTTTTACCAATAAATTAGCAGCATCAGTAAACATAATTTTATTTCAACATATTCTGTTGAAAATTGTCTGATGATACCAGTCTTAATTAAAAGAGAAAATAAATAATTAAGGTGAAAAGGTATAAAAAATGCACTAATTTCCGAGTCTTTCATTGTAAATTTACATCCAGGTTCAAACAGCATGTCTTCTATGTGTCACATCTCTTTAGAATGTGAGCAATCATGACTCTCCACAACATCCTGTTCTTTGTGGTTTTGGATTGATAATCTTCCACCCCCTGCCAGATATACCACACCCTTTCGGGTCCTAGTTATGGGCAAATAGTGAACCTATGAAGAAAAACAAAATACTATGAAAGTGTAAAAATACGTTTTTATATTAAAAATACCAGCAATACATTTTCTATATCGTAAAATCAACAACTTTATTAGCATACAATTGTGTTCAAAATATATATTTAGTTGAAGACCTACAATATTTAGATTTTGGCATCAAATCAACTATTGGTGTTGATATGCTGTTAAACAAAATCAACCAAACTATCTGTAAAATATGTTTACTCTGAAACTATAAAATTATGCACAAAACATCTGTAGTTGAATGGCTTACAATTGCATTCGAAATATATTTAGTTGAAATCATAAAATTGTGTTAAAATATTTAGATTTCAGCATCAAATAACCTATAGAGCTTGATATGCTTCTAAACAAAATCAACCATTTTGTAACAGTATTTATACCACACCCTTTATTTGATTTTTTTTTTTTTTTTTTTTTCCGAGTAAAACTATTTTCTCTCCGAGTTTCTGAGATGAAAACCAAGCCTGGTCAGTACCTAGAGTCTGTAAACTTGAATATGCAAGTGGTGTAATGGATAATGGCTCAGAATAGTTAATTGTAGAGCCAAGTTCCATTTCCCAATGGATTTGTTATATTCACTTATGTACAAATACCCTTGGGAAATAAGGTATGAATCCACTGCTTCTCTCCCAGCTATGGCTTAGCAAGACGTGTATTACTATTATCTAAAAAAACAAAACAAAAAGAAATCACAATCTAAAAAATATTTTCTGGCTTTAAATAACTTGCAAAGGGTTTGATAAGCTGTAGAAAATGAATCAATGAAAGAGATGAACACTTTTCTTTCTTATCACAATGTTTTGTTTATTATATCCTCTTGCCTAGATTGACAAACACTGGAGAACACAATGGTCAAAATGTTGGGATAAAAACAGCAAAGATGAGAATATTAGTTCAAGTGTAAATAATTTAAATAAAGATACTAAATAAAATTTAATTTCTTTTTTGCTATATTTCTGAGCTGAGGCATTTTAATTATTTAAATTGTTCAGATTATTGTCCACATCTTTGTTGCCATATTCATGATGTTTTGGTCATTGTACACTCCAGCCTTCTTCAGGTGATTGGAATTTTGAACCAAACTCTTTATTTCGTCCAGCAGGGTAAATTGTTCTAGTTCCATGTGCTATGCCTCTTCAAGGATACAGGGTCTAGTGGGTAAAAGCATTGGTTTATGTAATCCAGTGACTTGACCCAAAAAGTTTTGAGTTCAATACCTGGCCACAGCAGAGGTGAACAAAAAAAAAAATTGAAGAGTTGAGTTAAAGAGAAATAACTGAAACTGAGATATCAGGAAGAGGCACGGCATGTAGAACTAGAACACTCTAGCCCAGTAGATGAAATAAAGGGTTCAGTTCAAAATTCCAATGACCTGAAGAAGGCTGTAGTGTACAATCATCATTATCAGTAGTAGTTATCATTATAGTCATGATATTATCAGCAGTAATTCATTTTCTGTCTGTATGTCCCAAGTGCCCATTTCCTCTTTTACTGTTTGCTTTAATGTGTCGGATTTGTGTGAAACTGACCCAAGTAATCTCTTTCCAACTGATAAAGTCTCTCCGTACATGCAGCATCACGTTTGCAAGCAAAAACTGTCTATTCTCTTCTGTGTGGTGTGTTTTATGCCAAGTTGATGTCGTAAATAATTTGCATCTTTTGAATCTCACCAATTCTCCTAGCTCTGAGACTTTCTTATGTCAGAGGGGCCATATTTTTTTTTTCCTTTCCTTTCATTCACTCGTTTTGCATGTCAGGCATATACGTGCTCACTTTGCCACATGTGGTAAGTTGTCTCTTCTACACTCCCCCCTGATCTCCTGACCACATGACACAGAGATGGTGGTTGCCTTCATCAAGTGATTCTACATAAAGGTGGACAGGATCCACACTACATACTCTCCAAACACCATCCAAACAGCTGCCTTTGAAATCTCAGAGTGGATCCATCATACAAAATACAAGGTGCACTTCACACCAGGAAGCCCGCAACATTGATGTGGGTTGATTTTGGCTCTTTTATAGATGTGGTGCATACTGGTTCCATTTCTTTCCAAACTGCATCCAACCAATGTTGAGGCACTCTAGTGAGCTGATCAGCTTTGGTTTGCATGGGAGCTGAGGAGCTCTATCTAACGCTCAATTCATATTCCTCCATCAGCTTCTTGATTGTGCTGAGTCGATGTCTTATCAACATTTCTGTTGCTGCCTTCATATGCACTCAAGACTTTCCAGAGTCAGGGGTGGGTCCTGCACCTTATCATCCTAGCCAGTCATCACAGTTTGTGCCCCATTTTATGAGTGCAGTTGCAGTGGAGAGCCAGTTACATATTGGCAAATGTCCAGTCAACTTCACACACAGGAAGAAGATGCTCTGATGAGTGAGCATGTTAAGTAACGGGGGGAGGTCACTCCCACAACTCCATTGCAATTTACTCCGCTTCTCCCAGACATGTAATCCCAGCACATGGGTGCTAGTCTCTAAACACTCTAGATCCTTACTTGTTAGTCTGAATTGCTGAAAATGTACCCTTACAAATGCTGCAGTACATATACTCTCATTAACAAATATGTCATCAATTTACAAGGACGTGGACCTCTGGATGGTCTTGTCCTGTGTGACCATAACATTCACAATTGATTGCATGATTAGCAGTGCCATGTTGAGCCCAAATTGATGATGCAATACCTTTGCACATCTATCTGCACTGTTTGAAAGGGCCATTGTAATTTGTCAACATGGATCTGCAAATAGATACGGTGCAAATCCAGCATGGCGAAATCTGAAACTTCCTTTCTCCACTCCCTCAATTTTTGCATGCAAACATCTGCATCAGCGGTGTGTGCATCAACATACTGATTGAGCTCTGAATAATCCATGACCAGGTGGACTTTCTGTTATTTTCCTGCAGTACACTCATGAGAGGGATCAGGCCTTTGCCGGGGGATAGTTCTTCCTGAGGATATGGAATTAGTCAGCTGTTATCCATCCAGGTTCATAGCTCATGAGTATACTTCTCCATGAGTGTCTTTGGTGCTGGATACTTGGCTGTCCAGTTCTTTAATGCAGGTGGTGTCTGGTCACCAGGTCTTCCTGTTCTGGTCATACTCTGCATGGAAGTCAGGCTCATTGATGGTAATGTCTGCGTAAAAAGGCTGATCAAGTTGAGGAAAACTCACAGTCCCATCACTGATCACACATACCCCTCCCAACTTCTTGATGATGTCCAATCTGAACAGCAGGTTGAAACCAATCAATTTTCCATCCAGAACCTCAACATCGATAGGGTGCCTGTTGCTCAGGTCAAGTTGAATAAGTCCTACCCTAGAGCATCTGAGGATCCTTTCACCAACAGTCCAGCATGTCCACTTCTTTCCTCTTCCAAGAGCAAAAAAAGCAGTCTGCTTATGAGTGATCGAGAACAGCCTGTGTCTAGCAAGGCTAAACTCCTGATTCCATTGATGCATACAACAATTGTGGGTAGTGCCTCCTTTCTATGGAGCTTCGGGAGTAAACTAGTGCTGAGGCCTATTCCCCTAGATCATTTCTCAGGCAATTGCAGACTACGTGGCCTACCATGTTGCGCTTGTAACATCAAATCCTGGATGTCTGCCTTTCAGTATGCCTTTCTTTGCAGTCTTTTGCAAAATGATCAGGACCGTTGCAATGATAACATGTTATGAAGCCATATGGATCCCCCCAGTAGGAAGCTTCCTCACCTCATCCTGTGTTGTTCACACCGCCGCAACTGCCAGTCCCTCCTCCACTACTTCATCTTTTATAATTGATCGTGCTCGAGTCAATAGCTGGTCAATAGACAATTCGTCCATCTGGGTCGCATTGAAGTGCAAAAAGGATGTTTAACCCAGTCTGGTAATCCTTGCATGAATCCACATGCCAGGCTACAGTTGCTCATTCTACCGAACAGAACAAAGCTTTCATAACTCCACCAGATAGACATTCACTGATTCTCTGGGATGAAGCCATTGCTCAGCAAATTGCTCATAAGCCAGAAAACCATCCAAAACAAAATCTGTGTACAGTGTGGATTTTATTTGGCTGAAATCCTGTTTTTCTTCCTCTCTCAGCTGCTGGTAGACAGCAAATGCACCGCCCATTTGCCTTACCGAGACTATGTGTTCGTGATGTTTTATCTAGCACATCTTACAGACCAGCTCAGCCTTCTTAATCCATCTGAACACAGATGACCATGACGCAGAGCTGTTGAACTTGGGAATGAGTTTGAAGTCAAACTTCCCCTCCATCATTTTTGCCGAAATAGCTTGTGTGAAACTGACCCAAGTAATCTCTTTTCAACTGATAAAGTCTCTCCATATAAGCAGCACCATGTTGACAAGCAAAAATCTGTCTATTCTCTCTGACATGGTGTGTTTTATGCCAAGCTGCACACACCCAACCTCTCACACTAATTCTTCTAGCTCTGAGACCGTGCTATTTCTTAAATTAAGATGATGTTGCCATATTTCTTTTTTCTTTCCTTTCCTTATTTTGCATGACAGGTATATACGTGCTTGCTTTGCCACATGAGGTAAGTTGTCTTCTCTTCTACAGGGTTAACTCCTCCTAATATTTGAAACTGCTACTAGGAGGCACTCTCCAGACAATACGATAATTTTTTGTAGCCTCTTCTTACCTTATTACATGTCAACAAGTCTCTCATGGAGAATGTGCTTCCCTTTGGGAAACACACGGATTAACCACACTTACACAATACATGTACATACGCATATTCACCCACTTCACATACTTTGAACCAAAACGGTTTTCACATTCTTTTGATACGCACATCTTTGTCACTTGTATACCTTTATTGTTAATACATATTCATTTGTTTGTACATATATATATCAGTTCTTGTTGTTTCTTTGCATTTCTTCATGTGGACTTGCATATCGAGTCTGCCATTTTTTGTTGTGGGCATTTCAGGAGACATGTATTATTCCCAGTTTCAAACACAGATGTTTCTAATGCCCGCAAAAAGTTGGGAAACACATAACCATCTGCAACAAATTTGACTATAGTTACTAATAGTCAAAAAGAGAGAGAAAAAAGTAACCTCATCAGATATAACACTTATAGGTACTCTTTGGTTATTTTACAAAAAATTTGACAATTGTTTCTTTATCCTTCAATTTTCTTTACTAAATGAGTAATTTTCAAAAACACACTTTTATTGTTGCTTTTATTGTTTCAGTTGGGAGATGCTCCCATTGATTCCTCGGGTTTGACTCAGCCACAAATCTTCACAAAGTTTGAATGAAACTCTTTGTTTTATCTACAAAGTTCATTGGTTTTATTATTATTTTTCAGTATCCTGAGAGATTTGAACATATGACTGTATGTTTCTGCTAGGCAACACCTATACTTGTATATATCTTTACTATTTGGAAGATTTTTCTGTGATATTTTTACTGAAGTTATAATGCATTTTCTTGGAAGGAAAGGGAGATTAGTTTACACAAAAAAATTTGAGTCCCACTCCTTGTGGGATGCCTTCTCATGGCACACAATATAAGGAGATGTCATAAATTACAAGGAGGAGATACTTGAAAGCTGCTATTGTAAAAATAAGTATGATTCAATCTTAGTTTCAGGTGAACACCTACATAATAACTTTGTCAGTAGATTTGCTATAAGCACCTATGAAAAAATAACAGAAACAAAAAAACTAAAAAATATTTTGTTGAAAATAAATATAAAATCGTACATTTGAGGGAGTGGCTGAAAAGTTCTTGACCTAGGCATTTTTAATGTGCCATGTCACTTCAGGATGTGGGTGATCACAGCTCTCAACAATTTCTTGCTATGAGCAATTGTTTTGACTTTTACCATCCCTCTTTGTACCCCTTGCCTCTTTGCTATTCATTCACCCAAATGCATAAAGTAGGTTACTTGCTGTTTCCCTCTGCCACTCCTTCCTTCAATATATCCTCTGTGTGTCATATTTTCTGAGCCCTCTTTCCTCATAATGCAACCAAGTAATTTTAACTGTCTCTTTCTGCTTTTAAGTGTAAAGTGCTCTTTTAGTTCCTATTTTCTTTCAAATTTCCTCATTGGTCACATTTTCCTTGCATATGGAGATATCTGAGCAACAAAAATGTGGTTCTACAGAAGGATGCTGAGAATACCATGGATGAGATGTGTAAGCAACAAGGAAGTTTTAAGGAAAATTGTTGTGTCGTGGCACAATAGTAAAAATAAGAAAATCAAGTCGAAGTTGGTTTAAGGAACAAGTGTATTTAACATCATAGATACAAAGGTAGGAAACGGGTACTACTCAGCTAGGCAGTTGTAGTACTGTCGCTGCTTACCCCGGGTAGGTATTACTGGCACTATATATAGTGAGAACCGGTGTAATTCCCTTGTGTTAGAGGCCGGTGCAACACCCCCCTTTGAAAATATCCTGTCTGGAAATTAATAACGTTTTTGTTTTGGGTTCACCCTAATCAACTCCGTTGCTTTCCGTTTTCTTTCTGACCTCCTATTCTCAGGAGCTGTCTCTAGTATGGGCACCTGAAAAGTATCAAACACTGTGTCCATGATGTCCTCCTCGGGCGATCTGGTCACCTCACTGTTCGAGTATCTTTTCCGGATTTGGTTAGTGTGACGTTTGTGCACGAAATCTGGTCCCTTAATCATATAGACCATGTTGCCTATTTGTTTCTCAATAGTGCCGGACTCCCAAAAGGTCCTATTATTTCTATGCATCTTGTAGAAAACTCTTTCGCCAACTTTATACCGTTTTTTTTGTTATTGGTTTTTTGAGGTTTGGTCTATCCTGGTTTGGTAACAACTTGTGGAAAATTGATCTAACCTTGCGTCTGAACATGACCTTAGCAGGTGTCTTTGATGTTTCGATGTTTGCATTCGGAGTGACCCCGTAAACTTGTAAGAACTGTTGGATTGACTTATCCGTCGGTGATCCACTAGCCTTTCTCAGGGCTCTCTTGAACGTATCCACGAATCTCTCCGCTTGCCCATTGCTTCTTGGATGGTATGGTGGAATGGTTATATGCTCGATTAGATAATCCTTGCAGAGATGTTTAAATTCGGTAGACGTGAATTGCGTTCCATTGTCTGTGACAATGCAGTCTACAACTCCAAACCTAGCGAATAGTTCATACAGGAAGTTAATAGCTGCCTCGGATGTGGGGTTCTTGCATTTCAGTACTTCCGGCCACTTAGATAGACTGTCTATAACAACTAGATAGTAGAAACCATCTAATGGTCCAGCAAAATCCAAGAATTCTCGACCAAGGTCGGTCCAGTTTTGCCCACGATCCGAATTGAGTCGGAGGAGCTTTCATAGCTAATGCTCATCCTCTACACTCCCTGACTTTTTCTTCTATATCCTTATCCATGTTTGGCCAGAAAACGAAAGAGCGCATAAGGCTTTTCATTCTTGATATGCCTGGATGTCCTACATGAAATTCCTTGAGCATTCTTTTCTGTAATGTCGTAAGAATTACAACCCTGTCGCTATATAACAGGACGTTATCACAAATTGAATAAATTTCCTCATCCAGTTGGTTACTGTTGATTTTTTCTTTCGTGCTTATAATAAATTCGTCCACCTCTGCCTTACTCTTAATCTCATCAAGCGTTACTGGAAGTTCTCTTATCCTGTCACATAAAGTATTTTTTACTTCAACTTCCGCTTGAATGGCTGCTATTACCATATCCTCCAATGGTTCTGTATGCTTAGGTATTAACCTTGATAAGCCATCTGCATGACCAAGTTTTTTAGATGGTACATACTCCATTTGAAAATTATAATTCAGAAGAATGGTACCCCATCTTTGGAGTCTATTCGCCGTATGTTGTGGTAGTCCCTTTTACAATCCAAAAATCGTTAGTAAAGGTTTGTGATCTGTTTGTAACAGAAATTATCTACCGTGCAAGAAACTATGAAATTTCTTTACTGCGAATATAATGCTTAGCGCCTCTTTCTCAATTTGCGAGTAGTTCTTTTCGGCTGGTAAAAGTGAACGGGATGCATGGGCTATGGGTTTTATTTTTCCATCATCCATTTTGTGTAGTATGCATGCTCCTATACCATAGGCACTGGCATCGCTTGCAACTATAATATCATGCTTGGGATTATAATGTGCCAGAAACAAGTCAGACGTTAATATATCTTTAATTTCCTGAAATGCTTCTTCGCACTCTTGCGTCCAGACCCATTTTGGTCCTTCCTAACAATTCATTTAAGGGGATCTTAGTTTATGCATATTTGGCACGAATACATTGTAATAATTCGCCAACCCTAAGAAACTTTGTAGAGACGCAATATTTTCTGGAGCAGGCATGTCCCTTATTGTACTCGATCTATCTGGATCCGGCCTTCTTCCATGTTCATCGATAATTTGCCCCAAGTATTTTATTTTTCCATGAAAAAGGTACATTTTCCTGTTTCAGTTTAAATCCATAATCCTGGATCCTTTTGAATACTTGGTTTACATGAGCTTTGTGTTGTTCTTTGCTAGCGCTGTTCATTAACACATCGTCCAGGTACCCTACTGCGAAGTCCAGCCCACTTAACATCATGTCCATTGTTTGCTGAAAAATCGCAGGGGCGACTCTGACCCCAAAAGGAAGTCTGTTAAACTTGTATAATCCCTTATGGGTATTGATGCATAGCAGCTTTGAACACTCCTGATCGACTGGGATTTGTAAATACGTGTCACTGAGGTCGATTTTAGAAAAATATTTCCCTCCACTCAGTTTCGCGAATATTTCTTCAGGGGTCGGAAGGGGATAATGGGGATCCTTTAATGCATTGTTTAAACCTGTTGAGAAATCAGCACAAACCCTAATCTCCTTGCTCTTCTTTTTAATGTAAACTGTTGGCGTAGCCCACTCACTGTGATCAATTTTTTCGAGGACACCCTTTCTTTTCTTTTTGAACACTGGCTGTTCATTTTCTTTGACTTCAAATTTTGCTACCGCTTTTGTACACCATCCAAGACCGCCTGTAAATACGTCTGGAAAATTCTCTTTTAACTCCCTCTTAAGTTTTTCTGCCTCCACATTTGCATCCTCAACTTTTTGACAAAAAGAGCTTAAAGGCAGATCCCATAGTCTAAATTTTTCAAACAGATCAGTTCCAAAGAGGTTATTTGATTTTTGCATGACAAAAATTTTCTCTTTTTCGGTCTTATTCTGAAAAGAAATATTCGTCAATAATTCTCCTTCGAAGGTGATTTTTTCACCACTGATGCTTCTCGCTGTTTTATGTGATTTAATCATAGTGGGTCTCCCAAGCTTCTTCCATGTCTGTATATTAATGATGGAAATATCAGACCCACTATTAAGCTGTAGTCTTACTTTCTTTTTAAACATTTTGACCTGTACAAATTTCCGGATATTTCGTTCCTCAGGTTCAATTTTCGTTAGTTTAATGGATGTCTTCTTTCTACCAGATTTTTTCCTACAATGTGATGCCTTATGCCCCTTCTGGTAGCAGTTGTCACATTGTTTGAATTTGTAGGGACACTCATTGTACCAATGTTTATCTCCACATGGTCCAGGTGGATCTTTTCCCTGTTTTTTCCTCTGGTTATTTTTTGAAGTTAAATTTTTCTTCTGATGGACCTTTTTAATGTGCGACACTTCGCTTTCCTCTATGTCACGACTGTCCTGTTTCAACGCAACAAACCATTCACAGTCTTCCGCTAAGCTTTGTAGTTTTAAATTTGGCTCATTTTCGAGTTTATTTAAAACACGATGCCTGATCTCAGCATTTTTACCTAAAACCAGCCTTTGCACAAATATAAAACATTTAAAATTATCTGACGATAATTCCTCCAGTTTAAAGTCGTCGCAATGCTTGTTTACAATACTTGCATAAGTAGTGTAATCATCTTCCTCTCTTCTAGTGACATTCATACACTTATATCTCCTGTGAAAAAGAGAAGTTTTTGTAGAAAACAGTTCTGTTAGTAGAGTAACTGTCTCTTAAAAGTTCAACTCACTGGTCTTTTTTGGAAGGATAAAATTCACAAACTTTGTATGCTCGGCAGTTCCCAATTTTCTTAGCAGAAGCCTAACTTTTTTAGTGTCTGTCCATGTACCGCAATCCGATACAAAAATATCCTCATATCTTCTATAGAAATGAGCAAACGTGACATCGTCTTCTGGATTATAATTGAAACTTTCAATAGCATTCCACACAGCCGTCTGGGAGAATGCGTTATGATTCTCGCTTGCATTCATTAACTGTGTTGCCTCCAGAAGTTTCCTCTGTTCCTCCTGTGTTTTCATAAAGATTTGTTTGACGCGTTTCTGTTGTTCCAACAACTCTTTTTTAAATTTCTCCTCACTTTCAAGTTGTCGTTGAAGTTGTTGCTTTTGCAACGCAAGACTTTGTTCCGTTTGAAATTTGAACAATTGAAGAAGAGACTCTCTTGATTCTGCGTCCATGGTACGAATTCAATTTACGCACCATACAGTTTACACTTGTATTAAACAAATCAGTTTTCCCAAGGCTTGCTTACTAAAATTATTTGCTCAACTAATACACAAACAAGAAATATGTATTTCTTGTAAAAAACAAAAAATCCATCGCTTTAAGGAGTGTCGACTAATGGGAAAGTCACAAAAATTTTTTCCAACCTCTTTGTGGTTTTGCACAAATATGACTCGAATTTTTAACAGTCTTTGTTAAGCACAAATGACTTACGCGAATATATATTTTTCACTCGACAAATCATTTAACATTGAAGAGGAGAAAAAAAAAAAAATCTTACCGTGACAAAAAACTCTGGTTTCTTGTAAAGAAACAAAAAAAAACAGTGAACCACTTTTTTTTCGAAACCCTTGGTGTCAGTATTTTCAGCTATAATTGACAATATTATTCGCGTTCTCACACTGTAGACTTTTGGTAGCAAATTTTTGGTTGTTTCTAATTTTTTTTTTTTTTTTTACATCGCCAAATTACTATTGTAGTAATTAATTTGCTATTAATCCTTGCGTATCCACATATCTGTTCGAAATGACGAAGGTGTTTTGCCGTAAAAATCTTGCGAATCCTTGTATTTCAATCACTTTAGGTGATTGTCTGCAGTGATATTGTTTCGATTCTGACGTCGCCAAACTGTTGTGTCGTGGCACAGTAGTAAAAATAAGAAAATCAAGTCGAAGTTGGTTTAAGGAACAAGTGTATTTAACATCACAGATACAAAGGTAGGAAACGGGTACTACTCAGCTAGGCAGTTGTAGTACTATCGCTGCTTACACCGGGTAGGTATTACTGGCACTATATATAGTGAGAACCGGTGTAATTCCCTTGTGTTAGAGGCCGGTGCAACAAAAATGAAAACAAAAAAGTCACTTATACATAAAATCAGAAAGAGATAGTTGAAATTTCTGGGACACTTCATGAAGGAAAAAACCTTGGAAAATTTAACACTAAGAAGACATATTGAAGGCAAAAAGGAAACAGCAAGTGACCTACCTAATGAATTTGTGTAAATGGATGGCAAAAAAGAGAGTGGAAAAGATAGTAAAATGATGAGCATTGCTAGGAGCTATAAAAGATGGGAAGTTGTGAAGAGCCATGATTGCCCACATCCTGAAAGAACATAGATTCTCAGCATCAGTTTGTAGAACAAGATCTGTTATCATTCAATCTCTTATTCATCTGTTGGAAACTGTCCTGCCTTTACTGCTGTACAGGGGGATAAATATGACAGAAAATCAACACTGTTTTCTTTGTTTCTAATGAAATTTTTCTGTTTCTTAATACTTTGCTTAATTTCTGGAAAGCTACTTTGATTATTCCAGTACTGTTTCTGATCTTCATCAATGACCTTCCTGATGTCATCAGTTCTCAACTAGGTATTTATACAGGTGAGACAACTATTTACTCCTGTCTAAGTAGCAAGTCCAATAAGCCCAACAAAATAAACCTGGCAAATGCTCTTGAAAAGGGCCTCCAATCAGTGGTTAACTGGGACAAAGAAATTGCTTGTAATGCAAAATTGAGAGAAAAGCAAAAAGTGAACTTTTCTGTCTGCCATTAGCATGGCTGATGCTAAACTTTGAAAGTATAACACTCTTGGTCTCCACTGACATGAAGTGGAGCAACTACATTGAATCAATTGTGACATCTACTGCTAGGAAAGCTGATTCACTTTCTTGTGCCAAAACATTTTTCTCATTGAAATCTATCTTACAACTTTATAATTGTACCATTTGTCTATGCATTGAATACTGCTGCCATATGTGTTCTGGTGTTCCTATTATCTATATCTAGATTCTTGACATGATCCAAAAAAGGGTTTGTAATGCAATTGATACTGACATGGCATCTCAATATCAATCACTTTCTCACCGCTGTTAAATGGCTTCCCTCTGTCTTTTTTACAAATATTTTTATGGCAACTCTTCTGATGGGCTTTTGTTTCCCTGATGTCTCGACTATATGAATTTAAGCATGCTACTAGATTGGCAGCTAGGTCTCACTGCTGAACTAGCTAGATGCAACTGACACATCTATTGTAATAGTTTCTTTTCTTGCACTTCTCACTCGAGGAAAACCCTTCTGATTTATTTCCATACTACCTACAATCTTCAAAAATTTAAATGCAACGTCAATTGCCATCTTCTGTCTGCCTAAACCATTGTCCTTTATTGTCCTTTACTCATTTCTCCTCACTAAAGTCATTTCATTCTTTCACTTTTTGTAACCCCCCCCCCTCATCCTAATGACATTAATGCCTTTGTTGGGGTGAAATGATTAAAAAATATCTATTTCTCTGGATGCGTTAACTTTCTAAAATCTAACCATATGACCAGTGGTCAGAATTATTTTTTAATTATCTTCTTGGGTAGGCCAAGAGTTTTTCAGCCCCATTTTCACCTACACATGCAAGGTGTGCAGGTAATTGATAAAAATTAATATATAAAAAAAAAACACTTCCTTCGAAAAATGAGTTTCTTCATTCAAAATTCTTAAGTGAGAATTTTTCACTTGGTAGCAAACACACTATCTGCAAAAGGAAGTCTTTCACTCACTTCACTCTCTCTCTCCATCACTGCTCAAGTTACTGGAAAAATTTCCAACTGGGGACAATAAACGTATCCAATACAGACCATATGCATTGTGCTATTTATTACTGCAAGAACATTTTTCTCTTGGTGAAAGTATGGCTGATTTGACTTTCAGTAAGAGATAATGTGACTTTAGTGTATTGACATGATGATGAATACAGTGACACCACATGTATGGGCCACTACATAACAATGACTGTAGTTGCCCAAACACCAGCTCAAACCATATATGATGCTGTAGCTATGTTACATCTTATGTTTCCATTCACCATATATATCCACCATCTTGTTCATTCTTTTGTGTTTTCCCAACTATGACAAACTTCAAGTTTAAATTTAGCCATTATCTTTCCTGCATAGTTCCATGAACTTCACTTCTTGCCTTATGCCCATACAACACCCCACGGTGACACTCTACCTTGAGTGGCTCTTGAGCCTTGTATAGGGTGAACATTAATTAAACAAAAGCATATGAAAGAGAAACAAGAATGTTAAAATGAGATGCATGGTGTGTAACATTAGGTTAGGTTGTCTTCTATTTATGGCCTACTGAAATATCCCTGGCACAACCTGTATCTATAAAGTTGGTTTCTGTCACTTCATAGCACAAAAAAAAAAACACCTGTCAGCTTCTTTCAAAGATCAAATGAGCATTAAGTTAACTTTCTTTATCACATTTGTCATGAAAGTGTTTCATGGAACAACTCAAGTATGACATTATCCATAACAGTAATATTGTATTTTCAATATTAAAATTCTCATATGTTGGGTAACACTCAAGTAGATATAAAAGGACTGTTGTCTGTCCTTTATGATTGCACAGACAGTTATGGCTGGGTTATTTGATGTGGGTCATGGAGTTTGATTACAAAGTAACGACTCAGCAGCACATTTCTGACCCACTTATTACACACCCACCATCTCTTTTAAGTGTGAGGACTTGAAAGAAAAGAATAATAAATATAAGTGAAACATGAAGTAAGTTATTTTATTCTTGATTTTATTCTAGTGTTGCAAAAATTACATGCAGCCCTGGGCCTCTTTGTCCTCTGCAGTAGTTCACTACAAATTGTTTTCACCTTTTGTTTCATTTGTTTGAGAGAACTACTGACTGCATGAAGTATGTCTATGGCTTTTATTTATCAAACCATACTATTGCAGCTGTTAAAACTGCAAATAATTAAAACAAATACATTAACAAGTATGCAGTTATAAAATAATGCAAAATATCATTTAACAAACATACAAACAAAATTGCAACAATACAACTCATAAGATAAGTGAGGTACAAAGAAATGGTGAAAATGTGGAAAAAATACTCAAAATACAAAGGAGAGCAATATTTATATGTGTTATACCGTACCTATTGACTATAATGGATATATCTCAATCCTTATAAATACAGTGGAATATATTGTATGTGGTAGTCATTGGGATTTCACTTGGGATTCATCTTGATTCACTTCTAGCTCGCCACTAGCAATTGATTACTTACTACACACTGTTGGCAAATCTTGTATGTTGTTCCTGTTATAAATATTATCGTTTCATTTCCAGTCTTTGTTTTCATTATTCTTATTTATTATAGGACGTGTGTATAAGACAAATGCCTTTTCTACAATTAAGGCATAAAAATATTACTCTTTAAATTTAGTACCAGATACATTAGGTGAAAAGAAATAAGATTTTGACAAACTAAGAAAGTTTTCACTTTACCAGAAAGAAAAGTGTGAAAAATAATAAATTTACAATTTAGTGAAAAATCCCTAGTGTGTTTAAAGTAAGAAGAAATTATTTACCTCATTGGCAAATAGGTGGAAAGCAAATTAAGGAAATAGGATGTCCTGTTAAACTTGAATTGCCTCTTATATAAGAGTGTGTAGGAATAATGGTGAACAGAAAAGCCCAACAGCTCAAACAATAATTTAGGGTTGCTATACCATCCTATCCTGCCAAAAATTTTAAATATCCAACTGTAAAAACTTTTCCTGTCAACATACCAATTTATAAAGTGAGTATTTCTTATATAAGAAAAACCAAAATGGAACTATCTTGTTTTGGTATTAGGGTTGTTTTTATTAGGGAGTGATCAAAACTCACTATTTCTTTAGGAAGTGAACTAGACTGACAGTCACTACAGAAATTTGGAGAGGTACTGAAAAGCACCTGTTTGTTTATCCAAAAACAACAAAACTGGTGGCAGCCACATTTTTCAAATTGAAAATACATAAGCAAAGAGAAGTCCCATGCTGATGAAGCCTACAGAACAGAGAGGTTGAAACTTGGTGGTAAGGAAAACAAAAGGATTTTTTTTTATCCAGTATTATTTCTTACTACTAAAACCATTATTTTTAGTGTGTACATATAGTTAAGTAGCTATCCCTATTTTTTATTAATTTTTTTAAACATTGAAATTAAAGACAACTAACTTTGATTGAGAAATCTTACTAAAAAAAGATCATACCTCTAACAGGTGATCGAACTTATATCCCCCTTTTCCTTTATGGAGGCCATTTCTCTAGCCAAAATGTGCCTTTACCAATTCAGCTTTAGATGACATTTTGATAGAGCAAGGTTTGAATTACCCATTAAAGGAATGCACATTTCTCTTTGAGACTTCTATGAATCTATGTCTGTTAACTTTTTTTGAATGTTTTTTTTTTTTTTTTATCTGACATCATTTTTCATTACTATTCCCCCGATGAAAAGTGGGGGATACTGTTGGGTTGTTATTGGTGTTATAGTGGAACACACCTATTCTATTGTTAATAGAAACTCCCACCCATAATAAGTAGTAGTAGCAGTCGAGAAGTGGCTCAGTGAGTTGGTCAGTCAGTCGATGTCGGTCGACCGTTAGATTTCTCTGCGTCATTACCTATTATATCAAGTTCCTAACGTTTTGTACATCAAACCTATTTTAAGACTGATTTAGTGAAATACAAGCCTCCACTGTGAAACTACAACACTTGACGAGGAGGATTTGAACTCATATGGGAAAAAAAAAAAAAATTGTTCGCCATATATAACAATTGGGTAACAGCTCTATATCTCAAGGAACTCCCAAACATATAAATTCAAGGTACCAAGACAAATAAATAGGAAATGTGCAAACTAACATTTACCAATTTATTAATATGAACAAATATAAAAAACATGACAAAACAATATATAAATATAGGGTTTAGAATGATGTGAATTTCATAGATGGAGAAAATATTTTTCACTATGCGAAGGCAGGCTAGGACAGCTTTCAATCCTACATGATGGAAGCTCCCCTCCCAACCTTCTTTAAGCATGCTGCATTCAAAACTGCAGCTCTTGTCACTGATTGGATACTTTCTGGAATGGAGAGTTTTATACCCCCCCCACCCAAAAAAAAAATTTCCTGCAAAAACCAGTCAACACTCGTTCACCCCTGAATGTGCTGCAGCCATAACTCACCGAAACCACTACTTCAATATCTACCACAAGTAATGATGTAGTTTGGCTCTCACTGAATTCAGAACTGCCTGTAATCGCTGCAAAAAAGTTCTAGAAGATGTCTAGTGCAGCTATGCATGAGTAGTCCAGACTAAGATTGAAAGGAAACAAATTAGATCCAATGAATTCTGAAAGATCACCAACCAAATCATGAACAGAGGTAAAGCATCCGTGCCCATAATTATAAATGACCCTGAGGTCATATCTTCCTCAAAAGATAGGATGAACTGTTTTGCTGTTATCTTCACATCTAACTAAACACTAGATGACAATGACTATCCCCTCCCTATGTTCCCAAGACTCAATGAGCACAATCTCAGTAATATTATCATCACAGCTCAAAAAGTTTCTATACTTAACAAAGACCTTGATCATAAGAAAGCCACTGGCCCAGACAAAATTCTAGTGATTGTCCTTAAGAATATAAACCCAGAATCATCTCCAATCCTAGCAAAGTTATTCAACCACTGCTTGAAGGAGAAATTCTTCCCAAGCCTGTGGAAAGTGCCAAGTGTATGCCTGGTTTTCAAGAATGTGAGCACGCAACTTTCCCACTTCTAGTACAGACCCATCAGTCTCTGCAGTATCATCAGTAAGCTTTTTTGAGGCCATAATCAATAAGAAAGTCATCGAGCACCTAGAAAAAAAAAACAAATTCTTCAATTATGAGCAGTATGGGTTTTGGTCAGCCCAATCCACTGCTGATGTCTTAACTACCATCACTCAAAAAATCAGTGAGGCTCTTTACAACAAATAGACCTCAAGGACCATAGCACTAAATATCTCAAAGGCCTTCGACAAGGTGTTGCATAAAGGTTTACTACACAAGTTCTCTGGAATCTCTAGAAGGGTTTTCTCAAATCATAAAATCCTTAACAGGTAGGTCTCTGAAGGTAGTTAGTAATGGCCAGTCCTCCGGTGCCTCAGCAGTCACTCCTTGGACCATCCCTCTTTTTGATTTATATAAATGATCTGCCTAAGAATATACTCAGATCATTTGTAAACATCTATGCTGATAATACGACTATATAAGGGCATGCCTCTAAAACACTTGATAACCAGTGATTGACATCTGATCTCTTCCGATCTTGCATAAACTACCCAATGGGGTAAAAACTGGCTGGTTACATTCAATGCCTTGAAAACCAAGCTAGTTACGTTTCATCATTGCCCATCTGACCCCAAACTGCCACCAATCAAAATGAACAGAGATCCTCTCAGGAAGCACCATGTCTTGAAACACTTTTGGGCCTCAAACTCACCTCAAGTAGAACTCCTACATATAATCCATTGCTAAGGAGGCAAGTAAATTGGTTGGCTCTCTCTGTACTGTTCCACTAAGTACCTGACTCCTCCTCCTATCCTCTACCTTTACAAGAGCCAAATCAGACCAAAAATGGAGTATTGCTGTTATATATAGACAGAAGGTGTCAAGATCTCATTCTCCAACCTTGATAGAGTTCAAAGGTGGCTCAAAGCCCTTGTGGGTGATGAATTATTCTCCACCCTTCAACCTCTCTCCCACAGGTGGGAATGGGCAAGCCTTTCGCTGCTCTGCCGCTACTTCCATGGAAAGTGCTTAGATGAACCACTTTCCCTAGACCCGCTGAGGCTAACCTTCACAAGAACACGCCATGCCACTTACACAGTAGCAAACCCCACCCACATCCCCTCCATATTCCATTAGTGAGAAGTAAGTTTCACTTGAGCAGTTTCTTCCCACAAAGCACTGCACCTTGTGGAATTGACTCCCAACAGGATGTTTTCTTGATTACTACAATCTTAACCTATTCAAGACTAGGGTTAATTGTTATCTCCCTCACATATACACACCAATGGCCTCCTAATGTAACCCTCTACTTCGAGTGACTCTCACTGTAAAAAAAACCAAAAAGACCTTCATGGCGATGTTAGGCTGCTGATCAATACTTAATATCTTTATTGTATAGTTTTGATGTTGATTGAGACATGTCAAATCATTACCATATCTAAAACTCTGACTGGTTCTCTAGTGGGTGAAGGATGATAATTCATCTGGGTCCTCTGACCACTAGAGGAAGGGTTTCATATAAATCCCTACAGCACAATTTATCTTTAGTTGGACCTTTCAATCTAAGCCAAGAGTTATGAATTTCACTGTGTAAGAAAATAAAAATAAAAAAGAGGGATAGCTACTCAAATATGTGCCCACTAAAAATAACTTTTATAGCCATACAGAGTTATTTAAACCACATTAGATATTACAAACAAAAAAGACAAACATTTATAGTATATAAGTAAAGTCATATAGTAAATTGCTTATTCATATCTCTTCTTTATTCTATAAAGAAACAGTATGATATAATACATCTCAGCATTATATCATACTGTTTATAGTGCAATGTCCTGGGTATGATAATAAACTATATCTGGCAGCAAGGCCTCTGATCAGGAGGTTTTGAGGAATGTGGAATGACCTCTTAATTGCTGTTCTTCCCAGGTCCACCCTAATCTGGGGTGGTAGCACCTGTGAGGATCCCAGCTGTGGGCAAATAGTGAAACCTCAAACTGAGGTCGAAATATGAAAGTGTAAAAATACATTTTTATAGTAAGAATACCAACAATACATTTTTGTAAAAAAAATTAACAAAAAAATAAAATTACCAGCAATACATTTTTGTAAAGAAAATTACTAATACTCCCAAGAAAATTAAATCTCGTCATTAAACGACCCATAAGTAGTTGATATGCTACTAAACAAACAAACAATGTTTATTGTTTATAGATTCTTCTTCTATGTACCAATATGTGCATCTAGAAGTTACAGATATTAAAAACAAAACCGTTCTTGGTGTATATGTTAAGAAGATTCATATACTTATCTATTCTGTATCGTAAATACTGTTGTATTAAATTTGAATGTAAGTAACAGACACAGCACTTACAAGACATATTGAAGGCAAAAGAATCTTCGGGAAACTGAGTAAACCACGTAAAAAACAAGATTGTTTGAATAGATGGCAAAACATTAAACAAGGACAAAATGGTCTACTCAAAAATTAATCTGAACAACAATAGACAGGAAGTTGTGGAGAGCTATGATCGCTTACGTCCTGAAAGAACTTGGTAGTTATATAAAAGAAAAAAAATATCAAATAAACCCAGCGAATTTCGAATGAGTTAATTTAAAATTCAAAGGAAACAAAGAGAAAAAAAAAATCATTTTTATAAGGGGCTGGACGAGACTAAATTAGAAAAAAAAAACATTTTTTTTGTATAGAAAACTAGATTCGCTAAACTGATTTTGTGGTCTGCTATTTATATGACTGCGTATTTTAAAGTTGACTTGTGAAATTTATTATACAATGAACAAATTTGAAATATTAAAAAAAAAAGTATATATACCTAAGGGAAAAAACCTCGAATAATATTTTCAAAATTGTCTCCCTTTACGGAGAAACGTATTTTTTTTCTAAAGGGAGACAACTTTAAAAATATTATTCAAGTTTTTTTTCCCCCTGAGACATTTTTTTTTACACGAGCTTACACACATTGAAGGGGAGTTTTTTTTTTTAATACAAGACAAAGTTTGAGAAGTTAAAACAAGAAGTAAATTATTAAATTTAGTGTTTTCAACGATTTATGTATAATGCACTGATTTACCCACCTTATCTTATGCTTAACTTTTTAAAAATACTAATTTACATTGGAGATATTTCAGAAATCTTTTTTGTTTTGTAATTATAAAAACTGTCACACCGAACAAATGTGTTCTCTTCATAGAGGAAAATATTTCAGAAGTCTTGATTGTCTATATTCCTAAAAAAAAATTCGTATCTACATATTTGTTGTCTTGATTCACAGACATTTTTCAGTTGTCTTTTCTCAATTGGTATTTATTTTTATATTACAAAAAAGTCACACTCTACAAGTGTGCCTTCCTTTTTGAATAAATCTCAGTAGTATTTGTATTTATATTACAAAAAAATCACATTGTAAAAATTGTTTTGTTTTTATTCATGAGAAAGATTTTTCTGAAATGTCTAATTTATTTACAAAAAATGTCACACTGCAATGCACTTTTGATAATTCTCAAATGTTTTTATATTTTTGTTACAAAAATTCACACTACAAATTTGATGTCTTCTCACTCAAATTAATTTCTGAAGTTTTTTCTAAAGTTGAAATTTAATTACAAAACATTAGCACTGTACTAAACTGTCTTCTGGTACAAAGACATTTCAGAAGTTCTTTTTTTATTTGTATTTTTGTTCAAAACAGGTCACACTGTACAAATGTGCTGTTTTCACACAAGAAGTTTTAGTTGTCTTGATTTGTAATTTTATTACAAAAAATGTCACATTTTACACATGTACTGTTTTCCTATATGAAAACTTTGTAGAAGTTTTTTCTAGATTTATATTCTTATAAAAAGCCACACTTTAAAAATATGCTGTTATCATGTACATGGACATATATTAGGCTTTTCTTGAATTGTATTTTTATTACAAATAGTTTCACATTGTACAAATATGTTGTCTTCAGACACAAACATTTTAGAAATTTTGTCTCAATTTAGATTTTCATTAAAAAAAATGTTGCAATGTACAAATATGATCTCATGCATAAAATTACTTCAGAAATCTTTTTGATTGGTAATTTTATCACAAAAGAATCATACTGTACAAATATGTTCTCTTCATGGATGAAGAAATTTGGGGGGTGGTTATTTTTATGATTTCTATTTAAATAACAAAAACAAAAAAGTTTACAACTATATTCCTGTCATGTCCATAAAAAATTAATTATAGTGTCAAAAATATAATTATAAAAATTATAATTATCATTGATTCACTCATTCTAAACTCATGAAAATTGAACTCCTTTTTCTCCTTGACACATGCAAACACATGACATTCTCATTATTGGACAAGCAGTTCACATGGACAGGTCGTTTACACGTGCATCAATGAAAATTTTGTCTCCTTTTCCAAGTCATAATAGTATCATTTATCTCTTAGCACTCAACAAAAAAAAAACTCCAGATACTTGTATTTTTGCAACTAAATTATCTGGATACTCATTACACATATCCACAAAAAACATATGAGAAAGATTGTATACACTTTACTCATTCTTTATTGTATCCTTCTGTCTGATTCTGATCTATATTGGATCTACATTTGACTCCAAACTCACAATTTTACTCTGTCTTACTGTCTCTCGTTTTTCCAACACCACATAACAACCAAATAATAAATAATACTTGTTTTGTTGTTTTCATGTCTTGCTGTTTTACAATTTTCTGATTATTTTTGTTTATATAAATGTTAAGGGATTCATAATTATTTACTCAGTTCCATACACTCGCTTCAAGCTTCATAACATTTCAAATGTTTTTTCTTGATTAGTATTTTATTACAAAAAAGAAAAAAAATTCACATTACAAATTTAAAGAGGTCTTTTCATGTGTTGTATTATAACAGAAAAAAAAATGCTGTACAAATGTACACTGTTCACCCAGGAAACTTTCCTCGATTGGCATTTTAAATACAAAATAATTTCACTTTAAAAAATATGCTGTCCTCATGCACAGATATTTCAGTCATTTTGTGAATTGTATTTTATTACAAAAATATCTAACAGCAAAATATGCTGTCTTCATGCACAAAGACATTTAAGAAATCTTTTCTTGTGTTGTATTACAGAAAATTTTCACACTGTCCCCAAATATTACAGACCTCTTGATTTTTATTTCTCTTATTGTATTGTATTTTTATTACAAAACATTTATTGTATAAATGTGCTCTCTTCATACAATAAGATGTCTAAGTTGACTTTTTTTGTATTGTATATTCATTACATATAATGTCATACTAGTGGGGATGACTCACATCATACCAGCAGGGATAGGCTCATGTTCACAGGAATAAAAACATCCAAGGAAATAGCAAAAAAGCATGTTAAATTGTAGATTAAAATCATAATTTTATTTATTTCTGTGTATTATTGTATTTCTATTTTAGTTATGTGTATTTTAAGGTTGTATGTAATAGAAGAAGAAAGTTACTCTGTCTCATGACAAGCCTTCACTCTTTCATGGTCGGTAGCCAAAAAGTGAGTTTGGTTTTTTTGGTGCAAACAATCTGTTTCCAGGCAGGAAAGTTTTCTGTTGCATGCTGGGAGAAATTTTATTATTATTATTTTTTTTTATTTTAAACAAAGTTTTAATGTTATTTGTTTTATTTATTATTATTATTTTATATTTTTTATTTAATAATGATAATGTTCCTACACATTGCATAAATATGGTGTCATTTTGCATAAATATATCTTTACAGCAGCAGTTCTTGTTTGATCATTAAGTTAAGCAGTGTTGTGTCTGGTTAGTTCTTGGATGGGAGACAACTTGGGAACTCTAGATAATGAGATACGGAGAAAAAGGAGAAATTCTGGTATTTTTACTTTCATGTTGTTTAATTGGTTAATCATGTTTCACATGCATTCAACTTTTTAAATGAACGTTAGTATAATTGTGGCATTTTGAATTCAAGGAGACGACAATCTCAAAAGTTTCAAGAAATTAACAGATTCTAAGTCTACCTTAAAACCCATATATATTGCTTTATGTAAGTGTATAGTAATTCTAGTTTGTCTATGTGGGATTCAGATGATAATATGTGTGTGTGTGTGTGTGTGTCTATGCACATGAAACATGATTAACTAATGAAAAATATGAAAGTAAAAATACCAAAATTTCTTGACTCTTTTTCTTCATATCTCATTCTATGATAAAACTTTAATAGAACATGTTAATTGATAAATGTTTTCTGTTTTTTATCTTATTCTATATTTGATCCCAACTCATATATATATATATATATATATATATATATATATATCCACTCTGAAGCCAAATGTGTCCTACCAATAAAAATAATACCCAACCCTCAAAATAGAATGTTCATAGTTATTAGAAATAATGTTAGTTAAAAAAATCCATTTAATTGATTCTAAATTAGCTTGTTTACTTAGTTATGAAGATAAAGCTAACAGATAGATTTTGAAATAAATTTTAATAAAAAAAATAAATAACAATCAGTTTTGGTTAACGTTAAATTACGTGTTTGGCTGCGAGAGAAAGGAATAATGAGGATTAGAACTTAAACAACATTTATTGTTAATATACACAGTGTCATACAAATATCACAAAATAGATGGAATGTCCGTTTCTGGTGTATTGTCAGAATGGCAATCAGGGTTAAGAGAGAATCTGGGAGTTGACCTATTTTTGTGTTGTGTCCTGGTGTGGTTAATGATGATATGAATCTGACTACGATGATATGAGGGTGTGAGCATAAATAGTCGAGAGAAGTCACAAATCTGACTTTGCTAATGCTGGTGTTATAAAATAAATTAAGACATATCTCGGTTGATTTACAGGCAAATAAAGTAACATACTCAAGAGCGAGAGCTGGATGTGAACTGGACAAGGCCCCATCACAAAATGACCATTATCTTCATTTACGCATGTTCCCAACGTGCGAGTTCCGGTTGAAAAATAAAATAATATTTTAAAGTGTTTCTATTTTTCGACCAATAAAAATGCTTTCCTCCTAATTATACTTGTATCATTTTTTGAGCCTGTTAAGCCATAAAAATATGCCATAAAAGGAGTCACACGGAAGTACAACAGCAGTCAACAGGAGGCCAAGGAAGAGACCTGTCACAGTCAGGCTGAGCGGTCGGCAGCAGTCAGCAGGAGGAGCGCCACGCCAACCAGTGAGAACTACTATGAGAGATCCCAGATCCAAGCCCGAATGAACTATACCATGGGGTAGCTATCCTAAACCCACACGTTCCTGTTGAAATAAATCAAGTAAATCTATTTCTGGTTGTCTATCCTTTGCAACCATACTATTTCTCTAATCACTGTTGTCAGAAGCATACAAGAAAATATGGATGACTAATTCACCTGAAAACTATTTACTCTCATCAAGGAACAGAAAACTGTGGGAAAATTGTGAAAATGGCCTACCTCGGAAACGCGTTGAATCTGCGCAGTATGTAAACTCTGGTCCTTCCAACTGTAAAAAAAAACCAAAATGGCGGCGCCCGCGTTTTTATGCCGAGTGGTCTCGGTCAGTTAACGTGAAATCTCGTTGCCTCGTGATTCGCATGCAAATCGTGGTCGGTCCGCAGCTGTATAAAGCAGGCTCGTTTCTGCTGTTTCAAACAGAAGGCCTTCGGCTGAGAAGGTTGGACGTGCGACACCGGTTTTCTTTGTGCCTACCGGCTATCATCAGTTGAATTGTTGAGTTACACACCACAAGCTATTTCGGCAATGGACAAGTTCGATCTAAAGTTGATCCCAGAATTCGACGGCTCCCCACGGGCCCGACTATCGTCGAATGGTTTGAAAAAGGCCGAACGTGTTTGCAGGGTGTCCAAAATAAAGGAACCTGCACTAGTCATCCCACTGAGACTCACGGGAGGAGCCTCGCGGTATATCAACAACTTCGGGGACGATGCTGACCTAGAAGAGATCAAGGACGCCCTGTATACGGCCTTTGGAATAGATCCATTCATCGCTTGAAACAGTTCGCCGGACGACAGCTCGAGCCGGGTGAGACCGTGGATGTTTACCTGGCTGATTTGCGAAGGCTGGCAGTACCGTTTGGCGGAGCAACGGACCGCATACTGGGGTGCGCCTTCCTGGCAGGGCTTCCCGACGACACCAGTCGGCTCCTGCGAGCGTCTTCAAGATTGGACACACTGGGAATTGACGAATTGCTAGCCAGGGCCCGAAACATCTTGAAGGACACGGAACAGATCGCGGCAGCCGTGAGAACGCCTGAGACACCGAGGAGGGCCCAAAGTGCTACAAGTGCGGTGGACCCAACCATTTCTCTAGGGACTGCCGGGCCGAAGTGACGTGGAGGGAGCAGCAGACGGAACCGAGCACGACTACGCTGCTATCGCTGCAAAGAGTTAGGCCATGTAGCACAGGATTGCTCAATGAAGCAGTCCGGGGGACAAGGTGCTGTCGCAACCCTTGCCCCTCTCGGTCAGTAAATGCGGCATTGCCTGTTGTCAACGTGTACATTGAGGGTAAACGATGTTCGGCGCTCGTTGACACTGGATGTTCCCGATCGTCGTTAGTGCGGATCTATGCGTGACATGGAACAGTCAACAAATCGAGATTCGGACGATTGACGGGTGTCCCGGGCCTGTTGTGGTGTCGGGACTGTGTCAGTCCTAACAGACGGAGGGGGAGTCATGCCAAAGTCAACGTCTTGGTGGCACGTCAAAGGCCCCTCGGGTACGACCTGCTACTTGGGATTGATGCGATCCGGCGTTAGGAGGCATGATGATCACGCCAGCCGGAAATGTGGAACTGGGTAAAGGAAGAAAGGTGTGTGCAGCCCTTTGCGTTAGTGAGCGGTTTCAACGTCTCCTTCAATTCCGATGAGAGAGTGTGGACCGCCAGGTGGAAATGGGCCCAAAAAGACCCGCCAGTTCAGCTTCGCAACAAGGTCGCTGAGTACAAAGTTCCGGACAGCATCAGAGGAAAATACGAGAAAGAGCTTCAGCAGTGGATTGTGAACGGCTGGCTGATTCCGTACCCCCCAGGAAAGACTGGGACCCCCAAAGGGTCTGATTCCCTTGATGGCAGTCGTGCAGGAGCAGAAACAGAAGGTGCGTCCGTACTCGATTACCGCGAATTGAACGACTTTGTGGATGCTTTCACTGCCGATGCAGAAGTGTGCGCACATAAGTTGAGAGAACGTGGCGGCGGCAGGGAGTCAATGTCGCTTCTGGATCTGCGGGCGCATATCTTCAGATTCACATCGACGAAGCGCTGTGGCCATTTCAAACGGTTATTTTCAAAGGCCAACGCTTCTGTCTTACGCGGCTAGGATTTGGGCTAAATGTAGCGCCACTCATCATGAAATCCGTTATAGACGCCATCGCATCGCAAGACCGCACAATTGAAAGTGCCACATCAGCATACGTTGATGATATCTTCATTAATGAAAGTTTGGCCTCTGCATCGCGTGTAAGACAACACTTTTCGGATTACGGTTTGGTGTGCAAGGATCCGGTGCGACTGAGAGATGGAGCAAGAGTTCTTGGCTTGCAGGTCTGGGAAGAAAATGGCACCCTCCGATGGAAACGAGGAAGTCAAATTCCGGAAGCCCCTGATGTGTTGACCCGGCGGCGCATATTTTCGTTGTGTGGGAAACTTGTTGGACATTTCCCAGTGTGTGGATGGCTCAGGGTGGCAGTTGCATTTGTCAAGCGCCTGGCAACCACAGCAACCAACGGATGGGATGATAACATCAAAGATCCCTCTCTCTGTCGCATACTAGCAGAGATGTTAAGTAGAGTGCGGAACTGGATCCCGCCGGAGGAGACTGGTGCATGAGTGGTGACGATATCACAGTCTGGGTGGATCTTGAGTTCCGTGGCGACAGGAGTGGCATTGGAAGTAAACGGAAATGTCATCGAAGATGCGTGCTGGCTGCATCCGACTAATGATGCCAGGCACATTAATTTGGCTGAACTCGATGCGGCGCTTAAAGGAGTGAATCTGGCTCTCCAGTGGGGCGACAACGTTGCACTGGTCACTGATTCGGCGTGTGTGCACCGGTGGATTTCAGACACCTTGACCGGGAAGGCACGGGTGAACATAAGGGCGGCTGGTGAGATGCTGGTCAGGCGGCGGCTGGGCATTTTGCGATCGTTGGTGGACGAATATGGATTGACCGTGACGTGACACTCGTGCAGTCCTGTCAGAACCGTGCAGATCGCCTCACCAGAGTACCGCACAGGTGGCTAGAACTGCTCAAGAGAGGAGAACCGGCACTCGAGAGCTGTGCAGTGGCAGGGAGACGACTGGATGAGGACCAGGTTGCCAATACGCGCCGTCAATGCGGACATCCGGGCGTGGAACGAACTCTGTACTTCGCCAGGTTAGTCGACCCGCAGGTGTCCAGAGAAAGCGTTAAATCCGTTGTGAAGGCCTGCACAACCTGTCAGTCGATCGATCCGGCACCCGTTCACTGGGAAAGAGGAGAACTGAGCGTGAAGAGCAACTGGAGCAGACTGGCAATGGACATAACTCACTACAATGGTGAGAATTTTTTAACACTCATTGATTGCGGTCCCTCCAGGTTTTGCGGTATGGCGGCCGCTGCGCAGACAAGACGCGAGCACCGTCATTCGACTGTTGGAGAATGTTTTCCTGGAGCGAGGCCCACCCATGGAAATACTGACGGATAACGATACTGCGTTCACCAGTAAAGATTTTAAAGAATTTGCGGACACTTGGGACGTGCATCTGCGGTTTCGATGTGCCTACTCGCCAAGTGGAAACGGCATCGTGGGCGGAATCACAGAACCATCAAGACCATCGCAGCCAGGAAGGGCTGTACAGTATCGGAAGCGGTTTACTGGTATAATGTCGCCCCGGGATAACATTTCACCATCCACGGCGCCGGCTGATGCACTGCACAAATATAATGTCCGCGTGAAGGGCATCGAAGCCAACCCGCTGCCTGAACTAGAAGTGACTGGAGGGAGATTGAAAAAAGGAGACATCGTTTGGGTCCAAAAACCCACGCGGCAAGTGTACGACAAAGCACGGCACTGGACGTGTTACGGAGGTTATCAGCCCGCAATCTGTGAGAGTTGATGGGGTGCCTCGTCACATTAAAGACTTGCGACCGGTGACGCAATCACTACCGCTACCGGCGATGAAAAGCGATTCCGAGTCTGGGAGTAGTGAGCGTTCAATCTGCTTTTGAGTTAGACCTGCAGGGCAGCGATTCTGATAACAGCAGCCTCCCCGGTTACAGTGTTTACCGACACTCAAACCACAGGCGAGAACACGCATTTGAGGATGAAGCTTGTGTTATCCCCTTCGGAGAGGGACTCGACGGCGACGATCGCCACCTCCCCCTGCCCTGTTTGTGATCATGAGATCAGGGGGGAGTGTGGGAAAATTGTGAAATGGCCTACCTCGAAACGCGTTCGAATCTCGCGCAGTATGTAAACTCTGGTCCTTCCAACTGTAAAAAAGAAAACCAAAATGGCGGCGCCCGCGTTTTATGCCGAGTGGTCTCGGTCAGTTAACGTGAAATCTCGTTGCCTCGTGATTCGCATGCAAATCGTGGTTGGTCCGCAGCTGTATAAAGCAGGCTCGTTTCTGCTGTTTCAAACAGAAGGCCTTCGGCTTGTGAGAAGGTTGGACGTGCGACACCGGTTTTCTTTGTGCCTACCGGCTATCATCAGTTGAATTGTTGAGTTACACACCACACTACAATTCAACTTGAAAACGGGACCAACACAGCCTTCTGAAGCCATGATACAAGAAATTCAAGCCGACATAAATGACATGCTGACTGCCCTAAAATCAACTACTTTAACACCTCCCACCGCTCAAACAAATGGTGATTACAGCTTAATGATGCGCCAACAAACTATACTTGACATATTGAAGCTAGAGAGAACTTTTCACCCTGGACACGACGTGAACCGATTCATCACGGCTCTAAACAAAGCATACACAATCCATGTCGCGCCAGAACTCAGCGCCTATGCCACACCTGGAATGCGAATTCGTCAAGTCTGCTAAAGATTTACTGGACCAAAGTATCTTTCAGCAGATGGTTGATTCAAAAAAAGACATATTCACCTTCGAACAACCAAAGGAATACTTATTAGCAGCCCACGGAAGCCAGATGACCAACTTCCAACACCTCAGTCAAGCCTGGGATCTGGAACGGCAAGACAGCGAAAAATTAACAGACTTCGCGGGTCGACTCGAAAACACCCTTAGAGAGGCAGAAAAAAAAAACAAATACAAAAAAGACAAAAATACAGACTTAACGGTCGATGGACTTATTTCCATCATCGGCGCTATGCTAATGAGCGAAAAGGTGAAAATTTGGAACTCAAATCTTTACCCACATCTTGTCAAGACAATGGACAACCACTATTCAGCCATTGGCATAGCCTCCGAAGCCCAAAGATACCTTGATCGTGGTGTAAAATCCAACAACATGACTTTGCACAATACATGACTTCAAACCAAAGAAATGTGCCACTCCGACCCAGCAGCCAACCAAACCCATAGCAGATGGGCCTCACCAACCCTCCTGAACATGGTCACCATCCAACACGCAGAAACCATCAACACCACGAATCAGCATGCGCAAGAACTACCTCAGAGGTCACCCCTGCCTCCACGGACGCAACTGCCTATATCGCCAACCACCTCACACTCAGGCACAGGCCCATATCGCAAGCAATGAATGATAATATACAAGCCATAAATGATGTGGAACAGGTTTTTTGCTTCAGGCAGGACGAGATGTGATGTCTCGTTCGCTGTGCCCCTACATCAGCCATCACACTTTCAACTTTCAAGGACTCGCCCACCATTCTCCGCTCGTCCAGTTCACCTTCAACTTCAGGGACATCACCTTCTCTGGCGTCGCAATGCTAGACTCTGGATGCTCCACCTGCATTTTACCAATATCTCAGTTACCCAGAGAAGCCAAGAAACACATGACCCGCTCCGATGTCGTAGTAAAAGGAATCAACAGCAGCACCACCGCCCTTGGCGAACTGACTTGCGACATCACCATCGGCAGTCGAGACTCACCCACATTCAAAAAGGTTAATGTGCTGGTAACTACCCAAACCACACCGATCCTGATTGGCCAAAATATCCTATGTCACAACATACTCGATTCCTATTTAATTGACAACCAAAATGCAACTATAGAATTCAGATGCACACTTTCCTCAGGATACACAACACACACAGCCGCAATCATATCACTGTCATCGTCAACCAACGATCCAGCATATAGCGCCCAAGCTGACGTCATCCAAAACCAAAAAAATTTGGAAAGTAAATTTTGAGAGTAAAAAGTGAACACTGAGCAACTCCTGCCCATATTTGGCAGTAGTTCTCCATTTTCAGCCTGATCTGAGTCTTGGATAGCAGGAGGAGTCAGGTACTTGTTGGTGCAGTATGTGCATGTTTTAATTCAATGACAGACCTAAAAATATTTCTACAAAATTAAAAAAATAAAATCTTTAAAACAATTTTATTTATTATCAAATAATTTCTGAAAAGTTCAATAAAATCTTGTGATTATCGTATATACTCATGTAATATTTTTAACAACAATAATAATAAAAAATGTTTGCATATATTTGATGATAATTTTCTTATTTTCTTATTTTTCGTTTGGTTTCTAAATTAATAATAATAATGTAGTACTGTTTACTGACATTCAGTTGATTCACTTGAACCTCCTACTGAGTCAGATTGTGACAAAAGGTCAGTTTTTAATGTGGGGACCTGAGGGAAGACACTTGGGCTGCTGGTCTTAGCTGGTCATAGCTGTGATACTACCAGTGCAGGGACGGATCCCCGTGCCCGGTAAGTATCGAAATGTGTATACTACTCGAGAGAGCAGCTTACATGATATTCGGTGTAAAATATGTGTGTTTATGTGTGTATGTTTCTATATGTTTCTGATAGGTCACTCCTTGTCATCGTGGAGAGACCTGTGTGGTCTAATGACTCAGAGAGTTATGTCATCAGGAGTTCTAAACTCTTGGTAGGGTCACCTTTGGCAGCAAGGTCAAAGATAAGGTCCCAGATTAAATGTGACCAACCCCAAAGACTGCAATGGTGGAACAAGTGGATGACAATTACAACAGATCCTAGTGGTTGACCCAGCAGATGAAGAGGGTTACACATAACGGACATGCTACAGAAGACACCACTTGAAACAACTAAAAAAAATTAAATATTTACAACAACAAAATGGCACAAGGCAAGGTAATTTACATATGGTCTCTACAAATGCTTCTCTCCAATCTTGAACTACGGATGAACTATGCCATTAAACAAACAAATCAGTCAATTAAAAAAAAATCCTCATTATATGTCCAAGAAATTTCAATTTGCTTTTGAGTGAAATTTTTCTTTTGTGTCCATTTTCATTAAGACTTTGTTGATTATGTGCTCTCATCCATGGAATTCTTGATATCTTTTATGATTTTTAACCAAATGTTTGAGTCTCCTGTTTTCTACTCAGTTTTCTTCAACATTTTGTGATATTTTACCAGATGTGAAATTTCTGTTTTACAATAATTTACTTGGACAGGTATCCTTATCTTGGTGGTTGTTGAAAAAAAGAATTCCTTGATGTCAAATTGAACTACAAGTGAAGAGACAGAAATCTCTTAAAAAAAAATTACAGGAAAGACAAAATGAGTTGACTGAATAAAACTCATTAAATATACTACAATACTTGGCTTTTATTGAATTGAAAAAATGGATGAAATCTGATAGAATGATTTAAATAAAGGACAAGTAAGAAAACATTTATAAATTTATCATGTTTTGATATAAGTTTCATCAGAAACACTGGAAGTAGAATAAGTTGATTGGATCTTTAAATTCTGTGTTTTTTGGTCAAATAGACACCACGTGTTCATTTTATGGCATTAGCATATGAAAATATATATTCTGTTATTGTTGAGGTGC
>CAHIKZ030004635.1:795000-887500 GCA_903632075.3 Acanthosepion pharaonis | reverse complement strand
GGAGAGATATCTGCGAAATGTCGTCAAGCTTTTGAAGGTTGTCCTGATGTTATATGGACTGCAAATCCTTTGTATTTTCTCTGATAACCCCTTCACATAAAGCAGGCAAACTGTTTTCTGAGTGTTGTTGTCCTCCTCTTGTACCTGCCTATCCCAGTTTATTAGGGCTGCTGCCATGTACCCAGGGTAGTTGTTAGGCTGTAGGGTACTGCTTATACTGACCAATTCTTTATCTAATGTCCCTGGGTCGCCACTTATGACTTTTGCTCAGTGTTGTAAGCAATGGATGATCCCTTTCTTTACGCTGTATGGATGGTGGGAGTCGAAATTAAGGTACTGTCTGATGAATGTTGGTTTATACAGATGTCTTGAACCCATGCTCTGTTCAAGATATTAGAACATCCAGGAATAGGAGTGTGTTGTTACTCTCTTTCTCCATCATTAACTGTATTGAAGGTATTATTGAGTTCACATGGTCCAGTAGAATCTGGACATCTTCCTGGTGTGGCCAGAATATGAAGATGTTGTCTACATATCTTAACCATAGAGTTGGCCTTAGAGATAGAGATTCTAATGCACTTTCCTCAAAGTATTCCATGTATATATTCACCATTGTTGGTGATAATGGTGAGCCCATTACTAAGCCCTCATCCTGTCAATATATGTGTGATCCCATTTCGAAATGTGTTGTTTATGTACAGAAAGTCAACATCTCCATCAGATTATCTATTGGAATACTGGTCCGTTCTCCTAGGGATGAGTCAGAGGCCAATCTGTCTCTGATTACTGAGAGTGCCTCCTCTGTGGGCACCTTGGGGAACAAACTCACCATGTCCAAGCTCACCATTTGGTTGGATAGGATGGGGGCATCTTTGATTATTTCCACAAAGTGTGCAGAGTTTAACATATGAAGGTAACTTTCTGATCAATGGGTCAATTATATCTACAAGGAAGTGACTCAGAGGGTTGCATACAGAGCCTTGGCAACTAACAATCTATCTGAGTGGAATACTGTCTTTGTGAATCTTAGGGAGACTGTATATATGAGGTAGCTTGGTGTAACTCTGTGATAACTGCCTATACATCTTAGGTGTGAAGTGATCTTTGTTCTTGATTAGTATCTGTGACAGTTTGTTTTCCTTTTTCATTGTAGGATCCTTTTTTTTTACTTTGCTATAGCTACCATTTCTAAAGAGGTAACTGATATCCATTAGGCATGGCACATGGAACTAGAACAGTCTACCCCAGCGAGAGAAATAAAGGGTTCAGTTCAACATTCCAACCACCTGAAGCATACAACAGTCGAAACGTTGTGATAAATATGGCAACAAAGATGAGGATGATGGTCCGAGCAATGTAAATAGTGTACATAATACCTCATCTCAGAAATATAGACAGATTCTATAACCCATAGTTGGAGATTTTTAATTCAGAGTTGCCCTCCTAGACCAGTTGTCACCCAAGGCTATAGAACGCAAGTTTGTCCTGCTATTTATCCATAGCTGGATGGAGAAGAGATAGATTTATACCTTTCCTAAGGGTATTAGCACATAAGTGAATGTAATGAACCACTATACATTGCTCCATCGTGCCTCTAGCCATAATAAATATACCTACTAAAATATATAACATAATAAAATGCAATATATTATAAAAAAAATAAACAATATAAAATATGTTGTTGATATTTATTTGTCAACAGTGACTAAATCTTAGTAATCAGATGAAATTTATTACACAATTCTATCAGTTTTGGTCAAAATTCTGAGCATAAAAAATATCTGAAATTGATTAAAAAAATTATATTGAAATATTCTTTCCTTTTTTTTGTTTTGCTTACTGTCAATGATGTCGAAAGAGAAAATTATTTGTTTTACCAAAATCTGTTTTACATCCTGTCATTAGACCAAGGTCAAGCATTTTCTATTGTGTCTGGGCCTTGCTCTATGGCAAGAGTTGCAAACAAAATAGCAAAGACGATAAACGTAGCAAATAAAACAAGGAGAAGACTGAAAGACATAAGTGATAACTGTTCTCCAATTAAAGCTGGAATGCTGTTGCTTATGTACATCATAAAACCCATTGTCCAACCAACTTCACATCCTTTCACCTGGAAGAAAAGGACATTTTATTCGATTTATAGATTATAATTACACATGAATAAATACAAGGAACAATTGCATAAATTATCTAAAATCAAAAGATATTTAAAATTAGCTTCAAATGTTTTTATACTAATCCCAAATCAACAGGAGTCTATCATTTTTGAATATACAGGATTACAATTTAGAAAAAAAAAACAATGTGTTTAGTAAAGTGTGGAAAAGTTCGAGATGGAAAAGAAAAAAGACAAGAAGATTAATTTTTGTATGAAATAAGGATACAACGGATATATTGTTTTTGTAAAATATGCAAAAAAAAAGTTACTTTTAGACATATGGGATTCTGCTTGATGGAATACGAAGGAAATAAGGATGGTTTGCTACAGTATTCATAACATGGTGTGGGTCTTAGCTTTGAAAGTGAGAACTGGTAGAACTAAGGAATGTAGTTTGTCTGAGCACTTTTCATGGAAATAGTGATAGTGTAATAAGAGGCTTGCAACTTTTTGTCTGTGTGAAAGTGGTTTTAAGGTGGAAAATAATTAATTATCCATGAAGATGTGGAAATGATTTTGGACTCTTCAAGATTGGAAAATGAAGACAGGGCAGCTTTTGCTTACATATGTCAGCAGTACTTCATTTTTAGCCTGATCTGGATTTTGTAAAGGGATTAGATAGCAGCAGGAGTCAGGTACTTATTGGAGCGGTACCGGGAATTGGCCATTTTTCCAGCATCTTTAGTGGTGGCTTGTATGTACAAATACCACTTGAGGTCTGGTTTGAGTTTGTCCCAATATGTGCTTGGAATATCACTAGTTTGGTTTTTGAGACTTTGAATGTGACCAGCCATTTTTTCCCTACTGAGCTCTTAGAGCTCAGTCAGAGAAGAGATCAGCTGCCAAGCTCTGGTCATCTAAATATACTGTTGTATCATCAGCAGAGATATTCACAAATGATTGGAGTATACCTCTTAGACAGATCATTTGTGTAATGTAGAAAAGGGGTTGAACTGAGAAGTGAACCATGGGGAATGCCTGCATTGATTGATGAGGCCACAGAAGACCTTACATTAATACGTACCATCAGAGACCTACTCATTAGGAAGAATTTTATAATTGAGAAGGTTATTCCAGTGATTACATAGCTAGAGAGTTTGAACAGTAACCCTTTATGCTACACCTTGTTAAAGGCCTTTGAAATATCTAATGCAATCATCCTAGAGATGTTGTCTAGTGTCTAACGGATTCTATGAGTAATGGCAGTTAGGATATCAGCAGTGGACTGAGCCAATTGAAACTCATACTGTTTGTTGCTCAAACGTTTGTTCTTATTGAGGTGATCAACAAATGCCTTGCAGATTATAGCTTCAAAAAGTTTGCTATGGCATTGATGGGTCTATACTATGAGGGGGATGAGTGTTCACCCGCATCCTTAAAAAAATGATCATATACTTGACACCTTTCACAGACTTGAGAAGGATTTCTCCTCTAAACAGCAGTTAAATAATTTTGCAAAGATTGGAGATAGTTCAGGGTTAATATTCTTATAAACAACTACTGGGATCTTGTCTGGACCAGTGGCCTTCTTAGTGTCAAAATTTGAATAAGTCTTGAAACTTTTTGGGTGGTAATAAAAAATATTACTGAGATGAAAATTTATTTTACTTACTGTCATATTAAAATGCAAAGAATTCCAACTTGTATTATCAAAACCATAACCCTTTGTAAGGATAGTCTTTATATAGATAGCTTCAATGCACATCATGGAAAGAATTGCTTCTGAATATCCTGGAGTCTGTCGAGCCTTCATGATAGTAAAATATCAATAAAAAATTGAAACTGAGCTATGTTGATAGATTGCCATATTTTTTTTGTGCATAATATGAAAAATTTAGAACAAAAACTAACATAAAAAAAGTGGGGATCATATTCTACACTAGTACATGTTTTTAGAAATTTGTTTAAAAAACCTATTATTTGAAACAGCAAGATTTCAAATACACTTGGTTAACACAATAGATAATAAAAACAAAATGTGCAGGTGTTGATAACAAATACCTTTTGTAAACCATTATGTTGATAATATTTTTTCTTTGGGAATCAGCATAATGTTTAAAATTTGAACTGTTTTGCTCACAAGATAAAATTTGTTTACATTTTGATTTTCTTTTTCATAACATTTTCTCTCTTCATTCTTAATGAAAGATATTTTTTTATTTTCATAGTTAAGAGTAATATGTAGAAATAGAATACAGTTATATCATACAGAAAAATATTAGCACCTTAAAATGTATTACTGTGTATATCTATGGAGGATATGTGGATGTATACAGGAGAGAATGAGAGAAACAGTGTAATTATATAAATATACAGGAGTTATGTATGTTTTGTATATCTGTGTAGTAGCCACTATTTGGCCACATGGTGAAGCAAGATATATGTGCTTTCAATTTTTTAGCAAAGACGGTTTGGCTGTGTAAGGTTGCCAGTTAGTCATGCAAATGTCATATTTTGTCACTGACCACATCATCACAAAATGGATAAAATTAATTTATCAACTTTGATTTTTGTTGATTTTTCCATCTGTTTATATACACATCTATAGATCTACTTTGAAAAGACCACTTACTTCTCATTGGTTCCTGGTTGTGAAAGTTTTCTGATTGGTTGGTCAAACTGCCTGTTATTAGAGATGGTGAAATTTTGATTATTATTATTTGTTTATTTCTTTCTTACATCCTGGTTGTGAAAGCCTTCTGATTGGTTGATTGAACTATTGCTGTGTTTGCCTGGTGATTTTTATTATCCATTTATTTTTAGAGATTGTGAAATTTTGGATTTATTATTTATTCTTTTCTCTATCACCATATTACCTTTACACAAAAAGTTGAAAATTTTTTTAAAAGCAAGACAGGAATGCCACTAGTATGCAGGGAGGTACAGAGAGTGAAGGTGAGAGAAAAGACCAGGTATAGGGGCGAATGAATAAAGGATAAAATGTGAACAGGGTTCAAGAAGATAGAAGATGGTGATTGATGTTGCATTTAAGTTTTCGAAGATTATAGTTATCAGGGAAGCAAGTAAACACAGGTGGGAAGTTTGAGAAAAGGAACTGTTGGAGAAGTGGTGGTGGTGGTTACATTTACCTAATTCAACAATAAAAGGGATGGGACCTAGATGCCAATCTAGTAGCATACTTAAACACATGTAGTCTAAGTACCAGAGAAAAAAGCTTATAAAAGCAGTTGCCATGAAAATATTTGTAAAAAAGACAGGGAAGCCATAACACATTGATGAGAAAGTGATGGAAGTCAAAATGTCAAGTCAGGATCGATTACATTGCAGATCCTTCTTTGGATTTTGTTGAGAACCTCGAGATAAGTAGCAGGTGACACCTGACCAGATATGAAAACAGTATTCAATGTACGGATGAATGGTAGATTTGTAAATGTGCAAGATGGACTCTGACAAGAAAAACATTTTGGCACGACCTAGTGACCCAACTTTCCTTACAGTTGATGCAGCTATTTATTCGATGTAGATGTTCCACTTCAAGTCAGTTGAGAACGTGAGGCCAAGAAGGTACAGTGTGTTGCTTTCTATGACATACTGATGGTGGTTAAATGAGAGCAGTTTTGTTTTGGAGGCATTAAAATTCATAAACCATTTCCTGCCTCAATTAACCACAGATTCAAGGTCCTTTTCAAGAGCAGTGGCCAGGTTAACTTTGTCAATGGATTTGCTATTGAGGCAGGAGTAAATGGTGGTGACATGAATATAAATGTCTACTTGGGAACTGATGACATTAGGGAGGTCATTGATGAAATTCAGAAACAGCGCAGGGGCCAGGATAGAGCCTTGGGGGACACTCACATACATGTGAAAGGATCTGGAAACAAGCCGTTCAGAACAACCTTTATTTAATGATTTCTGATATAATGGAATATGCATACACCTGTGTTCCCCCTCATTGGAATATGATTGGCTGGTGTCCGTCATAAATACAGACGGACATGTAGGTACAACAGAGTTTAAGTCTATGACGATGCCCGTTGGACTATGCCATTGGCTATCCTATTGGTCTATACCTATTACCTGCGACTATGACGAGTACCGGTCGATTACTGCTACCGTGTACTACTTGGTTACAGTAGCCAAAACCACTTAGCTATTTCGATCAAATATATCCCTTTCCAGGACATATCAATTTCATAGAAATGTCAGTACATCAGAAGTGGATCTGGCAAAATGGAAGCCATATTGTTTGTCAGAGAGTAGGTCATGAGAAGTATGATGCTTAACCTCATTGGTATTGATTAAAGCCTTGAATACTATTCTAAAAAATGGCATGAGACTAATAGGGGGATAATTAGAGGGGTTAGAAGATTCTCCAGAGTTCTTAAAAACAGGGACTACAGAGGAAGACTTCTAACAAGCAGGAAGCAGTGAGGCAATAGTTGTAGAGTTTGGAGAGGTTTTGCAATAAAAATTAGGTGAAAAAAATACAATGGTTCATCATCTGGTTCATTTTTATTCTTTAATAATTTGAAAAATTAAATATTTTTGTAAAATATATGTGCACCATAGAGATTTTGATAGATATGGTACAACTTTTCAAAAAATATTTGCATAGGGATGGCTGTGGTATGGTGTATTCTATTCAATGGTGTAATTTATTAGCCGATTTTAAGTTAAAAAATTATTATATTATTATTATTATAAAATGTATTTTATTAATTAGCTGTTTTTAAGTTCCGAAATACAGGGGTGTATTATGTTCATGAAAATACAGTAGATTTATTTTGATAAATTTTACGAGTAACTTTTCTTTGTTCTTGCCAGGTCAACAAATAAGTGAATTACATTTTCTAATATATACTAGTTTGTTCATGTTAAAATAATGGTGTATTTTTGATATGTCCCAGAAAGGGATATATTTGATCAAAGTAGCTAAGTGGTTTTGGCTACAGTAACCAAGTAGTACATGGTAGCAGTAATTGACTGGTACTCGTCGTAGTCGCAGGTAATAGGTGTAGACCAATAGGATAGCCAATGGCGTAGTCCAATGGGCGTCGTCATAAACTCTGTTGTACCTACACGTCCGTCTGTATTTATGACGGACACCAGCTAATCATATTCCAGTGAGGGGGAACTCGGGTGTATGCATATTCCATTATATCAATTTTGTTTAGTTTTTGTGATTAGGTTTTCACATGTGAGTTTTTGAATATATCGTATGAGATAACAATATATAAATTTTATATGTCAAAAACAATTTTAAGGGAAAGAAGTAAGACAAGGTGGAAAAATTTTAGTGTAACATATTTTTATTTTGTTTGCATTGATGTGCATGAACAAAAGAGATAGTGAGAATTTTATAATTAAAAATACTTTTATTTTTATTGTTTCGATTTTTTTCTTTCTGTTTATATTTCCATTTTTTCTTTTTTGTTATTAAATGTCCCACATTTGATCAGCCCAGTAAATTTGCATCCAAGTTCTTAAGTTTTACCATTCTTGGCAGATCTTCTATTATTACAATGTGGGGCATCTAATAACAAAAGAGATGGACACATAAAGAAAAAAATCTAAATGAAATTGGCTAGATTTCTCCTCCAAGCAGCAGTTAAATAACTTTGCTAGAATTGGGGATAATTCTAAGTTGATATTTGTTTTAAATATATTCTTAGTTATGCTTCGATATATAAATTCTATTCTATTATGCATTATATTTATATTTCATTATTTTCAATACAATTTGTAGAGTGAGTAGCCATTGTTAAATGTCAATAAATGGCAGAACTGCCCAACAAACAGAATTGACAAAGTTTGCAATAAACAAGAACAAGGAAAATGAAAAGGAAAGAACATGACAAAAAATAATATAAAGCAAGCAAATGATATATGCAAGACAAAGCAACAGTAATGTGGCAAAAAGTTCACAAACTAAGAATTAGGATTATAATTTTGATTATAAATTGGAGAGGGGAAAATGTTTTGCAGTCATTCCCTACAAAGATTAGTACCAATATAATTTTATCACTTACTTCTTTCCATGTTTTATTGCACCAAGAATATACAGCATTGTTGTATGTTTTCAAACTGAAGTTGTCACTCTTTTTTGTCAAATTCAGTGATTTCATAATGTAGTAATAAATTGAAAATGCCTGGAAATGCAAAAAGTAAAAAATAATTTAGTATTTTTTAAATGCTGTCATGATTATGCATTATAAAAGTTATGGAATAAATACATTTTTATTATTTTTAGAAAAAAAGAAGCATGTTGGATGGTGGGTTTTTATATTCAATTATGAAAACAATTTGATAGGTCCCTGTTAAAACTGAATGCATTCATTTTTTTTTTTTTTTTTTTACTTATTTTTGTTGTTCCCAGTCCATTTTGACCAAATGGTCTTTTTTTTGTTTTTAAAGTTCAAAGCTAGAAATGATAGAAAACAGTTTGGGTGACTTGTTAACAAGCATTATATTATGAATTTAAGTGCAGTACTAGATTGGTAGCTGGGTCTCATCATTTTGCATTTAAAATTGCCACATGTAAGCATAAATTCTATACTAAGAGTTTCTTCTCTCACACATCTCACTGGTGGAACTCTTTTCCAGCCTCTTGCTTTCAAATCAGATTTGACCTTCAAAAATTTAAATGCAATGTCAATTGTCATACAGTGTTTCCTTAATTCCTGTTCTTTTATTGACCTCTCTCCTTGATGTTTTTTTCTCATATTGTCTCACACTCAGTAACCCCTTGCATCTTAGTGGCTTTATCACCTTGGACAGGGTGTAATCATTAAAATAAAAACATCAACATTTTAATTTTCTGATTGCTATCATTTTTGCTTTGTACTATCAAATGCAACTGTTTTCAAGCAAGCAGTATTCCTGATGACCACCATAGAATGGATTGGTTGAAACGTTTGAAGAGCAAGATGATTCTCGATTAAAAAAAAAAAAAAAAAAAAAGGGACTTATCTGAAAAATATCAAAATTATATACAATGTTTCAGTCTTTTGATTTCTTAAGACTTTAGCATTGTACATAATGAGATATTCAGGAGTTATGGAACTTGAGTTTGCATTGCATAATTTTTCCAACTGGAGAGGACCTGTTTGCTTTGGAAATCAACACTTGAAATACATCTCTTTATAGTAATATGATATCCACAAATCAATGTTAATCAGATAATATTTTGAAATAATCTAAATTTACATTGATACAGCTTTGAAATGCTAATATCAAATGTCAAACTTACCATGAAGGATTTGTTTTTGACAGGAGGTTGGTAAATTTTATTGAATGAACATCCTTTATAAGGACAATTCTTGAAGTCAAATAACGTGTCAATTATTCTTTGACATTCTGTGTGGTTTGCAGTGCCAACAAAATGGTAATACATGGAAACCTTAAAATAAAAAATGTAACATGTAAAATTGATGTCAACACTTAAATGTTTATTATCATATGACCAATTCTGAGCTGCTCTTTTAATGGGGTCAACACGAGTAAAGGACAAAATGCATTCAAATATACATTTTGAATAACACTGATATTACACTCTGATCATAAACATAGGATTGGGGAGCAACACACGGCTTGCATAGTGCGTAGAAGTTAACAAGCTTTAGATGTTTTTTGTGTATTTTAGGTGAAGGGGTGTGTTCAGTGTGTTCAAAGAAGACAGTAGCAGCAGCATACAAAAATTGTATTTTCTGCTATGGACGTTTTTTCCTTTTATGGTGACTGTAATTGTTTAATGATATATTTGTTTTAGTCGAAGTCCAACAATAATTCTTTCAGATTTTTATTTTTTCTTCAGTTTGGACCATTTTCTTAACCATAAACAATGTTTTGTGAGTTAAGAGATATTAGGAGGATATTGAGGAATATTTAGCAAACCAACCTCACAAATTATTATACCTGTAATGAGCTTGATCTGCTTTTGGTGCTTGAAACTTGTGGTCTTGTGCCGAACTAAAACTTGCCTCACAGATATCAGGGAGCTTTCTAACCAGGTATATTTGACAAATTAGTCTAATAAAAGATTATAACTAAAATGAGTTTAATTCACATGTGTACCTGAAACTTGTGGCCTTTTATCAGACTAATCTAAACTAAATAAGCTTAACCATGGGATAGTGATTAGCAATGAAGCCTTGTAAACCATCCTTCAGGTAGTGAATCTGATATATACTCTACACCTGGAGCCTTGTGCCAGACTCAGCTGGATGTCTCTCCGGAGTTGTGGTTAAGCTTTTTTCATAGAACTTTATGATTGTATTAAGTTTGCTCCCAACTCTGTGCCTCACAAGACTATGTGCCTTGTCCCTTCTGGACGTGGGTGATCATGACTTTCCCCAACTGTCTATCTTTTGTAACTCTTAGTATGGTTTGCCCTTTCATCATCTCTCCCAGTCCCTGTTCTGTAATCATTTTACAAAAGCTTATTAGGTAGGTTATTTGCTATTTTCCTTTGTTCCTCTTGCCTTCAATATACACTGAGTATGTCATTTTCTCCAAGCTCTCTAAATCCTTGTAAAAAGTATCTTACCATAAAATAGTGGCTAAGTTAATTTCATTATGTTTCTTACATTTGAGCATGATTAAATTTAGTAAATACCTTGAATTTGGTAGGGAAATGACTTCCTAAAATTTATTTAATAGGTCTCTGATGAAAATGACTTACATTGCTATATGTGGGGTCAAATGTGCATGGAGTCTTGAAAATGTTGTCACTTGAGTCATTTTTGCTACTACCTTTCAGCCAACATGGACTGGAAATATTTGTAGTTGTTCCATTGCTTGCCTGTTGAATTAAATTTGAAATATTCATTATTATAATAAAAATCAGCTTGAAAAATCATAAAATAAACATTTTTTACTGTGGCCATATATATATATATATATATATATATATATATATATATATAAAAAAAAAAAAGAAACAGTAAGATATATAATCCGGTGTTCTTATAGATATTTTTATTTTTACAAAATAGTGCTCAATGTAAACTTACAGAGCATTCATATTATAAATTGATTTATTTAAAATGTTTTTTTTCGCTACACAGTTCTAACCATATTTCAAAAATGGAAGCTAAAAGCTACAAATTTAATTTTGTAATTGAATTAAAGACATTAGTTCCATTTCATCCTCAAGCGAATTTTAGAAAAATTCGCTTGAGGATGAAATGGAACTAATCAAATGGAACTAATGTCTTTAATTTAATTACAAAATTAAATTCGTAGCTTTTAGCTTCCATTTTTGAAACATGGTTAGAACTGTGTAGCAAAAAAAACATTTTAAATAAATAATAAAGACAAAAAACTTATCTTAGTTAAAATGTGTTTGTACTCTGTGAGACTTTATCAGGGCAAATGTAAGGATTTTATTTTGTAACAATTATTTATATACAAGAGCAAAAATATTATTGGTTTTTCAAAATTTTTAGGTTATGAATGCTTATAAATATTCATCAGGCTAGCTGAAAATGTTAGTCAAGCCATGGGTGATGTTAGGTGATACAATTCAATGTTTGATAAACAAAAGTAAGTAATGTTTTGGAAAGTTTTTTTTTTTTTGTTTGTTTTCTGAGCAATTTTGTGCAAATTGGTATTTGAATTAATTTAGTTTGGGATTCATGTATGTGTTATCTGTTTTGAATAAATTGAGGTCATGGGTTTAACTTCTTTTTAAATTTTTTTTAACATTTTTGTAGTTGTGAAACTTGGCTTGGGAAAGTAGTAGTTCTTTCAAGAATGGGGATATTGGGAAATATTCAGGATGCAGATTTATGTTTTGGTAAGATTCAATGGCAGCACTCTCCTTTTCCTTCTAAGTAAGTTATTTTCTCTTTTGATAAGTATGGCATTCTTTAGATTAAAGTCGTGGTTGAATTTGTTTCTATCTATAACTAATGCATTTGATAAATTGTAGTGTGTAAGATCCCTTTTTATGTTCATAGACATGTTTTTTTTAAGTTTTTGCAAGTTTCTACAATGAGAACAATGAGGAACAGTTTTGGTAATTGATTTTATATATGCCTGCTTCAGAATTATTATTATAAAATGTATTTTTGGTTCTGATCAGATGTAATTATTTTGATGTTTTATTTATATATATATATATAGATATATAGATATATATGCTTACTTTTTTCCAGAGATTTGTTTATTTGTCAAAGCAAAAGTTTGTAACATTTTATTAAAGTAAATTTCAAAGACAATATTTGTGATATTTGTACATAGATTTATCCTACCACATAATTGCCATTTTGTTCCATATTTTGCTGTCTTTGATGCAGTTTCATGATTCCAGCCTCTCAGAATTTGGTATCTTCTGTGTGCTGAACAGGTCTAAGTGGTTTTTAAAGGCTTTCAGAGAATTTAAGTTCTCATGAAGAAAAGATTGAAAAAATGTGGTACTCAGAAGATGCAACATTAGGTGAGTATGCCAGGAGTAGTAGGATACCCCTGCCAAACTACCAATTTCTATCAGGTCTACAAAGAGTTGTGAGGTTTGGCATTGCCCTGATAGATGACATCCTTTTGATTGAATAACTTCAGGTGTTTTTCATTGGTTGCTGCTTATTAATTTGTCCAATTGGGAAAAGTACTTGTTTGAATTCAGTGTCAGTTTTAGCACAAAAGGAACTTGTAATTTACAATGTCTTTCCAATCCCACGAGATACACAACATTACCATCTTCAGATTCAGTCTGGCTTTTAAAGTGGCTAAAAGTGGTACATTTTGTTTTCCCCAAGACCATTTTATGCTCAACATTGTTGTAAACAATCCATTTCCTGTTAGTTGTCAGAGTTCTTTCAAAAAATAGGTTGTTTTTATTGGATTTGAGCAGAGAATTATAGATTAATTAAAATTTTTATCATTAAATCATGAAGCCCCCAAACATTGTATTGATTCACATATGCAGGTGTTTTCAAATTTCTTGCAATTTCCATATGAGATGTGTGTAGTACCTCAGTGATATCTTTTGTCATGTGACCTGGATTATTTTTAATCAGTATTTCGATTTGATCATCATCTGTGACTGCAGGCCTGCCAGAATGCTCCAGGTCTTCCAAATCCAAATTTTCACTTCTGGGCCTAGTAAACAGTACTCTCAGCTATAGCACCATCTCCATAAATGGCACATATTTTTTTGCTGTTTGTCCAGCATTTTTGCCTTTCTGGAAATAAAAGAGCATCAAATGATGAAAATCCATCTCATTTTTCTCTATTTTCACTTTTAAAGTAAAAACATTTAAAATTCACATTCCATGCACGAATTGTATCAAAAAATGAGTTGAAATGTAACCTTTCAGAATATGTATATATGGGAATTTAACTATACTAATATGTATATATGTCATAAAATTTCCGCCATGTTTGAAATGCCACCTACTGAAAACACTACAAACTTGTTTTGACTAGGATTTCTTTAATCTTATTTTTCTTAGATTATATTTCACATCTATTACATTTAGTAGTGTCTAAACCACTTCCTAAGATCAATGGTGAGAAAAGGCTTTGAGTAAGTAAAGCCTTAGGGTCCTGGCAAAGATCATCCTGCTTTAGACATTATGGATTGCTGCTACAGAATCAAACAAAGAACTGTACCAAACAACAGAAACCACATCACTTGAAGACTACCAACAAAACCTACAAAAGTGGATAGCACATGTAACTTAAGCAAAAATAACGTAGTCAAGATATTGACATTCCATACAACTTCAAATAGAAGGTTCAGAAAGAAACCCCTGTCAATACTGGAAAGAGTGATAACAGCTACTGGAACTGAGAGACATTTTTTCCTAAAAAATTATTTTAAGTGAAAGATTTTATACATTTTAACCGAAAACTGTATTGGCTGCTTGGTCAATGAATACCAAATGTTTTCTATAGGGAAACAGCTAATATTATCATTACCTAATTATTTTGCTTCAGTTTTATTCATTATTTTTCTTAGCTCTTATTTATCGTTATTTCTGTTATAATGAGCATATGGTTGCAAAGGTAAGGACAAACTAGGATTAAAATTTCAACAATGTATTGATCAAATGTGAAGAATAGATATATATATTTATATATATATATATATATAGTTGTGTGAAAGGTGGCAAAAATTGTTAATACATCATTTAGTTGTTGTTGGTAAGGAAAGCAATTCAGTGTAAGGGTGTTGTTGGTAAAGCCAGGAGTTGACTTATTTATTGGGTTGGTTGGCCGAAGTGTTGGTTTGGTATCAGGAGAGAGGCCTGGAGCAGATTAGTGAAGCCGAGCAGGGTATTTGGTAGTTGGTTGGATTGAGATATGCCTTTCTTCTGGGTTGGAATCGACACTGGTGAGGTAGAGGTATTGAGTCAAACTCCTGTTGTTGGCAAGGAGTGCCACTTTTATATTTGTGGTTAAACAAGTGCAGGTTCTCAGGTCCATTTTTTTTTCTGCAGCTATATTCATGATTGGCTATTGCATTTTAGACTTTTGTGGGGATGTGTTTTGCAGACCAGACGTGATGCTCAGAGCTCTTGTGCAGATGACTTTTTTATTTTGGGTTTTTCTTTCTTAGTGCTGATATCAGGCTGACATGTCTAGTGAAATTGTGATTCAGAAAGAAATCTTGATTAAATCATATAACATTTCACTATTATTATTTCACTATCTTAAACACAGTTTTTCCGTGAAAACATATCTTACAATTTTTAGATGTCAAATATAGCATGTCCAGTTCATCTGGATGAATAGATATACAGCTTGAAATCTGGGAATTCAAATATTTGGTACAAAACTATGATTTTTAAACTGATATGTTCACATTTAATGTGCAACACAGACTCAGTGGCTCAAAATCATTTAGTTATTTAAGTGCCATGTGTGATACATGCTTGTGTGATCATATCTCTTTTGATCCATGACTAACTAAACAGTATTTTCCCTCAGTAGGTTGCCATTTTTTTCTGTGGTAGAATGGTTGACAACCAAGGCTATAGAACCCAGTCTGTTCTGCTATTCAACCCATATCTGGGAAGAAAAGAGATGGATTCATACCATTCCCAAGGGTACTTGTGTGAGAGTGAAAGTAATGAACCTGACTGGAATTTGAACATGGCTCTCTGATTTCTCATTCCTAGCTAATATCTATTATGCTACAACACACATCTGAAATAGAAAGCTAGAATAACTCTGAATTTTTATTTATTTTTTTATATTTTAAAATTAACTTTATTATTAAGAATGAAATTCAAAAGAGAAAAAAATTTTTTTTCTATGAATTTTAGAACTTTTAATTTATTTTTCCAAAATTAATTTTATACATCTTCAATTGAGAAATTTGGAAAAATATACTTTTTTTTCTGATTTAATTGATTTCCAAAAGACCTTAACCTTTTAACCTTTATGATTGACAGCTTCTGGGTGAGGTGTTTATATTGTTTTTGAAATTTCTATGATCAAGCTTCCCTTGAACTATGAACTACTTAGAGATATGAACATTGTTCAAGGAATCTGTGGAGAGTCATGATCAACTATCTTCTGAAGGGATGAATCCACACTGAATTGCCATGACTTTTAAGGAAAGACAGTAGAGTGGTCCCTTTAGAACCTAGTTGAGCATGGATCTCTACAGATTCCTTTTTTTATTATCTGTGAATTGCCATGACTTCTAGGGAAATGCAGGAGAGTGATCTCTTTAGAACATAGTTGAGCATAGCTTTCTAGAGATTACTTTTTTTTATGATAATGGCTCATTGAAAGATAATGGAGTGATTTCTTGTTGCTTTATCCATGTTTTTTTAATTAATAGTGAGCCTATTTTATTTTGCTCTTTGACTCGGAGATTGAAGTGGGTGGTTGTAAAATGCACTCATGCTTTTCCCAAGTGCATTAGTGTGAAAATGAATGAAACAGAAAAGGTTGTAATTTTAACTTGTCTTCTTTCTAATACTTTTTACATTGTTAAGTATTATATCAGTCTATATTTCTGAGATGAGGTATTGTAATTATTTACATTATTTACACTATTGTCCTCATCATCGTTGCCATATTCACATCATTTCGGCTGTTGTACACTCTGGCCTTCTTCAGGTGACTGGAATATTCCTCACTGGGCCATATGCCCTCAAGGACACATAGCTGAGTGGATAAAAGAATGGGTTGAACCCAGTGACTTGACCAGAAGAGTTGTGAGTTCAATACCTGGCTACAGCAGAAGTGAACAAAAACTTGGAGAGTTGAGTTAAAGGGAGATAACTGATACTGAGACATCTAGGAGTGGCATGTGGAACTAGAACAATCTACCCAGGTGGAGGAAATAAAGGGTTCAGTTTGAAATTCCAGTCACCTGAAGAAGGCCAGAGCATACAACGGTTGAAACATCATACATATGGCAATGAAGATGAGGACAATACTCCAGTCAATGTAAATGGTGAAAATAGTTAAATGTTATGTTACCTGCACATCCTATTCTATACATGAAAATAATCAATTTTTATAGGTATTTTGTGAGTTTGATAATATTAGATAAAAATTGTAAAGTGATTTTTTTTTTTTTTAATATTTTGTCAAATGTAATGAATCCATGCCAAATTGAGGAATATTGTGAATGAATTATGTGAAAAGTAAATGTAAAATATATTCCTTGTTCTGGCAGACCCTCTGGAATGTCAAGGTGAAAATCATGTCAGTTGTTATCAGAGCACGAGATTTAGAAAGTCATGAAAACCATAGAAGAAAGCCAAGAGGAAGTTGATCTCAGAGACTTTCTAGATGATAGCACTAGAATACTGAGGAGAGTTCTGGAATATTCAGGAGATTCACTATCACTTGTACTTCAGTGAAAGCCATCATTTGCTACTGGAATTAAAACTTGAATGGAAAATCCAACAATAAGCAAGAACATGATCTGATTGGCATGAACCAGGAAAAGAAGCAGCTCTTGAATGTAAACATGGCTACCTCAGCAGACTAGATGGCAATGTGAAAAATTGGAAAATACCAGGACCCCACCTACTGGGAGCTGGGAAAATTGCAGAACATGAAAGTTAAGTTTTTTTGTTGAAATTCTTTTCAAAGTCTAACTCTTGTCTAAAGGAAATAAAATGAAAACTTGTGTAGGTATATATAATTTTGAATAATATATGTGTGTGTTGTATATAGCAGCTTGGAGTTCAATTATCATCATGGCAGTGTTCAATTCTGATTAAATTCTTTTGTGGGATAGATGAAACTATTTTCCCTTAACATTTCAATTTCAGTCACTTTCTCACCAATGTGATGTGCTTTCCCTCTGTCTTTTCTACAAATATTTTCATGGCTACTGCTTTGACAAGCTTTTTTCCCTGGTGCCCCAATTACATGAATTTAAGCATGCTACTAGATTGGCATCTAGGTTCCACACTATTTCTGATGAAATAGCTAAATGCAACTGCCACTTCTACTCCTGCAGTTTATTTTCTTGCACTTTCTGCCTGTGGAATCTTCTTCCGCTTACTTGCTTCCCTGATAAATGTTGTGGTAAACCCTCCTACAGTAGAATGAACTCTTCCTCCTCTCATAAATACAAACTGCGAGAGTCAGAGAGAGGGAAAATTGCAGTAGTAGACGCAGTGCTAATCTACCATTTTGGACGTACACCGCTATCTACTTATTACTAACACTCTCGCTTTGTATATATTTTCCATACACTTGTTCAACCTACCTTCATCTTCCATGTCTTTCTTTCTGGCCCTTGAACAGGCCACAACAATAAATGCAATCTTTAAAAATTTAAATGCAATGTCAATTGCCATCTTCTTGAATCCCATTCATTTTTGACTGTTCCTCAATCCTCGCAATACTCTATCTTTTCTCTCACTTTCACTCTCTGTAACCCCCACTGTGTACTAGTTGTATTCCTATCTTGCTTGGGGTGAAATGGCTTTAAAAAAAAACTGTCCAACTACTCAGACAGTAGCAAAAATAAAAATCTGTTACAGCCACTCTCAACATTGACAACACCAAATTTATATAGTAGCCTCATATGTGATCTCATTTTTGACTAAAACCATCCTTCAAAATAGAATTACAAGAGAAAAATATTGTCACTGAATTTATCCCTTTGTAGATTTATGTTACTTTTTGTGTATTATGTAAGAAAATGGAGTTATGATTTTTATTTAGATTCAAATAAATAAGGGATCTTCTTTAATGCTCTGTCCCTTCATAACATGTGTGAATATAGTTCTCTACAAAGCCTTGATAGTTTTTATCTTTTCATTTTCTGTTTCACTTCCTACTTTGACATCTATTTATTGTTGTAGAGTAGTTTCACAGTGGAGGCTTGTATTTCACTAAGTCGGTCCTAAAAAGGTTCAATGTACAAAACGTTAGGAACTTGATATAATAAGTAATAACGCAGAGAAATCTAGTGGTAGTCGCTGATACTCTTAGTGTCCGACATGGACTGACTGAGCAACTCCCTGAGCTACTGACTACTACTACTTATTATAGGTGGGAGAGTCTATTAACTATAAAATAGGTGTGTTCTAGTATAACATTTATACAAACTCATTAGGTTGATCATTTACTATTTCCTTCTGATTTTTATCTTCAGTATGTCTTGTGAGTATCAAATTTTCCAAGCCTTCATAATGTGGCATAGAAATTTCAACTTTCTCTTTCAGATTCTAAGTAAAATAGTCCTTTTTTTTATTGTCCATTTTCCTTAAAACTTTCTCATTACTCAAATTTTCTGTCCATGGCATTTGCAGCATCTTTTGGAGAACCACATTTCTGTTGCTTATTTTTCTCTTCATCTGTTAGGAAATTGTTCATCATAGTAATCACTAATTAGCATTTAATAGTTAACACCTTTGAAAAATACAGCAGCCAAACTCAGTTTTGTTTCACAGTAGTGAAAGCGAAAGGTTGCTTTCTTTAGCCCAGGGCCTCCCATGCCTGTACAGAGGCTAAATCTGCCTCCCAGCCATTTACAAGTCCATGGTGCCATTTCTCTTTGGGAATATGTCTTTCACAGATATAGAATGAAATTCCAGTTTGCAGTAAATTCCAGTTTGCAGTCCTCAATTTAGGAAAACCCAAGACTTGCTGTTTCCCATTTGTGAAATATGTTCTCATCTGGGACATAGATGAGTCCAGCCTGTTTGAGTCTAAAAATTGTTTCTCCAGACACAGAAGCATTTCCATATTATATGTAATACCCTTCATTTTGTTTCTCTTTACACTCTACTTTGCCATGTAGATATATGTGCTATACTATTCTCCACATGGAACACACATGTATATATGTATATATAGTTTTATTCTATATCTTAGTAGTGCATGCAAATTTGGCCTGTGACTTCCTCTTCATCAATAACTGTGCACCCAATGACAGTACCCAGTCTGCCATGAAGGGCAGCATGGACCTGTTCTCCAAAGCCTGCAAAGATTTCAACCTTACAATTTCTACAAAAAAGACTGAAGTTCTGCACTCACATTACCGTCAATGGCCAGAGACAAGCAGTTGCAGACAAGTTCATCTATCTTGGTAGCACACTGTCATGCTCCACCAACATCAATGAGGAAGTGGCCTACAGAATCACCAGAGCCAGCGCAGTCTTCGACAGACTGAAAGATAAAGTCTGGGAGTGATCTGGACAGTCTACATCCGGCATGCTAAACAGCTGAGTGCCTTCCATATTTGATGCTTCAGAACTATGCTCTGTGTCAAGTGACAGAACAGAGTCCTGGACACTGAAGTGCTCCAGCATGCTGGGATGGAGAGCATCCATGCCATTCTACTGTGATATCTGCTCCTGTGAGCTGGCAACATCCATCACATGAATGAATGTCACCGTCCAAAGAGATTTCTTTATGGCAAGCTATCCACAGGCAAGCGCTCACTCAACAGACCAAACATGCACTATAAAGACATGGTGAAGAAGTCTCTCAAGCATTGTGGCATTCCCCACCTGGGAAGAGTCTGCTGAAGACTGTGCTTGTCTGGCACTCCCTTGTAAGGTCTGAAGTGTCTGATTTTGAAGAGAAAATAATCAGGAACAAAGAACAGAGACAACAGAAAAGGAAAGATGGAGAGGATTCTGCCTCAAAGCTTAGTTCAGCCTCCATGTCACAATTACAACAGACTTTTCAAGGTAAAGATTGGACTCATTAGTCATTTACACCCTGCCAGTAATTCAAAGTCAAGGTCATCTCTCCATGTCTCTCTTAATAGCATAAAAGTATCTCTGAGAACAAAGTATGTTTGTCATTTTTTTTTTTCTTCCTTTCATCCATTTCATTCTGTCTATGAAATACCGGTGTTATCATATGCTCATAATGGGGAAATAAATGTGAGAATAAATTTTTCTCTCATAACTCTCCTGTTACATAATAAATAATCATAGAAATGAATTTTAAAAAATCATTTCAGTCACAAATCAGCAATGCAATGAATAAAGTATACGGAGAAACTCACTTTGGCAAGTACAGCATGATATTTCCTGATGATTTCATTAACTCCATAACATAAGAAACTGTGTGTGTAGACTTTCAATGGGTGATTATATAAGGAAAATCTATAAGTGAAATTTTCAGGGATGCTGTAATTTGAATCTGGTATGAATGTAATCTGTGTTGAAGCTCCCCCCATGTCCAGGGCACCAATGGTGGATGATGTTTCTAAAATATGCGGTAATGCTGGTGCTCCATTCTGTTAAATAAATAAAAAGAATTTTAAATGTCAGATTAAATATAATAATAAATGAAAAAATTGGCAGAAAATTTTTCAGAACTTTTGATTTGACAAGCATCTTACCCATAAAAAAGGATGGAGGTATTTATGTATGGATCAGCATTTTTGCTTAGGATCATTATGGTATCTTTGTGCTCTTTAAAAAGTATTACATACCCATGATACGTATAAACTCAAGTAGCTAGGTTGAGTTTTTAAATTGTTTTTATTTCTCATCATTTATTGAGGGTATACTGTACTGTGATTTAAATTACATTGAGCACATAAAATTGAGGTGGTTTAGTTGGTCTACACCATCATAAGTACAGTTTATTGAATAATACATACATACATACATATATATATATATATATATATATATATATATATATATATATATATATATATTCTGATCAATCAAAATTTGTAAATAATTATATAGGCCATACTACAACATGTTTGACATGAAGACTCACACTACACTTTTCTGGCCATAGCTCAATTAGGTCTCATTTAAATACTCATGGAGACCTACTGGACCCTATTTGTAACATATTTGTTGATAACAGAAATATAATAGCATCGTCTATATGTAAAAAAAAGGCTAAAAATAATGTAAGCCTTATTAATAAAAACCAAAAAATCAACACTCAATAATATCAACTATGAACATGGACAAAATATCATGACCATGCTTTGAAAATGAAACATTATATAAATACATACATACAACAGTCTATTTCTAGTTAACGTTAATATATTTCAACCTTGAAAATGGCTAAATGTATAGCCGAATGCGCTTAGAGAAAAACAACATTTGGACAGTTTTTATATAATTTATCTACTGAAAAAAAAAGATCACATGAAAAATTATATAAGAAACTTAAAGTACCTTGTCTGTCATATTTAATGAAACATATATATGTTTCACACTTCACTGTGATCTTCAGGTCAAGTGCCACTTGTCTTTTAGCAGGCTGTATATATAGTGGGCTTTTTATATAGTTCACTGGGGGATTGTGGAAAGGTAAAATTTGTTTTTACAATTTTTTTTTTCTTTAGTGCTAATAGTCATGGTTATTTGTGGTTATGACCTCTAGATCTGTCAAACTGGCGGCCCGTGGGCTGTGTGCGGCCATCACAAAGGTTTCTATAGCCGTGGTATATCCAGAATTTTGTTTATGTTGATAATGCAAATTATTAAAAACAATGAGATTTTTTTTCAATTGATATGATTAGATTATTTATTCTATTTTAATGTTTTTTTTTGTTTTCAAATGTCAGCGACTATTTTTAACTTCTGTTTAATCATGTGATCATCCTTGACAACTAAATAAGAACAAATGTAAAGTGAAAATGTTCGTAATTTTGTAATATTTTGCCTTAAAAATGTCAAATTCTACTCTAGCTCATAAAAAGGGAAAATTATCTGAAGAAAGATGTGTGTTTCAAGAAAAGTAAAGATAAACTGTTTGATTTGCAACCACTGCATTACGATTCCAAAAGAATATAATGGGAAAAGACATTATGAAACAAACCATCAATCTTATCATAAATATGAAGGAGATATGTGTCTTTCAAAAGTGAAGGAATTCAAAGTTAACACAGTAACAAAGTTGCTTTACAAAAATTCAGAAAGGCAATGTTAGTTCTGTTACTGCAAGCTCTGAAATCTGCAAATGATCTTGCATCAGTGGGAAAAAAACATTGAAGGAGAAAAAATAAAGTGATGTCTTGTAAAAAAAACAGCTGAAATTGTATGTCCAGAGAAGTCACACTTATTTCAAGACATTTCATTAAGCAGGAACACTGTTGCTGAACAGATTGATGAAATGGCAGGTGATTTGAATTGACAGTTGAAGACTTTATCATCAAGTTTTGAACATTTTTCTTTTGCTCTGGATGAAACTGTTGACATAGATGGAAGAGCACAGTTTGCCGTTTTCATCAGGGCTTGTGACAATGAATTTCAAATTTATGAAGAACTAATTGAACTGATCCCAATGCATGATACTACAACAAGCCAGGATATTTCTGAGAAAGTTGAACAGCTTCTCCATGAGTATGGCCTTGATTTGAGTAATCTTGTGTGTTTATTTACTGATGGTGCTGCCAATATGGTTGGGAGACATAATGGTGTTATTGCCAAGTTAGGTACAAAAATAGAAAACATATATCCAGATTTAACATTTTATACATTTTCACTGTATAATTCATCAATAGAACTTATGTTCTAAGATTTTAAAATTAGATCATGTGTTGAGTTTTGTCACAAAAACAGTAAACTATATCAGATGTTGTGCTCTGCATCACTGTCAGTTTAGCCAGTTATTGGAAGACGTGAATAATCAGTTCACAAATGTCCCATTATACACAAAAGTTTGATGGCTTTCATGTCACAAGGTACTGAAAAGATTTTTTTTATTGCAACACAGAATTGTTGTGTTTTTGGAGATGAAGGGTCAAAGCACGGATGAATTGAAAGATGAAAGCAGGCTCTAGCTTTTTCAGTGTATATTACTGTCCAATTAAGTGACCTTAATTTGAGGTAAAAATAAGCTCATAACTCAGTTATATGATGATATCAAGTGTTTCATAGCTTTATTGTCACATGAAAACTTGATTCATTTTCCTATATACAAGGAGTTGAAAAAAAACTGCCAATACTGAGTCTGTATTTATCTTTGCTGAGTACCACAATTACCTGGAATTGCTGTCAAAAGAATTTCAGTGAAAATTTTGTGATTTTTCATCTTGTGAAGATCAGTTTTCATTATTCTCAGCACCATTCACTTTTGATGTTGCTCAGGCGTAGAAAAATCTACAGATGGAACTACTGGAAATGCAGACTAACTCAGCACTCAAGGGAAAGTACCTAGAAGTAGGGATACCCAGATTTTTTTTTGTACCTTCCTCAGACATTTAAGAACTTCAGAAAGTTTGCCACAAAAATTATGGCGATGTTTGGTTCCACATTTGTCTGTGAACAGTTATTTTCATTTATGAAGGCCACAAAAACGTCTCAGAGCACCAGATTAACTGATGAACATTTGTTATCTTTGATCAAAGTGGGATCTAAACAGACATTCCAACCTGATATATCGAGAATAATTTGTCTAAAGCGATGTCAATTCATCAGGATAACATAAAAATGTTCTACTTTGTATTGTAAGTATTTTGTATTTAAAGTTTAGTTACCACTAGCTGTGATTAATCTAAGACTGTAAGCAAGTTGGGCCCTTGAGGCTGCAGATATGGCCGATGTGGCCCTCCATATGTCTGCTTTAGATTGCATATTCATGTCAGTTGAGTAGTTGGAGGAAGTGTGTCTGTAATTAGGCTAATGCTATTTTTTTTGATGCCCCGAAATTGCTTACATATATTTTATTTATTCAGCAATCTTGAACCTTTGTTCCTGCAAAAAAAAAATGGTGTTTCAAAAGGATGGTTTTTCCCTTGATACCACTATTATTTTACCTACCTTCACTCCTTGGCAATATTTATTACTTTAAATATTATAATTGGGATTGTAAAAAAAGACTAAACATGATGAAAGTAAATTTATACATTTTTTTGTTCTTGAGAATTTAAAACAAAAAACATTTATTTATTTGATTGTTTATTTACAAGAATAATTTTATATTTGCAACATTCTAAAAGCTCCTACATTTGTATTAAAAATAATGCACTGCAATATTTATCAATTTATAAAGAAATAAACATGAAAACAGTTTTTAATTCATAAATTTATAAACATTTACTGAATTATGAAAATATGCGAACCAACTACAAGGAAATCTTTAATTTTACCATTTTATAAAGTTTGAATCGATTGGCAATCAGACAATATTTTGCCAACCATTCCAATTATCAAGCTAATAAGTAAAGTGTTTATTATTTTAGTTGCCAATTTTCAAGAACAAAGAAAATCTATAAATTCATTTCTATGTTTAGGTTTTATTAAAATTCTAATCATCACTTTTTAAAACAATAAACATTGCTGAGGAGTGTAGGTAGTTAAATTAATGGCAGTGTCAAGGAAAAAAAACATCCTTTTGACACTATTGTTTTGTAGGTATGAAAGTTTAGTCATGATGGGGTTGTAGGTAGTGTAGAAGTGAAATCTTCATTTCCACAAGTGCAGTGGTTTGATCACATTGAAGAAGGAAACTGACAGTCACTATGCAATGTTGATTCTTAAATCCACACTGTCAATATCTCTATATTGATATTGAACACTCTTTTTTTATAAATATAGTAAATTTTAATATATATGATTTATATTTGGTTGAGTATCAGATATTTGACAGAATGGAAAATATATGACAAATTTGAAAATTAATATTGATATGTTTCACAGATTAGTTAGCATCAGTGAAAAATGGATTCCATTTAAACAAAATCTACATTAGAAAGACAATGTTATTTACATTGATCATATGAACGATTGGTTTTTTTTTTTTTACTTTAACTGCATCATTTTTTTTTTAAATTGGATTTTTAATTATACATTTTTTTTTTTCTAAGGTTTTCTTATCCCACATTACAATATGGTTTTAATAAGAATAGGTGATAAACTGAAACAACCTAGTTGAATATTAATTTATGGATCATGGTACTTTGAATATATATTTGTCTGAGTAAGCTATATTCATTTTTTTTATTAAAACATCATTTTTCAGGTCAAAATTATGATTATGATGATTTTTATTAGCATACAAGTGCATTGAGTGTATTGTTTAATTTCAAGCCCCCTTTTATGATCGTATATGCTTGGCCTTAAATTTCAGGATTACATTCTATTTGGTAGATTTCTACTTCTGTAAAGTTCTATGTTTTACATTGATTAAGTGTTTAACTGTTTTTGAAGTATCATTTCTATATTGAGATCAGGTAAATTTGTCTCACGTTTATTAGTTATGGAGTTTGTAGTCAATATAAGGTGCTTAGATTTTGTGTTGACACATTTTTTCCTTTTTTGGTCTTGTTGATCTAGTATGCTTTTTTCCTGTCATTATATATGAAATAAGTGGGGTATAATATACTCAATATATTTCTCTTCATCAGATAGATTTCGGGAGTTGGCTATTTGAAGGATATCAAGAAAAGATAAGATTTTTTGTTTCTTCATATGTGAATTCAGTTTGATATCATTTAGTTTATGAGATCTAGTATTTTAATATTGTATGACTATGAGAAGTGTTATCTCTATAACAGAATTATTCAGTATTGGGGTAAAGATATTTTGAAATGGGCCAGATTCCAAGAATTTTAAAAAGAGACAGGCTAAAATACTACTGATCGGAGAATACATAAATTAGCCAACTTTTTATTTGTAAAATTTATTATTGTATGTGTAAAATTATTGGTTAGTACAACCTTGAAAATTTTTTATACCTTTTTATAAGCTAAGCTCATTCCCAGCAATGTGAGCCACACAATAATTCATTAGATCTAGTAATTTAATATTGTATTTTCAGCAACACTTTTAAGACAAGTGATTCCATATTTATGCACAAATATGCTCTTCAGTTCAAAGGCTTAACATTGTAGATGATTTAATCTATGATGCAAAGCAGGTACAATAAAGCAGATTAATTTTCTTATATGAAAATATTTGATATTTTTTACCGAACTTACCTTTTCCACGTTTCCTTTCAAATAGTTGACTGTTATCCACGAAAATGCTCCTTCTTCTTCTCCAGAAAGAATGCGAACTTGATATATTGGGTTGTTTATTTGAAAACCGGACTTTTTGAAGAGGTTTCGAATTGATTCGAAAATTGCATTTGATGCACTCTGGTTGGACTGGCTGAAAAATTCACCCAGAGTCTATGAAGGCCTGAAATATGTTTAGGTTTGAACATATTTTTTTAAAAATTTACCTCCTAAGATACCTAAGTTACTCAAAATGTAGCAGTTTTCATTCATATAACATGAAAAACTAAAATATTTTCATTGACACATATTTATCTCATTTTATAATGTCTATTTAAAAATCCCAAATACTTTTGACATGATGACTTTTATCATTTGGTATAAATTTATCTTTAATTATTTTAGTTGAAATATGTTTTTCTAATTGTTGTGGCCTTGTTAGGGGCCAGCAATAAAGACACAAGAGAGGAATTGAGTTAAACAAATACATTAACAGAACAGTAATACAAACATATACAATCGAGTGTGTTACAGCAAGAATGTTCAGTCCGACTGTCAAAGCTGACTGCTGGAAACTTCCCTCTCCAAAAGGCAGTACCTGCTCCTATTTATAGCTGGGAGAGTCCATGTGTGCATGGGTAAATTACCATAACAATAAGGAAATAACTTTATAGATAAGTTTGTTTATTCGTACTGAAAAAACTGACTGTTTGTCCATCACACACTGTGTGCATGAGTGACTTTGTATGTGTAATGTATATGTTTGTTGCATGTAAGTGACTTACATCTGATTGTGTCCTTTAATGTACACACTTACAAGAAGATGCACATGCAATTTGACTGAGTTTTCAAATAAGGCTTTCAAATATATTACCCTTTCCACTAAGTCTGGATAACCCCTACCATCAGCTAAGCAATAAATAAAAGTTGGAGATGAAAAAAAAAATTAATTTTTTAAACCTTTAAAAAAATCAGACAATTATAAAATTTTAAACTTTTCAGAAATTATTTGGTAATAGAATTATTTTTAAAGCTTTTGTAAAAAGGTTTGTACAAATATTTTTAGGTCTCATTGAATCAAAATTTATATGTACACACAAAAATGTGCATTTGAACACAATTTGAATAAAACTGAAATGGACATTCATGTTAAAAGGATTAATTTGCTTTCTGTCTGACAACAATCCCTGAGTAATAGGAAAAGATTATAAACTGATGTTTTGAAGAAATCTTTGATTCCTTATGTATTTAAACTAGATATATTTTCTAATAAATATAGGATTTTAAATGGTTAAAAAAATTTAGATTTAAAATTTGATCATTTGGCCATCAGTGAAGTGATTGGTGTGTCCTCAAAATTGTCATTCCAGACAATTCTGCTCTTTAGAATCCTTCCTGCACATTTATAAATTTACCATTTGTCTGTGCATCAAATACTGCTGCCATATCTGATCTGGTGCCTCTGCTATATATATCGTTATTATTGACAAAATGCAAGGATGTGTCTGTACAGTCCTGGGTATGACAATAAACTACATCTGGCAGCAAGGTCTCTGATCAGGAGGTTTTGAGGAGCATAGAACCACTCCTTAATTGATAGTGTTCCCAGGTTCACCCTGACCAAGGGTGGTAGCACCTGTTAGGGTCCCAGCATTGGGTAAATATTTAACCCCAAACTGGGGTCAAAACACTATGAAAGTGTAAAAATAGGTTTTAATTCATTTTTGTAAAATATTATTACCAGCAATATATTTAAAAAAAAAATATCAGCAATACATTTTTGAAAAAAAATTATTACCAGCAATACATTTAAAAAAAAAATACCAGCAATACATTTTTGAAGAAAAAAAATATTAGCAGAATAGATTTTTGGAGAATAAAAAATTTTTCAGCATTAAATACTCCATTGAGGTTGATATGCCGTAAAACAAACCAAACCAAAAGTGTCTATAATGTATTCAACTCTGACCTGACATTTTGGCTTCAGTCACTTTCTCACAGATTTCCTATGTTGTAACATAGTCGAGACTTATATGCATATAAGCCCTTCTATGGTTTCTGCTATCATCTCTAATCTGTATCCCCACAAAGCATGTGGAGCTGATGGTATACATCTAATAGTTCTTAAGAAGTGTGATCCTGAACTGCCTCCTTTTTTCTCTAAACTGTATAATAAATACCTTGCTGCCTCCTGGCTTCCTGCTTGTTGAAAATCCTCATCTATTCTTCTGGTCTTTAAGAACATTGATGAACTGTCTTCCTATTATTGGCTCCTTAGACTTCTATGTCTTTTTGGTAAACTACAAGAGACCCTAACTGATGCTTAATTAGTTAAGCATCTCACATCATAGAGCTTCTTTGAGACAAACAATATGGTTTTTGTTTCACTATGTCAACTGTTGACGTATTAACAATTATTGTGGTAAAAGTTTATCAAGTTTTAGATAAGAATGGTGAAGATCAGGCTGTTACTTTGGACATCTCAAATTCATTTGACAAAGTTTTGCATACCAGTCTTCTTCACAAGTAGAAAAATTATGATGTCTCTGGACAAATTTTTGAACTGATTCAGTCTTTCTTATCAAATCATGAAATAAAAATTGTCCTGAATATCCACTCTTTTAGCTTGTTTTTTTTTACTGATGCAGGTGTCCCCCAGGGCTTTATCCTTGGTCTTACTTTGTTTCTAATTTTTATTAATGACCTTTATCAGCTCTCAACTTGGTATCTATGCTGATGATACAACCATTTACTCCTGTCTTGAGAGACAGATCAGTTCAATAAGGTCAAACTTTTTAAAAATGACCTCCAATCTGTTGTTAATTTTTGTCTTCAAAACAAAAATGTTTTCTATTAATCATCTGAGAGACCTCCCTCTGCCTTCCATCAGCATGACTGATGCTAACCTTCAGGAGAGTGATTCATTGTACCTTTTTGTGCTAACATTCTTAACCGATATGAAATGGAAAGATGATATTGGATCCATTGTTAGGTCAGCTGCTAAGAAAGTTCATTCACTGTGTTGTGCTAGACAAGTTTTCTCTCCAAAATCTATCTTACACATTTATAACTCTACTATTCACCCATGTTTAGAATATTGCTGCCACACATGGTTTGGTGTTGCTGCTATATATTTAGAGAGTCTTGATAAAATCCAAAGAAGAATCAGCAATATTATTGGTCTTGACCTTGTGTCTTGGTTGCAGTCACATCCCCGTCACCGTAACATAGATTTTCAGTGCCTTTTTTATAAATACTTTTACGGTAATTGTTCAAATGAGCTCTCTGTTGTGGTACCTAGACTTTGTGAATTTAAGTGCAATACTAGATTGTCAACAAAGTTTCATCAATTTAGAGTTGAATTGGCTCGATGTAATCATAAGATGTATGCTAACAGTTTCTCAGTTTCTTCTCTCACACACACCTCACTTGGGGAACTTTCTTCTGGATCCATGCTTTCCAGCCAACATTGATCTTCAGAAATGTTCTCAATCCTTAATAATGTTTCTGTTTTCTAATTCTTTTACATCCAGTAGGTCCTTGTGTCTTAGTGGCTTTTCTGCCTTGTTTGTGGTAAATTCCATTTAAATATAAGGAAGCTTTTAGTGAGCTATCAATGCTGCTTTTGGTTGAAATTTATAAAATCTTTTTTTAAAACAATTTTTTAGGTAAGTGGCTCTTACTACTCTTTCCAGTATTGATGGAACTTTCCTTCCTAACCTTTTGTTTGAAGTAGTGTGGAACATCATCACTTGATGTCATTATATGCTTTGAGATACCTGTGCTAGCCATTTCAGTCATTGCTGCTGTTGAAAGTCCTCAAATGATATGTTATCTGGTATAGTTCTTTGTAATTCTGTAAGAACAGTTGAACATGGATAGTCCTCACTGAGACCTAGATGTCTCATTATTTACATTATTTATATGCAAACTCATCTTTGTCATTGTTTGTCATGTATTTCTGATGCCAGCATTTCATATGACTGGCCACATTTCAGGATGTGTAGATGGGTGAAGATTTGGGAGAAGAGCTGATCTAAGAGATCCATATATCAGAAGTTGTCCAAACTGTTACCAACTTATCCACCCAGGTGAAGAGGTGAAGCTCTGAATAAAACATCTACATTAATTCAGTTTTTTTATTGCAAAAATTATCTCATGTAATAAAAAACTCTGAATTAATTTTTTTAAAATTTTATTCATATTATTTTCTTATATGCAATCATTAGAGTGAATGAAAGTTTTGAAACATTTAATAATTCTAATGTATTCCTATAGTAGAAAAATTTCCAAGGAATTTCTATATATGCTTTTAGTATTTGTCTTATCACTCTATATGTAATGAATAGAGTTAATTAAAGTTTTGACATATTTGTTTAATTTCCTATTTGTAGCATGACAGGTTACCTATGATAGGTATTCATTTTTATAAAAGCTCATCTATCAAACATTCAAGGCCCATGTATCGAACAATTTGAAAGTTAAAAAAGGCAGCAATTTTCAACAATATAAATGATGAAACTTTACTTTTTTTCCCTATTTCTTTATGAAGAACTTTTAAAGACCAAATTAATACAGACCGAAGCATTCTCATTCCTGCTGTGGCTCCAAGATATACAGGAGTATGTGGGATTTCAATTTCTGGGACCATATCCTTTGCAAATTCCATATATGGTTCTAAGGATTTGGCAGCCTGACTTGGATTATCCTTGAAGTGGGATATACCTGGATCTGGAATTCAATCAGTTGTTAATGAAATAATTAAATTGTTTATGAAATCTTTCATTAGGTTTTAAATTACCAAAAATGATTTTTGTCATTGTTTATCATTAATATAAATGTTATTAAATCAGAAGTAGATATTTATGTTAAAAGTCAAAGGTCAAAGTGTTATGTTGATCAAAATATGGTAATAATAAAGCATTAAAAATAATGAAAATATTCATATCTGAACCTAACACAAATTATTGAACAACATGGCATCAAGAAATAGAAAGAAATACATCTATGATGATAGATTTGAATGTTGCCAAACTATGAGACTCACCTAACCGAATTGATTATGGCATTATCCATGAGTACTCAAAAAGTACTAAAAACAAACAACTGAGTACTCAATACCTGAAAGATTAGTTAAATCTGATTGGAATCTTGCCCTTTAGTCTGATTTAGGCTTAAATCATATCACGTTGAAACACCACTTCCTGTGTAATCACCAAATTTAAGCCTGGTCAGTAACTAGACTGGTTACCACTTGGGACTAACATGTGCTGTAAGCTTAGATATGCAGGTGGTGTAATGGATAATGGCTCAAAATTAGCAATCAGAGAGCTGAGTTCTAATTTCAGTTGAGTTCATTAAAGGTATGAATTCACTTTTCCCCCTAGCTATGAATTAATTAGTAAGACTTGTATCATTAAACTATTATCTCAAAAAAAAGTCTTACAATCAAAAAATTTTTTCTGGCTTTAAATAACCTGCAAAAGGTTGATAAACCATAGAAAATGAATGAATCTTCATTCAGGAAACCTTCATGAAATTTTGATGGCATTATATTGTTCTCATTCTACTGTCCATGTCTAGGGATATCTCACCTTGTTTTATTTAATACTTATTAATTATTACTTGCCCTGAGCCAGGTAGTGAAGATTTAGAGTCAATAGAAACTGGGTGAGCAATAATTGAGCAGAAGTAAAAAGAACAAGATGATATATTCCTACACATGGTCAGTGGAAGGAGAACAGTCTACCCCTATAGATTAAATAAAGTGTTCAGTTTGAAATTCTGTGAAAGTTACCTGGATCAATAGACACCTGAAGAAAGCCAGGGATACAATGTCCAAAATATTGTGATAATAAAGATGAGGACTGTAGTTAGAATATAAATGATGATAACTCTTTATCCCAGATATTCAGAGAGAAATCATCCAATAGATAAGGAAAACCTACCCAAATCTTTATCCTTGAAGCCAATCATAATAATGATGCTACACCAGACTCTCATGGCTTCTTAAATGATTGGAGGTTTTAATGTTTACATGATTACAGTAAGTGTCTTGTTCAGTACTAAAAGATTGCCTAGTCATTTACTTGGCCATAAACAGTTGAACATGTCCCCTAGCAGCTGATACATTGTGAATTTCTATTTCTGAGCAGGGGTTTTTGGTGGGTATAATAGTCAGGGGTCAAGATAGTTATTTTTCTGGATATGAAGGATGAGGTGACTAAGACAACTCTTGAGTCATATCAAGATACTTAGTCTCTAACTGAGGATGTTTCTATCTGGCAGACTAGGTTAACTGACTTAAAGATATATGTAATTGTAGCTGTTCCCCACTTGCTTTTATCAAAACCTACATGGCTCCGTGTTTGGTCTTTGTTCACTGATCCCGTGTTCGGTCTTTGTTCACTGATCCCGTGTTCGGTCTTTGTTCACTGATCCCGTGTTCGGTCTTTGTTCACTGATCCCGTGTTCGGTCTTTGTTTCATGGCTCCAGATGCCATCTTATTACATTGTCTCCAGTTTTGGTCTTGTTACCTGGGTTTATTGGGTTTCATATATTTGTACCCTAATATCACTATATGGGGGGCAAGGTGGAGTAATGGACAGTGATTTGGATTGAGGAATCGGAGAGCTAAGTTTGAATTCCAGTTGAATCCATTACATTCACTTACATGCTAATACCCTTGGGAAAGCTATGAATCCTTTTCTTCTCTCTCCAGCTATGGGTAAATAGCAGGACAGACCGGATTGCCTTGGATGGCAACTGGTCTACCGCAGAAAGAAATGGCAACCTACTGCAGGAAAAAATCTGCCTCATCAGTCATGTATCGAAAGATACATGATCGCTTAAGCATGTATAATGCATGGCACATAACTGAATATCACTATGTTGGCATGCTTTTCTCTCTTACTCTATAATAATAAAAAGAAGAAGAAACTCTTCAAATATAAAGTTCTGGAAACAGAAATGACAAATACAGCCATTATTCCAGTAGTAGTAAGAACACTAGGAATGATTAAGAATACTGATATACATATTGAGAAAATCCCAGGAAATTGATCTTTATCTAAAATACAAAAGATTTTGTTAATGAGTATGACTCACATACTGAGAAAAACTCTTTCAGCAACTTCAACCATTGTTTACCTTAGGCCTCAAGTGAAAGACTTTATAAATTATCCCACTTGTCTACCAAAGAACTTCAGCTAATAATGGTGTTACCAAAAGCAGAAAGAAAATTGCACAAAATCTTGTCTTTTTTCTCTTTTAACCACAGGATGTGTTAGGACATTTCTCATTTCCCCCTCTGGGAGGGGTGGGGGTTCAGTCTACAGTGAATTTAATTTTATATTGACCATAACATAGAAAGTACACTGGATAATATGCCCTGAGCTTACTTGATGATTACACACAAACATATCAAAAAATTCAATCAAATCAAATAGATAAAGATCCCTTCTCAAAATATAAGTTGAAAATGAAACTCGTTACATTCTGTGACTGCTGACTGTACACTGAACTACTGCCAGTTGAAATGAATGAATGTCCACTTGAGGAGACACTATGCCTTGTGGGACTATTGGGTCTGAAAGTCACACCTGACCACAAGTGGAACTCGTATATGTGATCCATCACTAAAGATGCAGGTAAAATGGTTGGCTCTCTGTACCATTTCGGTAAGTACCTGCTTGGGGTAGAGGGTTATGTTAGGAGGCAATTTGTGCAGATAGGAGGGGAGGATAATGGTTAATCCAAGCCTTAAACAGGTTAAGATTGTAGTGATCAGGGAAACATCTTCTTGGAAGGAGGTTCCAAAGAGCAGTTTTGTGGGAAGAAGCTGTTTGAGTAGAACTTATTTCTCACTGATGGAATTGTGGGGTATTCGCTCACACCATAGAAGTAGTGATAGTAGAATTTTAGGCTTGTTTTCATGAAGATAAAAACAGGAAAAATAAATGTACACAGTACAGAAAAGTCATGACAAATTGTATGGCAATTTCATACAATTTTATTTATGTATTTGTATGTATTGGTGTGTGTGTGTGTTTTACATTACAATTATGATAATGTTCATATTATAAAAGGGAGTAAGTTACTCTATAATATCACAAGTCCTATCACAGGGGAAAGTTACACGTGTTGTCATCCCGACAGTTCTTGGGTAAAGAGATTGAATCTCACGTCTTTTGATGTCCGTATTTCTGGTACAAACAGTTTTTGTTGGATGCTGAGAGTAATGTTATTATTTTTAATTTGTATTTAATTTATTTTAAACAAGGTTGTATATTATTATTTTATTTATAATTTTTATTATTATTTTATTTATTAGTAACAATAATAATATCCCTACATATAACATCCCCACCAAATAGCAGAGCTAATTAATAGTGATGGATGCCTATTTAAAGTAAAAATAGTCATTGTTTTTAGAGAAATGAACTCCCCTCCTGGAATGTGTAGTTGTTATTTTTATAATGGGGGTTGTTTTGAGTGTTCTGTAGGTTGTTCTTGTTGTTGTTCAGTTGGTGATTTTTATTGGATTTTTCTTGTTGTGGTTTTGTAATAATGTCACACGTTTTAATCTCTCAGTAGAGACTGTGAGGTGTTTTCCTGCAGAATTCTCTATTATGAAGTATTTTTCATGTCTTGGTAATAACCTTGTAGGGACCAGAGTAAGGAGCTTGCGTTGAAATGTATAGGTTTTGTGGAATGAAAGATTGCTTAGCTGAGTGTAGCTGTCTTTCAGAAAGAAGTGATAAGTTCAGCTTAGTCATCTCTTCAGAGAACTGTTTAATGTTTCCTTTGATAACCATGGAGCTGTTATGTTCTATAAGCAGTTTTGGGAGTAACAGTTAGGTTCCAGTGATAGTGATGGCAGGTGAAATGTTATCTTCATTGGATATATTTCTCATACCAAGAAGAACGATTGGTAGAGCATTTATCCAGTTTGGTTTTCTTACCATGATGACTGTTCTTAGAAATCTGCTCAAGATCTTAGTCATTTGGTTCTGGGAAGCCTTGAATTTGTTGAATCTTTTTGTTTAGCCGGGATTAAAACTTTAGAGCTGATATTATATCCTAAGAAGTTTATGTTGTCTTTGAAGAACATATTTATCCAAAGAGATTTCTAGGTTGTTTTCTGCAAGGATTGACAGAACTGTATGCAGATGTTCATAGTGTGGGATCTGTGTTTCTGAGGATATTAAAATGTCATCTATATAGACAAAGATAGTCTATGTCCATAAAGATATTATCCATGAAATGTTGGAATATTGCAGTGTCTGTCTACATTTCTGAGATGAGGTATTATGTACACTATTTACATTGCTCGGACTATCATCCTTATGTTTGTTGCCATATTTATCACAACATTTTGGCTGTTGTACTCTCTGACCTTCTTCAGGTGGTAGGAATGTTGAACTGAACCCTTTAATTCGCTTGCTGGGGTAGACTGTTCTAGTTCCACATGCCATGTCTAATGGATGTCAGTTATCAGTTATCTCCTGTTAATTCCCCTCTGTAAGTTCTCCACCACCTGTCACTGGATCTAACTAATGCCTTTATCTACTGTGCCATGTGTCCTTGAGGAACTAGAACAATCTACCCCATCAAGTGATATAAAGGGTTTGGTTCGACATTCCAACCACCTGAAGAAGGCCAGAGAGTACAATGGCCGAAACATGATAAATATGAGTAAGATGATAAAGATGAGTATGATAGTTGAAGTAATGTAATTAGTGGAAAATAGCACTACTGTTACATAGGACAAAAGGCATGAATAAATATTCAAACAAACCAAAGGCTGTAATGACAGTAATTTTTTTTTTTTTTATTGTCAATGTCCTCGTCGCTCATGGGTAACTGATGACGTGCATGTAACAAGTCTATCTTAGAGAACACATGTTTGTCAGGGAGTTTGGATTCTAAGGTGTTGATATTGGGCAGGGGATATATATCAGGCTTAGTTAAGAGGTGTAACTGTCTATAATCACCACAAAGTCTGTACTGACCTGGTGTTGATTTTGGGTACTAAGCATAGTGGTGATGCCCATGGGGATTTTGAGGGTCTGATTATACCAGTGTTTATGACTGCAGTGAATTCTTGTTTTGCAACATTATATTTTTATTCTAGTAACTGGCATGCTTTAGCAGAAGTTGGTATACTATTACCAGTGTCAATAGTATGTCTGATTCTTGTTGTAGAGGTATTGGGTCTTTCTCTGTGTGGCATGAGCATGGTAGAGTGTTTGTTTAGTAGTGACTGGACTTGCTTTGGTAACTCAGAACAGTTATTAACAATAATCTGTTGAGTAATTGCTGTGACATGCATGCTTTGTATGTAGTACTCTATTTTGTTATCACACAGTTCTCCAGAATTATAGTGTAATGTCTGAAGAAGTCTGCTACTAGTAATGGATTGAGGGTGTCTGCTACAACTACTGTCCATGTGAATAAGTGTTGCAGGCCAGCAATGATGTTTCACCATAACAAGGAATATTATTGCCTGTGGCCGATGATAAATGAACAGGAGTAGAGTTGAGATGTAGTCCTTGAGTGAAGTTTGTAGGGAGTATAGTTACAGATGCTCCAGTATCAATGAGAAAGTCAACTTGAGACAAACCTATAATAGTAGCAACCTTGAAAAGCTGCAAGTTACTGGTTACTATAGCAACTTGCACTAGTAGTTCTCTAACAGCCGTTTGTTTTTGGGTTTTTGTGGAATATGTCTAATGGTGAAAGCTGGGATTTATTTTACATAATGCTTTATCACGCCATTTACACCATGGCTTGCATGTCTTTGACTTGGAAGCAAAGCAGATGTGGCCTCTACAAAAGTGGGGCTTTTGAATTGGATTTGATTGAATGAAAATATAGATTATTGTCCAATGTAAAGCAACTCTTGTTCCATACAGAGTTACAGAACTTGTACTTTGAACAAAGTTCGTTTTTATAAATGGTATTGTTTCATCTGCCAGTGTGCTGAGCTTGGATATTGTGAGACTTCTAATGGCGGTCATAACTGGTGATGTATTCGATGGTAATGCTTGTATAAAACAATGTTGAACAAGTTCCTAGCCAACTCCTACTTTAGATGCTGTAGAAAGTAATTTTTGGAGATAATATGAAGGTTTTCCAGTCATTTTCATATTTGGAATAAGGTTAGCAAACATTTCTGGCTTTGTTTTCTCGTGCATCTGAATTACTGCCTCCTCGAGTACATCATACTCTTTTGAAGAGTGTGTATAAGTTTATAGTTTTGACATGGTGTCTGGAGGTAAACATGATAGCACATGGTAAAATTTTGTTTTGGAGCTGGTAATTTCACACAAGGTAATTTGTGTTTCAGATATTGCAAACCAGCCATTTAAAGCTGTTTGCATAAATTCTGGAATCTTAATGGAAACTGAAGCTAGTATGCTGTCTTGTTCCATTTTGAGAATGTATGTAAAATAAAAAAATGTAGATAAAAGGAATGCTTATTTGTTTTGTTTTTCTCCTTCACTTGGTCAATATTTTGTTTAATTTTTTTTAATGTTGGGAATTCCAAGGTCTTTGTTTTGTTTTTTTGTTTTTTGTACATTGTTTTCAACAAAGGTGTTGCTTTTTTTGGTTTCTTTTTTGAATGTCATTTTTTTTTCCATTTGGTGTGGTGAATAAGATGTTTGTCCTATACACATTGGCAAGTTACCATAATTTTTTAGTGTATTCACTCACACCATAAGAATATTGGTAGTAGAATTTTAGGCTTGTCTTTACGAAGATAAAAATAGGAAAAACAAATGTACACTATACAGAGAAGGCATGAAAAAATTTTTATGGTAATTTCTTACAATTTTATTTATGTATTTGTGTGTGTTTTACATTAGATTTGTGATAATGTTCATGTTATAAAAGGGAGTAAGTTACTCTATAATATCACAAGTCTTATCATGGAGGGAAGTTACACACGTGTTGTCATCCTGACAGTTCTTGGGCGAAGATATTGAATCTCACGTCTTTTGGTGAGATGTCTGTATTTCCAGCAAGAACAGTTTTTGTTGCATGCTGAGCCTAATTTTATTATTTTTATTTTTTATGTAATTTATTCTAAACAAGGTTTAAATATTATTGTTTTATTTCATTTTATAATTTTCATTATTATTTTATTTATTTCTAACAATAATAATATTCCTAGAGAATACAGAGGTAATGTGTCACAGTAATAATAAAAATGTATGTATTCATATGAGTAAATAATATATTTAACATAAAATAAATATAAAATAAAGGATATCTCCTTTTTCAATTACACTGACAAGTGGGCAGTATATATAATTGCCAAAGCTGTGAAATGATATGCAAATGAGATGCTTATAATTTATAGATTATTAGCTTTTCTATTCACAATACAGTCATTTATGTGCCATGTGTGATACATGCTTAGATGATCATGTATCTTTCGATGCATGACTGATGAGGCAGATTTTTCCCGCAGTAGGTTGCTATTTCTTTCTTTGGCAGACCAGTTGCCATCCAAGGCTATAGAACCCAGTCTGTCCTGCTATTTACCCATAGCTGGGGGGAAGAAGAAAATTCATACTTTTCGCAAGGGTATTAGCATGTAAGTGAATGTAATGAATTCAAATGGAATTCGAAATCAGCTCTCAGATTCCTCAATCTGAGTTGCTATCCATTACTCCACTGTGCCTCCATTCACAATACAGAAAGGCTAAATATGCTGCTGTAGATTTCTGTCTCATCAAGTCTCAATCAAAATAATTTGATAATATGAACAAGAAAAATAGAAAAATAGATAATAAAACTTCTCTTACTTGAATTTTCAAAAGATGCAATCTGTTTGATAATAGCTGTTTCATTTAATTTAGCTCCAGCCCATGTGTAAATGAACAATTTTGTATGAGATGAACCAGCATCAAACACAAGACTGTACTGAAAATAAATAAGACAACACTTAGTCATATAGTGTACACATACACGCACACATACATACATATACATACATATATATATATATATATATATATATATATATATATATATATATATATATATATATATATATATATATATATATATATATATATATATATATATACATATATATATATATATATATCACTGTAGATCTATTAATGGCTGCTATATCCCTGGCCAAGAATTATTGCACCATTACTGACAACGATATCAGCATCATTATGCAAGCCCTAAAATTTCATCCTATATCACGATGGTTCTTTGTGTACCAAAAATAGGCAATCCTAACTTCTCTGTAGGGATGGGAGCATTTGACTCTGCAGAAGCTTGTGAACTAGTCAGCACACTACTACTATAGAGGCACAGGTATACATTTGATAGTGAGAACACCAGTCTGTACACAGATGATGGAGTTATACTTTTACATAACATCAATCCACAGCAAACTGACCGGCTCAGAAAACAGCTAATCAAATTCTTGAAGGATCAAAGACTTAATATCACCACTATCACCAACGCCAAGGTGATCAACTTTCTAGACACTACTTTCAATCAATCCAGAGGAGTGCACATACCTTATAAGGAACTTTATAATTATATCTACATTAGTAAAGAATCTAGCCACCTACCAGGTATCTTTAATGACCTGAACAAATCTGGGAAACATAGACTCTATACTAACTCCACCAATAAATACATCTTTGACAAATACAAAACCAAATATGTTGATGCACTAAATAAAAGTAATCACAATATTAAACTAGAGCACATACCAAACACTAGCATGAATACCAATAGTAAATGCAGAAATAGAAAACACAGTATATGGTTCAACCCACCTTTTACCAGTAATGTCAGGACCAACATCTGTAGAATCTTTCTTAAATTAGTACACAAACTCTTTAACCATAACCCTTTACTCAAAAAATCAACAAGAACAACATTAAGGTTAGTTACAGCTGCACTAGAAACTTTGACCAATATATAGCCCAGCATAATAGTAACAAATACTTAAGCAATACTAATATCAGTGGTAGCTAGGATGATCAAAAATGTAATTGCCTTAAAGGAACTATCTGTCATATGAATGGCAAATGTATATATAAAGGAGTTATCTATAAGGCTAGCATCAGGCATAATGACCAAATTAAATTTTATTTTGGGTCAACTGTAAATAATTGGAAAAAACGTTATCATTATTACAAAATGAGCCTTAACAACAAAAAATGCACAAATGCCACAGCATTCTCAAAATTTTACTAGGGTATCAAAATAAATAGCTACAGCCCCGTAGTAAATTAGTAATTTGTCACTAAAATCAAACCATTTTCAGGCTGGGGGAACTGATGCAACCTGTGTTTACTAGAAAAAAAATTCATCCTCAAAAATATTAATAATTTAAATCTACTTAATAAGTGGAATGAGCTTATGTCAAGACGTAAACATAGAAAGATGTTTCTCTAAAAATATTTCTCTTTTCGTCTAAATTTTATTTTCTGTTCTTTATTTTAGGGTAGACACCGATTACCTCCCTTTAATCATTCAAACGATCCTTTCTGAACTACTGAGCTGCATACCCTGTTCAAATTTTAAATTAAATATGCTTCAATTCTTTTTTCCTAATGATACTTACCTGCACCCAATTTTCTGCACTTAAACCCCAGTAATGTTTTTGTACTATTTTAATTTTGAACTATGAATCAGCATTCTTCCCATGAACCCCTGAATATATTTTAAATAAACAATAAGCTATATCTTGTGCCTAACGAGTTGGGTAACCAATGAAACTTAAGTCGCACACCAAATGTAGGTATATGTGTATTTATTAATATATATTTCTTAGCTCCATCTAACCACATTGAGCACTATAATGTCTACACCAGTTGGCAAAATTTGGTAAGTATTTATTTGCTTATCTGTGTATGTATGCCAGCACATGGTTGCTAATATCTAGTTATCTCATTTACCTAACCCCAAATATATATATATATATATATATATATATATAGAACATATACAGTGGGGGGAAATAAATATTCGTACACATGAAAAATTATTGTATTTTTATAAATGTAAAAGCCTTAACTAAAACAAATTTTGATACATTTTATTAAAAAATAGTAATAAACTTAATTCTTATTCTAACAGAAATTAATGCATTTTTTTCATTTTAACTGATGAAAAAAGTATTCGTACAAATCAAAAACAGCATATTAACTTAATTTAACACTTTAATCCTTTATTGAGTTCAACAGCTACCAGTCTATTCCTGTATGTCTCAACTAATGATTTGCACACATTGAGTGGTATTTTGTCCCATTCTTCTTGGCATATTGTCTTCAAATTCTTGATATTTGTTGGTGCTCTTTTCCCAATTTGAATTTTCAAATGTCGCCATAAATTCTCGATTGGTTTCAAGTCTGGGGACTGACTTGGTCATTGCAAGACATCAACATTACTTTCAGCTAACCATTTTCTTGTAGATCTAGTGGTATGCTTAAGATCATTATCCAGTTGGAAAACCCAATCGGGAGGTAGCCAAAGTCTCTCAACAGAACGCATTAAATTGTCTTGCAGGATTTTCTGGTATGTTTCGGCATTCATCTTGCCATCTATTATTGATATTCTGCCAACACCTTTTGCAGAAAAACAGCCCCAGATCATGATACTGCCACCACCAAACTTTACAGTTGGCAACGTGTTCTTTGATAAGTAGGCTTCACCATCCTTCCTCCACACATGATTTCGATAATTATGACCAAACAACTCTATTTTAGTTTCATCTGTCAATAGTACTTTTTTCCAAAACGAATATTCTTTATCCTTACGCTCGCTAACGAATTTTAGTCTAGCATCTCTGTGTTGTTTCAAGAGGAGTGGAGTCTTCCTTGGGACGCGTGATTTCAGACTGTTTTTGTGTAGTTCATTACTTATTGTACGCTTGGTTACTTTAATCCCTAATGCACTCAGATGTTCCTGCAGCTTTTCTCAGGTAACCTGTGGATTTTGTTGGATCTGGTGTCCTAATATCCTTGCTGATCTTAGAGAAATCTTCCTCGGAGCACCTGTTCGTCTTTGGTTTTCGATGCTGTTATGAGTTTTAAACCTTGCAATGAACGAAACAATTGTAGTAAAAGGAATATTCAGGTTGTTAGAAATCATTCTGTAACTGTTCCCATCTTTCCAAAGAGACAAAATGTGTTGTTTTTGTGAAATAGTCAATTCTTTACGTTTTGGCATTATCAGAACCTTCTCGTAAGACTAGAAATTGCAGAATGCTCTGATAATGTCTAATAGCGTTAACTATAATTACTGATAACATTACTGGAACATTCTAGAATATACTTTTTTCATAATTGATTATTTTATTCTAATAATACGAATACTTTTTTCACCAGTTAGAATTAAAAAAATGCATTAATTTCTGTTAGAATAAGAATTAAGTTTATTATCATTTTTTAATAGTATGTGTCTTTATACATAAAATGTGTCGAGATTTGTTTTATTTAAGGCTTTTACATTTATAAAAATACAATTTTTCAAGTGTACGAATATTTATTTCCTCCCACTGTATATGTATACTTATTAGAAGCTTGATATTATTTTAATGAGATGAAGCATTGTTCACCATTTATAATTTTAAGCAATGATTGCTTTCATTGTAATTTTAATTGTTTTCTGATGTAACTGCTCACTCTGTAGCAGAGGTAGGCAACCTAAGGACTGTGTACTAGATTTGGCTTATGAAGGGATTTTAACCAACCTCTAGGCAAATATTGGAATACTAACACTTGTAGTAAAATATTGTTAGCATAGTGGTTATCAGTGGACAAGGGAAATCAGTAAACCAAGTTAAAATTTCGACCGAGTATATTGCATTCACTTTCACACTAACACCCTCATAAAAAACATGAATGCATCTCTCATCCTTAACATTATGAGTTAAATAATAGTGTAGACTGGGCTCTCTAGCTTTGGTTAGTCTATGAGCATGACTAGTTTGAGTTGAAAACTTTTGAAAAGACAATGGGAAATCATTCCACTTTCTCAAGAAGTTATAACAATTCATAGATAATAAAAAGAATCTGTAGAGAGCCATGATCCTTGATGTCCTAAAGGGTCATGGCATTAAAAACAGTTGCCTAATCTAGCCTATGCATGATTTTTCATTTAAAATACTTCAGGCATGACTTCTTAATACATTGACCTTAATTCTGTCTTGTTACATGGCTCCAGGTTCTGGATTGTTACTCAGATTACAGGTTCTGGATTGTTACTCAGATTACAGGTTCTGGATTGTTACACTGATTACAGGTTCTGGCTGGTTACGCTGACTCCAGGTTTGATCTTGTTATCTGGTTTTGGTCTTGTTACACTGAATCCAGGTTCTGTCTTGTTACACAAAGCCTGCATTTTCTCTTGTTAAACTGACCCCAATTTTGATCTTGTTACTCTGATCCCAGATCTGGTTTCATTACATGGCTCCAGGTTCTCTCTTTTTGCACTGACCACAGGTTATGTCTTGTTATATAGCTCCAGCTTTTGTCATAATGCTAGTTGTGTTTTTGTTACAATGGCTGTAGATTTTTTCTTGTTACACTAACTGAAGATTCTGTCTTGTCACACAGTTCCAGTTTCAACTTTGTTACATCGTTCCAGTTTAGTTCTTGTTACACATACCCCAGGTTCTGCATTGTTCCATGGCTCCAGACTTTGTCATGTTACACTGACCACCATCTTGTTACTTCAGTTTCTCACTTTTTACACAGATACCAGGTTGTATCTTGTCACATGACTCCAGGTTCTCTCTTTTGACACTGTTACCAGTTTCATTCTTGTTACACAGATTTGTTACACCAAGCCCAAATTCTGTTTTGTTAGACTGAGCCCAGCATCTATCAAGTTACAACATGCTCAATTTCTGTCTTGTTAGACTGACCACAGGTTCTGTTAGGTTACAATAGCTGCATGTCCTGTCTTGTGACACTAATCCAGGGTACACTAATTATCTGATTTCAGACTTCTTACACTGGCCCCAGACTTTATCTTGTTAGATTTACGGAAGATACTCTCTTGTTACACTGAGCTTGTGTTATCTTTTGCTACACTGACATCAGGTTCTGTTGTTACATGGCTCCAACTTCTGTATTCATGTCAGTTTTGGTTTTGGTACATAGTTGTAGATTCTTTGTTACACAAGTCTCAAGGTCAGGCTTGTTACATAGCTCCAGGTCCTGTCAGTTAACACTGACCACAGATTCTGTCATTCAAGTGGCTCCAGTTTTGGTCTTGTTACACTTACAGCAGGTACTATCTTGTTTTATGGCCGTCATCTCTGATATTACATAGCTCCAGGTTCTCATGTTTGGCACTGATTATAGTTTGTCTTGTTATATGGTTCCAGGTTCTGCTTTGCTTGATGGCTCCAGGTTCTCTCTTTTAACACTGTCACTAGTTTCAGTCTTGTTACACTGAGCCCAGGGTCTGTCAAGTTATAATAGTGTCAATTTCTGTCTTGTTACACTGATCACATGTTTTGTCTTGTTGCATGGCTCCACGTTGTGTCTTGTTACATGTCTTTTGTTTCTGCCTTGTTATACTGACTCAGAGTTCAGTCTGGTTACATGGTTCTAGGTTTCATTTTGTTATGAGTTTGGGAGAAAACAGCTTATAACACAATATAAGAACAAATATTTTTGCTTAACATAAAAAACTTAGTGCAATTTTAAATCATGTCCATATCCAGTTTTATTTATCTCTTTTCTAACAAAAATTATCGGATCCATTTAAAAATTGACATAATACAGGAATTAGAACAAGTTCCACCTCAGACAAACACAGATTTCCAATCACCTACCATATGTCTAAAGCTGATTCCATTTAAATGAGATATAAGGATCAGAAAACGTAGTGTCTTTATTTTTTAAGCCTGTGGATCCATTATAGTGAATGGATGAATGAGGTCAGGAAACATTGATAGAAGTATTGTGATAAAAACAACAAAGATGAAGTAACTGTTGAGTGAATCAATAGTAACAAGAACTTAGATGTTTAAACAAAAATATTTAGGTCAATATGGACTTTAGATGATTATAAAAGATCAAACACAAGTGAACAGTAATGTCAAATCAACAAAGATGAAATTTGGCTTAACTAACAGAACAGAGGTAAATACCAGTAAGGTAAAAACACCACCATGGAAAAAGTTTGGTAAAGCAGAGGTAAGTTGAAGATCTGTCATCGCATTGGATGAAACAAGACAACAAAAATAAAGAAGGAGGTAAGAAAGAAAAATCTTTCTAACATATGCAGTCTGTCTGAAAATGATCGAATTAACATTAACGAAAAATTAACCCACTGATGCCAGTGGCACCTTAGTCCCCTTCAAAATAGTCCTCTTATCCCAGCATTGCTTCATCTTTACAAAGCAATTTGCAAAGTTCTGTTTTAAGATTTTCATCAGCTGTCTTCTTGTACTTTCCTTCATCTTATCTATAGTTTGAAATTTCCTTTTCTGCAGCAATTTTATCATAGGGAAAAACCAGAAGTTGCAAGAAGACAAATCTAGACTGGGTTGAATGGGGCAGTGTGAAAAATTTGAGAAATGTGATATTTTGCCAATTAATTGTGCATAAAATGTGAAAAATGGGCAATTGAGATATTCAAAATGGCTGAATATATTTAAGATTATAAGAGCTTCTCATTCTCACATTTTGATTTCAGCCCATGCAAAATCAGCATTTTGGATCAATCTCTTTGTTGATTGGTTTCCTGATTAAATTTGCATTGTCAGCATGAATATTTTTAAATGTGACAGTCACATTTCATCATGTGCAGCTGCCAAATTGCACCAAATTTACATAACCAATTTTTAAGATATTTAAAATGGCCAGCTCATTTCTATATAGAAGATATGTAGAGGGAATTCTTGACTATATCTGAGTGAGGTTGCACAGAAGAGGTTCATTACTTTCGTTGAATCTCCTAAGCAATTGCTTTGGCCAATCAGAATTCATTGAAGGAAATATTCAACCAATCAATTTTGCTGTATTTGATACTTATGGAATCCACTCAAACATTATCAAAAGAATTCCAAATTTGAGCTATTGGTCAGTTGTGTGAATAACTTCCAAACATATATAACTGTTGGTTCCAATCTATCCTGGGAATGATTGCAAAATACTTCTCCAGTGAATGCTGGACAATCTTCTCAGAGATGAAAAGACTTGAAGCAATAGAAATGTGGTTCTACAGAAGGATGCTGAGAATACAATAGATCAAACACGGGAGTAATGATTGCTTTAGTGAAAATGGAAACAAAAAGGACACTTAACATCAAAAAGAGATAGTTTAAATTTTTAGGGCACATAATGATGAATGAGAGCTTGGAAAATTTGATACTCACAGGACAGATTGAAGGTAAAAGAGACAGAGGAAAACAATGCACAACCTACCTGATGAGCTTCAGTGAATGGATGACAGATCAGGGTTTGGGAGAGATAGCAAAAACACAAGAAATATGAAGAACAGAGAATTGTGGGAACCATGATTGCCAATGTTCTGAAGAAACATGGCATATAGAATAAGAAATGACAGTTTAAAGTCTTAGTATCTATTGCTTAGTACTTAGTAATTATACTTTTAGTATCTGGCTTTCATAACACTTAAAGGATTTTTTTTATTTTGTAAAAAAAATCCTACAAAAAAAAGATACAGTTCAAACAAATGTTTGTGGTAACATTTAATTTATAAGGCCAAGGGCACACAACAAAGACAATATGAGCCGAGTTTAAAAAAACGGACAATAAATTTATTAACACGCAAAAAATAAGAATTACACAAATTAAGTGCTTTGTGCACCAAATGATGGCCAATAACATGTTTATAAAAATAATCAATGCAAATAATATGCCTGTTTTGCAATAAAATTCACTATGCTGCATAAGGTTCTGAGAAAAGTTAAACAACATAACAATAAATGAAAAAAAGGGATAAAGTACTTCTCTGAATAATTTTCAAAGTATTGGTACAATGTTCAAAGCAAAGTTTATGGTAACAGCGAAGAACAGAACAATCACACCAGCCGAAGAATTTTTCTTGATGTGGGAGCAACTTTGATGTTCTTTTCAATTTTTCATCTGGTAGTCGTCAAATTTATTCTGTGTTGTTTGTTCCTTGACTGGGCTGATGCATGTTCCTGCAGCACTTGTTTGTTGACTCCTTGAATTCAATTCTGCTTCTGCTTTTATTCACCAAGATAGGCTTCTGATTTGCTTCTTGGAATTTGGAGGGAAACCTTTTGATTGCTTCCGAATGAAAACCAAACATATCTATTTTCCCACAAAGTGGAATGGTCCAAAAATATTTTTTAAATTCAAATGTCTAAGCAAGAGCTTAACACAATGTTTGGTTTCTCTCAGAAAATCAGATGATACAATGCTCAAGCAGCTTAAATTTATTTTATACTAGAAATAAAAAATTCATCTGATGACAAAGAGTCTCAAAAAGAAAAAAAAAAGTAAAAAAGGGGATTAGAGAGAACTTGTATATGTGATGTTGTAATATAGTCAGTGTTATATACTGTAACTTAGTAACTATGAACATTAATGGGTATGTCCCAATCTTCATAAATACATGGACACTATTGTAAGTTGGGGTAATATGCTGCCTAAGTAGTCCACTACTAGCAGTGGTTTACCTACTTCATGCTGCTGGCGAGTATTGTATTTTGTTGATGTTATAAAAATTTCATTCCCAACCTTCATTTTTGGTTATTCCTCATTCAGCAACCCTTCCTAGGTTACAACATATTGTATTAGACTTATCTCCCAAGCACTTTTTTATGTCAAAAGCAGACTGTTTCAAAATGTTTTCAGAGCTGAATGGCAAAAAAATGACTCCATGAAAGAGCAGAGTACAGAAATAACAATTTGATAAATACATTTAAAAGGAAATTATTTTTGGTGCCATGGCAAAGCTTGTAAAAATTAATATTTGGCTTCAGTGTTTGCATGTATAAAAACAAAGTGTTTCCTTGATGTTGCTGTGAAGATCTTGTTTTAAACAAACTGTGAAAACAAAAGTTGTCATTAGTTATAAGAAAAATCTTTCAAGTTTTTAAAAGGTTTTGAGAAACTGAAACAGTGCCTTATGATGAACAAACAAGAGAGTTATCTAGTCATTGGTGTTTCTTTTTGTTTTACCTATTTCTAATGATCCTTGACCTCTACTGGCGTATATTGTAGTTTGTTGATGTTATAAAGATTACCATTTTCATTTCCATTTGGTTATTCCTCATTCAGTAACCATTTCTAGGTTACAACAGTCATTAATTGATTTTTTGATGAAATTATGTTCACAATTATATCTCTATGATATTGTCCTTTTGCCAGTACCTGTTCTGATTCAAAAGTAATGAAGTATAAATAAAATAAATTTAAATAAGGTGTATTCAGGCACCAAGAATTTATCTAAGCAACTTTTGTTAAATTCTACTGATAAGGTCTGTTGATTTTTTTTTTTTTTATTATATTTTATTGCATTTTTCTAATTTCCAAATGTGATGTTGGACATAAAGACTGAAATTATGAATAAACAGTCCAAATTTTATGTTTTTTCTTCTGTTTTGTGCAAGTATTTTTGACTATCTCAATCATTATCAAGAACTAGGTTTTGTCATATATCCTGGTATTTTTTTAGTTTGCTGTAATTGGAACTCTCTTCCGGCTTAATTTCCAGTCAACTTTGATCTTCAAAAATTGGAATGTGGTATCAATTGTTATCTTTTGTCATCTTAATTCCCGTATTTTTATTGTTCTCTCTCTTTAATTAAGTTTTCTTTTTCTCATATTCTCTCATTCAGTAACATTGCTTTATTGCCTTGCTTAGGGTGAAATGGAAAAAAAAAACTGGAATCAGATCTAAGTGATGTTATATATAATGGTTAAACTGAATAGCATGCAGTGAATATTTGTGTTATTTGGATGCATATATTAAAAATAGCAACTGGAATTAGCACTTCTGACCCCACTCCCCAGTAGGCATGGTTGAGAGGTTCAGGATAGTAAGCACTGGCCTTGTCAATTATTATAGTTAATGATTGACACTATAACTTAGGTAGTAAAAAGTACATAAAAACACATTATGAGACTGGTAAAGTCACTCTGAATATTCTTAAAGATTAGTTGCATTTTTAACTTTTTTTTCTAATATATTTTTACCCATGTGCAAAATATAAATTAAAAAAGTTACTTTCTTATCCCTCTCTCTCTCCCTATATATATATATATATATATATATACACACACACACGTTTGACTATTACTTTAATAAAGATTTTAATATTTTAGAACTTGAAAGTGATTACATCTTAAGCGATTTAGCTTCAAGGGACATAAATCTAGTGCATTGTCTAAGGGAAATAATTCTGCCTGCTTGCCTTCATTTTAATGTTACTCAATATTTCATAAGTTTAATTGTACAACCGGCTCCCTTCCATCCTTGTATTATAAATAGATAATATGCTTATTATTAGATATAAACATTATTTAGTGATGAGTCTGAATAAATGGAGAAGTAGATTTGTAATTTGGATATTATAATAAGTAGTTTAATCCTGATATAAACACACGCATTATTTCTCTCTCACTCTCTCTCTCTAATGGCTGGCTACAATTGTCTTCTGGGTACACCTGTCTGCTAGAGAGGCTAGCCAATCCCTGTCGCAGACACCTCCTCAGGCACATATTTGAATAACTCTCAACTATGGTTTATACTGCAACTATGTTGAGTGGACCTTACTTATTGTTTCTGGGAGAAAGTAAATATCTGATTTATGACTTTATAGTAACACAACCTTCTGAACAGTTCTGTGTACACAATTTCACTCACAAGGTTTTAGTCAGCCCCTGGTAAGATTTTCTGGCACTTTCTAAAGGTGCTGCACACTGTGATTGCATGCCCAGACTGTTTATATCAAGAAATTAACTTTCTGACAAATTGGCCCTGTTGAGAATTGAACTCAATTCTCTTGGTTGTAAATTTATATATATATATATATATATATATATATATATATAGCTGGAAGAATTTTTAGAAAGACATAAAAATTTTATTTATTTTTGCTTTATCACATCTTATGGTCAGGTTCCTAAAAGGTGTATCTCTTATTTTTTATGCCTATATTAGCCGCTGATAACATAAATCCTATTTACTGCATTTAAGAAAAACAAACTAGAAATTTTATCAGTCATATCTTAAGAAACGATGCGTGTGAGTTAAGTGTTTCATCTGCATTTCATATAAAATTTAATTCCATGTTTGTTAATCAGCCGTTTTCTTTATTTTCAAACTTAGCTTGAATAAAGGAAAAAAATGAACAGATTTTGTGCATGGTAAAATCTCTGCCTATCGAGAAGCTGGCTATTCAATCACTGTTTGAAAGGTGTGTAAAGGGCATTATGCACCCTAAATCATTCATATTAGGTGTTTTTTTTTTTTTTTTTTACTTCAATTCCATTGTATTTTTGGCCACATTTTTGGCACAAGAATTTTGCTTGATGGCAAGTTGGCTATCACTACATATAAAAATATAAATGAATAGTATTTTCTAATGAGTCTGAATAATAAAAAAAAAAGAAAAGTGGATTCATGCCTTTCGTTTGTATAGAGTGAACTAAAAGAGCTTCAGTTACAATTCAAACATGGTTTATTGATTTTATTTCTCAGGTTGATAACTGTTAGCTATCCCATGATTCATTTCAGAGTTTAAACAATAAAATCTTTTAGTTTTGTATGGTGCTGCTTTTTCATTTCATTTTTTTGTTTAAAAAAAATGTTTCTTGTGTATCATTTTTTTTTAATGCCAGGATTCACTTTGTAAAATGATAGCCAAATTTTCTTGATCTTTTTTGTTAAATATGGTCCTGTACAGCCATAACAGATGCTGTGCCACCATCAGCAGCTAAAGCATAACTTTTGGGTGAAGATCCATGATTTGAAACTGATATATGCCATATATAATGGTAATATATTTTTCTTCACTCCCTGGACAAAGATCAAAGTGTAGCATCTGTCTTCGAGCAGACAAATTACATTTTATCTCTCAATTTTGTTTCTGTCTTCAGGTTGAGTGCAACTGAATAAATATTGACAGGTGCTTGGTCCAGGGAAACAGCTGGCCATGGCAGTATCTCCCTCATTGCACTGCTTTCATTCCAATTCCAGATCATCATTTCTTTTTTGGAAACATTTGTCTTGATATATATATATATATATATATATATATATACACACACACAGAGTAAAGTTGTTTGTACAATATGTAGGGGCCATTTGGAGTAGATGGTTACATTAAGGGGTAGTATATATAGATAGGCAGGGAAGATAATGGTTAACTCTTGACTTGAACAGGTTTAGATTGTGATTGGGGAAACATCCTCTTGGGAGTCTGTTCCACAGAGAAACAGTTTGCAGGAAGAGTGGGTTGTTTGTTACAATGTAAGTGAAATGACAGGTCTTAACTGTGAAGTTTAGAACTGGCAAAATCAAGTAATCTAGTTTGTCTGAGCACTTTCCATGGAAGCAGTGATAGGCTAAATAATACAAAATAAATATAAACAAAAGAATATCTACCATTGCATAATTGTTTAATATTTCTGGGATGAGGAATTTATTTACATTTGTACTATTGTCCTTCTTCATTATTATCACAACATGTAGGCCATTTTGTACATTCTACCAATCATCATATATCCAGATAGCCTAGAGAGAATTTCAAACTGAACCCTATATTCATTCTCTATGTTCTCATTCCACTGCCCATGTTTAGGGATATCTTGTTTAGTTCTTATTCTTAGCACTTCTCAGTTCTTGTTCACCCTGTTTCCACTGAGTGAAAGTAGACGCTGCCTGTTCCAGAGATTGAACTCACAATTACTATGTCACCATATTCATAAACCAGTGCTTTAGTCCACTAAGCTATTGTCCTGTAGGAATAACCAGTGGGTTGCCTGGATCAATATAGATTTGATGAAGGCCAGAGCTTTTTTCTTTTTTATGAGCTGTGTCCCTTCAGGATGTAGGCAATCATGGCTTTCTATAACTTCCTGACTCTTGTAGCTCTTAATAAATTTTGGCTTTTTGTTTTTTCTCCTAAACTCTGTTTTGCAATCCATTTACTCAAGCTTATTAAGTATATCATGTGTTGTTTTCCTCTGTTCCTCTTTCCCTCTCCTTGCCTTGTGAGCATCAGATTTTCCAAGCTCTCCTTCCTCATTATTATGCCTCAGAAACCTCAAATGCCTCTTCCTTATGTTAAGTACTAGTTTCCTTTTTTATTTCCATTTTCTCCAAAACTTCGTTGTTACTTACATGTTCAGTCCAAGTTATGCCCACTATCCTTCCTTCTCTATCTGTCTCGCATGTGTCCCTTTTCTGTCTATCTCTCTCTCTCATGTGTCCCTTTTCTCTCTCTCTCTCATGTGTCCCTTTTCTCTCTCTCTCTCTCATGTGTCCCTTTTCTGTCTATCTCTCTCTCTCATGTGTCCCTTTTCTGTCTATCTCTCATGTGTCCCTTTTCTGTCTAGCTCTCATGTGTCCCTTTTCTGTCTAGCTCTCATGTGTCCCTTTTCTGTCTAGCTCTCATGTGTCCCTTTTCTCTCTCTCTCTCTCATGTGTCCCTTTTCTCTCTCTCTCTCTCATGTGTCCCTTTTCTCTCTCTCTCTCTCATGTGTCCCTTTTCTCTCTCTCTCTCATGTGTCCCTTTTCTCTCTCTCTCTCTCATGTGTCCCTTTTCTCTCTCTCTCTCTCTCATGTGTCTCCTTCACTATCTCTTTGTGTTAAGGCTGGTATACAGAAGACCAATTCAGTCTTCACCAATGTAGCAAGTAAAAATGTGAACTATGGACAAATATTTTTTTTTGATTACTCCAAGTGAAAGCAACAACAAAGATGTAGACAATAGTCTGAATGTAAATAGTTTAAATAATATAATTGTATAGTTTGTGTAAAAATTGCTCTAAATTATATGAAAGACAAATAGTGAAAGACTGATGAAGGTTATAGAATGTCAAGGGATGTATATTAAAATGCAAAACAATAAAATAATTTCTTTAATACATGAGATAATGGATTAATCAAAATCCACAAAGACAAAAAACAGACAACACCAATAAAATTTCTCACAAAAATTATACAAAATTCATAATCCTGCCCTCCAACACTCTTTCTACTAAACTCACAAATAAATTAGTTGTCCCTTGTACTAGGATCACTACCACCAATTCCAAGACAATTGGAGATATAATTAGAAAGAGAAATAAGTCCAGCATCAAATAAATTATTTAAAATTCAAAAATGGGAGAGACATCATGACATCTAAAAGTCAATATCTACGAACACAAGAGACAATTTTTGGACAATTGCTCTAACTTGTTTTACATCAAAACCATGCTGAACATAACTTTGATTTCACTAATTAAAAAAGAACATGAATCTTTAAGGTGAAAATGTATCGAAAACTTAATAATAACATTATTACCAATTATAAACACATGCCTAAAACACTACATCACCATCTTTCTTTAAATTTATTCTTAAAGAATCTAGCTTATATCTAATGCAAAGAATACATTCTTAAAGAGGTGAGACAAAAATTAGAACCTTGTTATTTCCCTTGTTGTTCCCTTGCATGGGTTGACTGCACAAAGGTGAAGATAAAACCCCTACTAGACATATGCACACAATTTTAAATATAGATTACTATTTGATGCTAACTTAGTCATACAAGAATCTTCATAAACCTACACGTGGAACTAGAGCAATCTACCCCAGTGGCCAAAATAAAAGATGCAGTTTGAAATTCCAATCACCTGAAGAAGGCCGGAGCGTACAACAACCGAAACATGAATATGGCAATGAAGATGAGGACAACAGTCTGAACAATGTGAATAGTGTAAATAATTTCTCAGAAATATAGACAGATATTAAAAGTCAAATATGTCAGATTTATATACGTTTCTTATTTTATCATATTATTATATATATTTATATATACACACTGCCATCATATTATATACTTCTTAACAATGAAAATATGCTGATGAATGTTGTAAAGAGAGAGAGAAATAAGTATTTTATTAATAAGTAATCTCCTTACCTTTCGGATGAGTGTGTCTTGAGTTTCCCAAGTGTACAAGACAGAAAAAAGTCCAGTAATTCCGACGAGGGAGAAAATAGTAGCAAAAATGCACAGAGTTGAATTTTCCATGTCAGCTGAAAATTCTAGATGAAAAGAAAAAATGATTTATTTTCTGTTAGAGGATGAAAAAATAAAAAAAACATTAATGATGTCATATCACTGTCATCAATGATGTCACAATTTATATAAAAAGAAAAAAGATGGTTCACATATTTTATTTCAACAAAAAATATTTTATAGCAACATCCTGGCATAGATTTAGTCAAACAATTTTAATTTCCCTTCAAATGTGTAAGCAAATTTAATATTACAGATGTGTGCTTTTAACTCAGCATATATATTAAGATTAGATTGATAAATGTAAGACATATGTCTCTTATATAAATAAATTATTGTATTAATCAATCATATTTTAGCTTTATATATCCATAAACATTTCTGGAATATATCTGGAATGGTATTCCTAAGAAAGCCTTTATCAGTTGTTGATACTTGAGTCAAACATGGTTTCAATACAAAATATTGTCACTATTTCATGTTTCAAAATACCACCAGTCTTTCTTTTCTTTTTTCTTTGAAAGATTCACTTTTGCAGCTCAAAGTATGCTTACCATTAGAACTGGATGGAATCACTACTTGGATCTAGACCTTTGTAATTTGTTTCATCATGTGAACATGTGCGAATATTTGCAGTTAGTTTTGTTTGGTTTTTAGATTCTACAGATTTACTATATTGAAAATTAATCTGGCTTGGTTTGACAATAAGTGGAAATTAACTTTTTTCCTGGTGCAATCTGTTTCCAATTGAAAACCTGTGTCATAATATTTTTGTTTGAATTCTTCTTTTGGTTAAATAGACAGCAGACAAAATTGCTATGAAACTGTAGTAGACATATTTGTACAGAATAAGTTTTTGTATATTCATAAAAATCTGTCATATGAAAAGGGAGAATTTAAGATAATGATAGAAATACAGCTGGAGAGAAACAATACTGACTTGTGTTACCCACCATTTTTTTTTTTTTTTTAATTATTTCAGCCCAAGCAAGGCAATAAAGCCACTAAGATACAGAGGGTTACTGTGTGTGAGAGAATATGAGAAAAAGAAAATATTATTAAGGAGAGAATATACTTGAATTAAGACGACAGAAGATAACAATTGACATTGCAATTAAATTTTTTTTCAACTGTAAAATGATGAAACTTTGCTGCCAATCTAGTAATGCATTTAAATTCATAAAGTCTAGGTACCAATGAGGAAAACTCATTAGAACAATTACCAGAAAAATATTTATAGAAAAGGCATAGGGAAGCTACATTATAGCTGTGGTAAAGTGACTGAAGCCATGATGCCATATCAGGACTAAAAACGTTGCGGATTCTTTGGATTTCATCAAGAATTTCTAAATTTATAACCAAAGCACCAGATCAGATGTGGCAGTAGTATTCAATGCATGGATGAATGGTAGACTTATGAATGTGTAAGATACATTCTAGCAAGAAAAATTGTCTATCGCGACACAGTGGACCAACTTTCCTAGCAACAGATCTAGCAATTGATTCAAAATAATCTTATATTCTGTTTTGTAAAAATGTGGTTTGCTTTTTCTTCATATTGGTCTACTTCAACATAATGGAATCAGTGAGGAAAATGAAAAAGTTGGTTGGGCCCTCTTTGTATCTCATCACCCAAGATAGTTGAAAATGTTAAAAGTAAATGCTAAGAAGGCACTTGGCAGGCAGGTAACAACTATTTAAAATCCCAAGCAAGGTTCATTATATTAGGCCTTCAGATTAAGACATAATTATGAGGAATCCTAATGGTTAATTTTTTCAATTCCAGAATATAAGATAAGATTATTTGGCTCGCCTGAATCCCATCTAAACCAATTTCCAATCCTCTATCATTTGCATGTAGCTCCTATGAGGGCGGGGATCACTTTTATTTCTCCAAGGTATAGTTCCATTATTTACATTGCCATATTCACAACATTTCAGCTATTGTACATGGCAACCTTCTTCAGATGATAGGAATTTCAAACAGAACACTTTATTTCGTCCACTGGGGTAGATTATTCTAGCTCCACATACCATGCCTCTTTCAGATATCTCAGTTATCTCCTTTTAACTCAACTCTCCAAGTTTTTGTTCACCTCAGCTGGAGGTAGGTATTAAACTCGCAACTCTTTGGGTCAAGTCATTGGTTTCAACCAACAATTTTATCCATTGGACCATGTGTCCTTGAGTATGGCAACAAAGATTAGGACAACAGTCTTTTTTGTTTATCTAAATCCCTGCTAAGCAAAGAAAAGAAAAAATTCATCTGTTATTTTTTCCCAAAGTATGATGGTAAGTCAGAATTATCCTTACTTTTGCTATATCTTTAAGTTTTTCTCACACTGCTTTCTGTAGTAAAATCATTAAAATGAATTCTGTACATGCTTTTACTATTTAATGTCATATAAAAGGGTAAGTTAGACATTAGCTTTACTTTTGCCATAATATATTTTTAATATCTGTCTATATTTCTGAGATGAGGTATTATGTACATTATTTACATTATTCGGACTATTGTCTTCATCTTTGTTGCCATATTTATTAAGTTTTGGCTGTTGTATGCTCTGGTCTTCTTCAGGTGGTTGGAATGTTGAATTGAACCCTTTATTTTGCTCACTGGGGTAGACTATTCTAGTTCCACATGCCATGTTTAATGGATGTCAGTTATCCGGCTAAGGCAGTGGAGAACTTTCAAAGGGAAATTAACAAGAGATAACTGACATCCATTAAACATGGCACATGGAACTAGAACAGTCTACCCCAGCGAGTGAAATAAAGGGTTCAGTTTCACATTCCAACCACCTGAAGAAGGCTGGAGTGTACAATAGCCGAAATGTTGTAATAAATATGGCGACAAAGATGAGGTCAATAGTCCAAATAAGGTAAATAATATATACTTTTAAGTTTGTCACACTGCCTTCTGCTCATGCATGCTTATAGTTGGTACTATTGTGGTCACAATAAAGCTTGATCCTGCCAGTTTTCTTCCTGCTGTTACAGTGTAAACATGGCCACTCCACTAGCAGTGTGCACCAAGGAGGAACAATACATACTCCAATATCCTGTCAAGGTAAAGATACATACCTTAAAAGTCTTAATGATAAATACTGATTAGAAACTCCAATACATTGATCTGCAATTTCCCTGTGCAAATTGTTGAATGTAGAGATCAACTTGTGCAATGGTCCCCAAAGGGCCTGGTATATATGTTACCAGGTTTAGAAACCTTGCTACTTAGCAGTAGTAATAGTGTTAAAATTATGAGGATACTTTTTAATGTTCCATAAAATGTAAAAATAGACATTTATCACATATATAGAAACACATGTATTCAACTGTAATTTTTGTGAGCCTGCTCCCACATGAGCCCTTTATGTTCTTTTAGCTATTTCTGGTCTATGAGGCAACACAGTAAATATCTGCTTCCTACTAAGTCTGAAATTCTTTTCTCAGACATTATGTGTCACTTTAGCATTTCTTTGAGTTTGTTCCAAACTGTTATTGTTTCTGTTTGAAAAGGGTTTTCCTCATTTTATATATTTCTTTGAAATGTATTTCTTGTTTGAGTATCTTGAAGAAAGCTACACTGTCCTTGCCTTATTTCTGGTCTAATTCTGTTACAGGTGCTATTCATTATTATAAGTTATGTGGCACATCAAGTTGGTTGTCCAATTCATTTGCACTTTGTTTCTTTGGCAATTGTTATGAAGGTTGAACAACTGAAATTTTCCAGTATTTTGCTGATATTATATACTTTCTTCATCTTTCTGTTCAGCTTCTCAATCCCCATATTGACAAAGATTGTCAGCATCTCAATTACAGTCTCATCTGACCCTGATGGTTTTTACTTATTCATCTTGGCCAGTGCTGACCTCACCTCAGATTTTAATGGCAGCTTTTTCTCTTCTCTTAGCATGAAAGAGCTCTCCAGTTTACTTGTGCTACCTTTTTCTTTTGGGATTGTTTTCTATTTAGATTTTATACATCTTGCTGAAGAGCATATTTTCCATCCAAGTCTTTCCTTTATTCTTTGGTCCATATCTGCTAAATCAGTGTCCTGCAATTTTTTTCGCTTTAATTTCTCATTAAGCTATTCCTCTTGTATACACATATTTAGAACTTAGTGGATACATGTATTAGATGCTCTGTTTTATTTTATGCAGTATTTATTTTGTCTATCAGCATGGTAGTGGTTTAATAGTATAGGGTTACCCACTAAAAATAATGTTTCAAGTAATAGTATGTGGGATTAAAAAATAAAATCTATCAATTCTTTAGAAATGACATACATACACTTGTCATTTATTTAATCAATTTATCAGGTTTAATGCCAATCTTCAACTCATCTATCTATTTATCTATACACACACACACACACACACACACACACACACATATATATATGCAAACACATACATATGTATACACACACACACACACAGAGAAAGAGATATTTTAAGGTACCTTTTGTCTGACACTTCATCAGAAGAAAAATTGTTGGAATTAAGAGAAAAACTACTAAAAGAACAAAAACCTCCTTGAAATAGAATTAAGAGACTAAGCAGAGGGTAGGAAAAAAAAAACTTTAATTTACCAAGAACACAACAAAAACTCACCAAAGAGTGCCAACTTATGTTTCATCTCCCTTTGTCTACACAGAGTCAGACGAGACGTATTGATAACAACTACCTCCATGATGTCAAGATGGTGTTTTTTCCAAGCCATGTGCAGAACAGATGAGAACTCCATGGAATAACTGGACCCACAAGTGACAGAACTCATTAAATGCTCACCGATAGCCGACTCATGCACCTGTATGTGTCCAGGTGTTAATGGAGCATGTCTATGTATCCTGTGTCAACTGCACCTCCAACTGCTGGATAGTCTTGCACATATAGTCGACATCATGATAAATAACAGGAGTTTATTGATTGGTGAGCAAGACATCCTTACAGACAAATGGGAAAGCACTCTTAGTAGAAAGGATGTTCTCTACTACTACAGAATTAAAGCAGTGAATGACAGTAGAGGAGACTTTATCAGCACAAGATTGACTAAAGGAGCCAATCCAGGGTAATCTCATGTAGTTGGTCCACTGAGGTGCACCAAATGTTTTAATTTCATTAGAAATTTTAAGTCTAATGTTTGTTTTAACACCTTCAGGATAGCCATTGGCGAGAAAGATAGTGGTGAATTTCTCTAAATTCAGAATCATGCTTGCATCATCAATTCATGGCAAGTAATTGTTTTAACAAAGGTTAATTTTCTAAGACTTAGGAGTGAAAGAGTCCCAACTGAGATACAATTCAGTGAAAGTGGGCTTCCTATATATGCTGGTGAGGTAAGAAGTAGGAGTTCTCTCAAACAGCCCGTCCAGGAATGGTAACATAAAATTACCCCCATCATAAATTGTAAAGAGGTGTGGGGACTATTTAGATACTGAAAAACCTATCTGTCTTGTTATGTGATGCAAAGGATGAGAAAGTGTCATCAATATAATGGTAATAGCAATATGGTTTAGAAACATTGTCAAAATTGCCTCTGATGAGACCATCAAAAATATTAGCCATGAGAGGTCTGAAATGACTACCCATTGCTATCCCATCAATCTGTTGGTACATGTAATTGTCAAAGCTGAAGGAGACAGGCTTAGTAGCCATCCCCATCAAGTTGACAAAAGATGAGGGCTTTAAGAGGCCACAATAAAGATAGCACAAATGTCAATAGTCTTGTCAAGAGGGATATTTGTGAACAGACTACAAATATCAAAAACATGAGAAACTCCATATCAAGAGTACGTTGCAGTTTATGTATATCAGGTGCAAACTGGAATGAGTCTGGAATACAATACTCAGAATAATACTGCAAAACAGGATCAAGAATTTCGACCAACCACTTGGCTAACACATGCTGGGCAGAGTCCACCATAGACAAAGTAGGCCGAAGCGGAACATTCATTTTATGAATTTTTGGCAAGTCATACATCTTAGGACACTGGAAGCCTACAGGTCAGATTCTATCATACACCTGCTTTGAGAGGAACATGCTTTTATGAAATTCAAGCATTCTATACTGAAATATAACATCCATTTTCACAGTGTTATCAAATGATGTATCACCTAATTTCCAAAATTTACTAGTATTGTCCAATATCAACGATATTTATATAATTAGAATAGTTCAGAATCACAACACTAGATCCTTTATCAAGTCTGGTTATATAAATGTTGGTTCTACATATTAACAATCTGTCTGATAGTGATTCTGCTGCCAAAGGAAAGTCTTAGAATCAATAGATGAATTTACAAAGTCATATGCAAGCTCATTTAGATGGACTTTAAGATGGCTTACATTTTCAGCAGATGTCGGCACATGTTTTACTAATTGGGGAAAAGGCAACAATAACTCAAACTCACTAAAGACTTTGATTCTATCAACCATCTTCGGGGGAATACAGAAATCCAAACCATGAGACAGGACCAACTTATCGGTATCGGAAAAAACTATAATTGGATAAATTTATATGTTTATCCATGGTAACAGTAACACCAAACTTTCTTTCTATCAGAAAATTGAGATAAGCTAAATGCTTAGCATTAGTTGTGCTACTAAAGAAAATATCTTCCTTGTAACTGTCATTGCTCTTTCCAGTATTTAAAGTAGTGTGCAACATCAACATCAGGATTATGACATTATTTTCTGTAGGTAGCAAGAATTCACTCAAAAAAGTTTTCTGTGAGAATTATGATTTTCAAAACAACCTAATATATAATATGTAATAGTCTTCAAACTTATTTAGATGAAGCATTGTTAATTTTTTTTAACTGTACCACCTTCATCTTAATATTCCTTTACAGGCTATTTAATTCAGTACATATTAACAAATGGTCTTTTATACAAATTTCTAGTCAGTCATTGTGGCAGCAATTTAATGGATACAGACATTTAAACATTGACATGGTGACATGCTGAATTCCATTTCATGCTTAAGCATGGGAAGGAAAAGGGATTTAAGTAACTGTGAACACAGTATGATCTTTGATGGGTGGGTCTAAATATTTCAAAAATATTGATTGATTAGGATTTTCCTACATAGCTATCTCGAGATGGCCAGAAAAATAAAGAATTTCAGTGAATGGCAAATCTATGGACAAAAATCCATTTTTTTATGAAAAAGGCAAGAGGAGAAGATCAGACTGATTCAAGCTGATAAAAAGGCAGCAGTAATTCAAATAAACACACTTTACAGTGTGGGAAGAGCACAGAAGAGCAGTTCTGAATGCACAACATGTTGAATCTTGAAGCAGATGAGCTACAGCATCAGAAGACTACATCTGGTGTCACTTGTATCAGAAACTGAGGCTACAATTTGCTAAGGAACATAAAGGTCACAAAATTGGACAGCAGAGGATTCCAAAAATGTTTCCTCATCTGATAAGTTTTGGTTTCTGCTGCATCATTCAGATGGTAGGACCAGAACTTGGTATGAACAATGTCAAAGCATGGATCTATGTTTTGCAGCAATGGTTCAGGCTATTGGTTGTGGTGGTTTAATGGATGGGGAATATTTTCTTGGTATACTTTGAGATTGTTTAAATGCTGCAGTAACTTGGATTAGTATGGCCGACCATATGCCTCAATTTATAACTTCAGTTCATGCACTCTTTGGTCCCGACTTTCAGTAGAACAACACAACAGACCTGGAAGCAGATGGCCTACAGCAGCAGAAGACCACACTGGCAGCAATGTCTACCAATTATGACTAAGGTTAAAAATTATTAAGTATCACAAAAATTAAGCAATAGAAGATTGGAAAACATTGCCTGTTTATGATAAGTGTTGATTCCTGCTGTGACATTCAGATGGTATGATCAGATTTTGGCATACACAACATGAAAGTATGAATCCATCCTGCCTTGCATCAATGGCTGGTGGTGGTGAAATGGAATGGAAAGTATTTTCTTGGCACAGCCTACCTATGTATTGTAAATGAGCACATACCTCAGTTTATGATTATGGTGCACCCATCTTCTGGTTACCACTTACAGCAGAACAACATACCATGTCAAAAATCAATCTGATGGAGCACCGTTGAGATGTGGTGGAAAGGGAGATTCAAATCCTGGATGATCGTCCAATCCATCTTTAAGAATTGCAGGATGCCATGTTAACAGCAGAGAACCAACATTTTAAAAGAGTGTTTCCAGAAATTTTAAAAGAGTATTTCCATTGTCAAATAGATGCCAAGAAGAACTGAAGTATTTCTAAAGACAAAATTGTGTCCAACATGGCCCTAGAAGAGTACACCTAAAAAAAAAGTGACTGGTGAGTAGATATATAACACCAAATATATCCATATTAAAGCATTGTTGTAATTTCAGTGGGTTTCAAATTTCCTATCTTACCTGATCATACATAAATTATATCATTATTGTATATCATATATTGATATGTTCACATGTTCTAGTGGTTATAAATGGAGGCTAAGTAACAACAAATCTCATCAAATTTCCAGCAACTTTCTCAGTATATTCACAGATCTCAGATTACTTTGGACTGGACAGTCTTAGTCATTCTTTGAATAAGTTATTTGTCCAGTTTTTATTTTTAATGTTTTTAATCAAGTTTCCAAGTATAACAAACATGGCTGTTGTGTGCAAATATATGCTATTGGTTTAATTTACAAAGTGAATAGCTATACTGCATAAACATATAAAAAAAGTTCAAATAAGCCACAAAAGTCTTCATATAAAAACATATCTGAAATAAAATATAATATTTGGTACTTATGTTGATTGTCATGAGCCTGAATACGTCTTCCTAGACTGACTGCCAGGAATAAAAGAGGATTTTGACTTTCATACCTAACAATCTCTTGGGCAGATCATGTGACTATATATCTATTTTTAGCTTTTTAAAGGGTTAGTGAAAGGGTGATAACTTTTTGTCTTTTGCAACATAGCCATTATTCACAATTTCCTGGATGAGGTCTTCATATTTTTCCAGTTGTTCCCTTTTCTTCATCCTCTTCTAGTGATCTAATGGCGAATCAAAATCCAAGACTTTCTTTTCTAGAGCTTAATTATCACCTCTAGTCTTTTCTCTCAGATGGAGTGATTTATATGGATCTGAAAATTCCAGAGTATCTATTTGTTTCCACAGCCAAAACCAAATCATTTGCACAATTCTTTATGTATCACTGTTCCTACTCTCTCATACCTATTTTTGTATTCATTCTGTGCCGGCTTGCTATATTCATTTATGAAATTTTTTATCATTGCTACATTTATTGAATACAAATTCTAACTATGATGGAATGCTTAAAAGTTCTTGAACCAACCAAAAAAGTATTCCCCTAAAAGAATTCTGATGTGTCATTTGGAATGACAGAATTTGGAAAGTGGGTCAGATGGAAGACTTTTCAGCACCTTCTCATATATGCTCTGTAGAAATATCTTTATCCTTTCAAAAACCTTGGATAAATAAATTATCTATTTCCATCTTATCTAACAACTTTTATGTATTTTGCAAAATATTTAAAACAGTTTCTTTTTAAGTAACTACTTTTATATAAAAGATTATCTGAGTGCTTTAGACTATAGATTTTAAAAAAATTATTTCTTAGCAATTAAAGGGTTTTCTCAAAAACCAGCTCCATAAGTTTTGTTTAAGAAATACGCATTATATATCTTTCTAATTGAAATTTTTTTTTTGTACAGATACTTATATTGAAAAGTAAAATCATATATTTGGTTTACTTCTAATGACTTCAATCCTTGTACATCCCTTTAAGCAAATCCAGCAACATGACAGCCATATTGCTTTATTACCACTTCTCATAATGCATCACTTCTATTGAGTGAGTTGCTATTCTCTCTCACTAGAGACTTTCTTAATGTTGCTAGCTCTTGGCAAATTGAATTAAAGTAGTACATCAATCATATTCTAATTGAGTTTTAATGTCATCTTCTTTAGTCTTATCTTCATATTTATCTTCTGATTTATTTTGTGGAGATAATTAGATTCTCATATGAATAAACATGTAATGTCTGTCAAAAGGTTCTGTTTCAACCATTTTTCTTTCTATCACTGTGAATTTTACCAATACCATTATCGTCATTATTCATTAACAGCAAAGCTACAAAGTCATAATTTTCTCCAAAAGTTAATTTTCTGATTGTTAAAGTTTGTATGTTATTTTTGTAAACTTGTGTGGATATTTTTCTTTGTTGTTCAAAAGTTCAAAATACATTTTAGTAATGGATTTCTGATTGACTCTGACAAAATTGAGTTTTACTTCATTCTGGGTTTTTTTTTTTTTTTTTTTTTTTAAAGGACCAAGTGAGAAATTAAACCTTTTACTTTGCAAAACCAGAACTTTACGAAATAATCTGAGAAGGAAAGTTTATATCTCAAATATTCTATTTCACTTACAAGTTAACGCCTTGTTTTTTTTGTTTGCATTTTATTGTTGGTTGCATCACATTTCACTGGAGTAGATTTGAGAAATCAAAATCACAGAAAAACTACATTGAAAAAAATTAAAATGTGCAGAATAAATTTATGACTGAATAATATGAATAAACTTAACAACAACAATAACCGATAATTGTGAATTATATTCTGAAAAATGTTTTTAAAATGACAATTTTATTTGACTATTACAAAAGATAATACTTTTTTTTCAAAATCTTATATTCATACTATTCAGTCATAAATATATTCTGTCATAATTCATTATTCAATTAATAGTTTTCATAATTAAAATTGGTATTAACCTGTAATGAGTGCCAAATAATAACACCCTTCATTCACTCTCTTCTAATTCAGAGAACTGGGCAAGAAAAGGAAAGGAATTTGTGAGCCTTTGTGAAATTTTCATTGGACCAATGAAAATCTGGCCTTTTATAGAAATTAGCCAGTCATCTAAGGAGAAAAAGAAAAGTAGCGAGTTTGATATAAAATGAATTGAAGAATTAAATTAATCAGAGAAAAGTCTCTGAAGTCATGTGAAAAGTTTTGTTTCAGTTCCTCATGATCTGGGTTGAAGTTCTTGCCAGTGTAAAATTATTCACCAATTAAATTATCAGCCTCTAACCAAGCACACAGCATTTCAAAGAATTTTATCTCAACAACCCAAATAAAGCTAAACATTTCAAACTACCTCTCTTCGTCTACTCTTGAACGTATGCAAACTATATATCCCTTCGGTGAGCAACGAACTCTCTTACCTTTGTCTTAATCATATTTTAATATTATTTTGTGTCAGATCATTTAATCTGTTGTATGAACATTTCCTCTTCATGACAATACGTTAAAAATACAGACTTTAAGAATTCTGATTTATTTTCCTGATATGAGCTACTGACTCTACTTCAAGCATGTAAATCCATTCCTTATCTTCTTTTGTTAAAATTACCTGTGTGTTTCCTCGTCGTTATCATCCTTCATTAAACTTCTTGGTGTGGGTAAATCAACTATTCATTTTAACCTCTAGCTCCACACCACTATAAACCAACTGACGTTGGTAAACTTTTCAGGCTGTACTAAAATTTAGTTTCAGCTTGTAATAACTATTCTCATTAAAATGTCTAATAATTTGAGATGCAATGAGTTTTGTATTTAGGCAGCAAAAATTCATCTAAACAAATTTTGTTAAATTCAACTGATAAGATCTATTTCTTTATTACATATTTCCAATTTATGAATGAGATTAGCATTAAAATGATAAATAATTCAACGTTCATGTTTTTTTTTCTGTTTTGTTCAAGTATTTTCAATTATCTCAGTTATTATCAAGAATTGGGTGTTGTCAGTATGGCAAACACTATCTTTTAAAGAAATCCTTGAGTTTTTAGATTACTAGCATTGGAATCAATTCAAAATGACATATGTAATGGTTAAACAGAAAAGCATGTCTTGAATATTTATATATAATGATATCTTTGGTATGGTATTAAATATATGGTAGGAACATTAAATCCTATGATTATTACAATGCATCATCTCCTGCAGAGAAAGGTATTTCATTTAATGGGGGATAGTCCTTTTGTATTACAATGTTGGTGTAGTAGTAGTAGTATTACTAAGTCGCTCACAATTGATACTGACAAAATCTGTCCCTCTCATGAGTACTTCAGTTTATACAGAGTGTCTCTCATCAAGGCCCAGTATTAAGTAGAATTAATGAAGAATTAGATTGGGGGTGGGGTGAAGAATTATTTTCAACTCTACAACCCCTTTTCCACACAAACTATCACATGCTTCTTGCTACTATATTGCTATTTCCATGGCAAATGTTCTGACAAGCTACATTCATTAGTATCACCACTTCATAACTTAACTGTTAAAACTCCTCATACCATATACATTGGGACAATTCATCACCATTCTGTCCATATTTCATCAGTCAACTTCTTCCTGAGAGCTGTTGCTTTGTAGAACAAACTCCCGAGAGGAAGTTTCCTTAATCATTATGATTGTTAAATCTAGAATCAACCATTATATTTCCTACATTTCCTCAGCATCTCTCTTCTTATATCCTCCTTATATACAACAACCTCATTCATTATCTCTGTAACTTGAACGGCTCTCGAGGCTTTTATTAGGTGAATTTTAGTAAAAAAAACAAAATCTTTCTCATAATTACATTAGCATCTAACATCAAAAAGTTGTGATCTCCATATAGTCAGACTTGACAAGGTACAATAATAAAAATATCATTGCACGACAGTCATTGGGAAAGATATGAGTCCACTTTCCCATGTTCTCTGTTCTATTTCAGTATGACAAAAATATCTTGTCATTGACTGGTTGATGAAAAAGAGAGTGGGTGAGTGAACACCTGGGCAAAATATTCTTCATAGCTACCATAATATGTAGGCAGTAGTAGTAAACACCTGTTATGTCCATTGTTAACTTTAATATGGTTAACCAATCACAATCCAAAATTGATTATTTAGTACATTTTACTTTTGTCCAAATGATTCCAATTCCTGTAACTTTCAGGAAAATGTATGATTATAATGAATAAAAAGAGATGTTCAATTTATAAAGAAAATTTATCTATGATTGATGATTAAGGACCGAAATGTTTTTGACAATAGTTGTGGATATATGTAGTAGTAGTAGCAACAGTACATACTTGCCACCACATAGTGACTTTACCTTATTGTAGTTGTAGGCATCTGTTTATCTTGCGAGACAATGGAAGCACTCAATTTGGTAAAAATTCAGTCCTTTTGTGAGCAGCATCTGGACCTGTGTTGGGTTCTCACCATGTGGTGAGACTGGAGTGACATCTCCAGGCTGCTACTACAACCACATGAGCCCTCATCTCAACCATAGCAAGATCCAAAGAAATACAAGACATTACATTAAGGGCCAGCTTAGCTGCAGCATGTTACCAATTTTGATAGCCAGCCAAGTTCCTGGTTCCATTCTGGATTTACTTCCATAGCCTTTTCTGTGCTTGGATATAGCCACAAGGCAGAAGACATTTAAAATCGGTTTTCTTTCTCCTAGATGGAGTTCCTGCATTGATAAGCTCCTTCTATATAAAAGCAGCTGGCTAATGAGCATATATTCTGAAACCAGTTCTAATGAACCATTTATTGGTTAATTTTACAGGGAACAATCTCTGATTGGTCATCACTTGGATTTGATAGCAACTTGTACCTTTAAAATTGAGTTTAATAAAATTTAACAATTTGCTAAAGTAGTATTTTTTTTCAAAATATACATTATATATTAATACCTTAGATGTGTGTTGTGGTATAATGGATATTTGCTTGAAATTGGAGAGTGGATTTTGAATTCTAGTCAGGTTCATTACATTCTCTTGCACACAAATACCCTTGGGAAAGGTATGAATTCATCTCTTCTCCCCCAGATATGGGTTAAATAGCAGGACACACTGGGTTCTATAGCCTTGTTTGTTAACTAGTGTACCACAGAAAGAAACAGAAAAATCTCTGCCTAGGTAATCATTAATTGAAAGAGACATGATCACCCATCACATATGACACCTTAATTGATTGATTAGTACCTTTTATTTGAAAATTAGAGGCTGATTAATGAACAGTAAAAATATTTGCACACATTCATGAAGATAAAATTCCTCTGGCTCTCTTTGAACTAGTAAATTAGTTTTGAAAAGGCATGCCACATTTAGTTTTTATTTTTAGGTGATCCTTTCAAAAACATAGTAGGTTAGGCCCAATAGTATACATAAGTTTGCTCAAACTCTTGTCATATTCGAAAATATTCTTTCTTCTATCCAGGGTAAAATGAAAATGGAATTGTAACTCTTAGCACAGGATGAATATATATATATATATATATATATATATATATATATATATATATATATATATATGTTTTTATTCAATTCACTCCAAGTAAGGTGATAATGCCACTAAGATGCAAGGGGCTACTAGCCTCTAGTTCAAAAGAGTGTGAACCAAATGATAGAACCTATCTAAAAGTGTTGTTTTTTAACACTATGAAATAGCTACAAATGACCACATTTGGATCCACAATTATTCCTTCTCAAGAGCCTCTAGAATAATTTGAAACATAACCATTACCACCTATCCAATAAACATTAAGATAATACAATACTCCCTGCTACCCATAATGCACCATTGACAGCTTATATAAATAGTTGTGTCAAAACACAACACAGATTGTCTGAAGATTGTGTGTAAGCATGAATGAGACTGTTGCCATTTATGTTGACCTCAATGTCCACTTTTATATTTATATATCCTCTATCCCTGATATTGAGCACTTTTACTCATAAATACAGCATACCATAAAACTATATTTTTATCATATATATAATAATGGATTTTATTTATCAGCCTGACAGATATGCACTTGCCAAAGAGCACAGTTCTTTAATATGATTTCTCGAATATTCAGGCTGATAGATGAAAATAAATAAATATACTGTTTTATAAAGAAATGGAGGATCTACTCAAATATGGGTATCCACTAAAAATAACATTTAAAAGTGAGATATATATATATACACACACACACACACACACACACACTTTATGATCTAATACTTTTGATATTTTAAAGTGGATATATGAATGTTGATCAATACAGCATACCTTAAGATTATATATGTATATATAGTAATGGATTTTATTTATCAATCTGACATATGCACTCATTAAAGAGCACATATGATTTCTCAAGTATTCAGGCTGGTAGATGAAAATAAATATACTGTTTAATAAAGAAATAGAACATCTACTCAAATATGGGTATCCACTATAAAACATTTAAAAGTGTTTATATATATATATATATATATATATATATATATATATAAACACACACACTTCATGATCTGATACTTTTGATGTATTAAAATGGATATATGAATGTTGATTCCATATTGTCACTAAGTTTCAAATTGGACTGGATTTTGTTCTGCTATTCAAGTGAGGGAATTTTAATGGTATTGCTCTAACAGAAATCACTTTATGATTTGCCATGTTATATATGTTAGAAAAATGGAATCAGTGAAGAGTTCAAATTCCAACCTGGTCTGTTGCATTCACTTTCTCACATATTTCTTTAGGATAAGCATGAAGCCATCTCAGGTGTCATTTAACCATTACCACACTGGAGGAGAAAATTGACGCCATAGAATTCTCTCCCTTTGCTGCTCTAGGCACATTATGTTGCCTTGAGACGGTTGCCATTTATTTCTGGTATTTTAAGCTGGAAATTGTCTACTACTGCTTTGGAACGAGGCTAAACTTCCATTTTATGATGCCATTTTAAATTCTTTTAGAATGGTGTAATATCGATTAAACCCATGTTAATTTTTTTGTGAACAAAAATAACCACATCAACATTTAACAAGAAATAACCACATCAACATCTATTCAAGAGTTTTTCTTTGATTTAGACTGATGATGATTTTAAAGGCTTTACTCAGATGGATATTGATGAAGTGGTCGAAGATGATAAACATGCATCACTACATGGAGGAAAAGGTGAATGACCACTAGCAGCTACTACCATCTATGGTTGACTAATTTTATAGAAACTACTGGTGACCATTGATATACCTAATAGTCTTTCAAAAGGCGAATTATTTCATCTATTTATAATCAATGAAATAATAACTTTGTCAATGAGATAAATAAATATGATAGGTAAAACAAAGACCAAACAAATGCTGGTGTCTTCTCCTCATATGTAAACATGAGGAAGCACGTCACTTTTTTGATGAAATAAAAGCTTTCTTAGTCATTTTGCTTTTTATTGCACCCCAGAACTTCACAAGGAGTAATAAAAGGCAAAGTATGTTAAATTGTTAATGTATTTGTTTGTTTTTGTTTTTTGTTTCAATTTTTTTTTTTTCAACATCAAAACATGCATGCAGAACATAATACATAGCATAATGCATTATATCAAAATATTACTCATCCATTCTTTTACTAGTATACAAAAAATAAAATATATATGCACAATACAAAAAAAGTTACTACAATTTTAAAACAGTAGGTGTTTGTTTTTGCACCCTCAAAAAAAATGCAGTGTCAGGGGGAACAACTCTAGAAAGAATTTAGTGTGGGGTAAAGGTTAAATAGAAGAGTAGAAAAGGCTCTGTAGTCTTGAGTGGCAGCCTGTTTAGGAGAAGAACAACTCTGAATTCATCATAACTGTCAAAAGCAACAGGAAACCATTCCACCATCCTTCCTAAGTTGTTCTGGTAATTCAGTTATTAAAACTAAAAGGAAGCTGTGGGAAGCCATGATTGCCTCTATTTTATCTATATATCAATAAACCTGTACCAATGTATAGTGTGTGTCACAATTGGTATCACAGATACTGAGCAAAAAATCAGAGACAGAGACAAAAAGAGAGTGACACAGTCAATGATTGAAGGAGAGGGTCATTTACTAAAGGTAGTTGTTTGTAGTGAGGGATTAAATCAGGTTTCATGACTTAATGATATGTTGAGGACAAATTCGCCCTTGAACTGAAAGTGAATTTTGAAATTAAAATTTTTTATTTTTGTTTTTTAATCTCTGTGAATTTCTTACAGACTAAGAGAACCCAGATTGTGTGGAGTATCAAAGAGAGAAACAGAAAGAAAAAAACTTGGGCACAGAGAGTAAAACATTAAAAGAGAGTGTAACACTGTGAGGGGGGTTAAATCATGTTTTATGATCCAATGATCTGTTGAGAACATTTCAATATTTTGACTATCTGGGAATGGTCATGTTTTAAAAAGTAAAGAGTGTGGCAGTAAAAAATATTATTAATAAATCTGTGTAATTTATATAGGTTCTGCTAGTTTAAACAAATATTACTAAACTAAGATCAGAAAATTCAGTCTACCTTTAACCATTGCAATGTAGGAATACAATGCTTTGCAAAAGTTTGGAAACCCTGTACAACAATAGATTAAAAATGGTGTTTCAAGGATATGAGATCAGGTATAATTGTTGAGCCAAGGTAAACTTCTGGCCTGGTCTATTGAATTTCACTTTTATACATTTTGGAAAGGCATGAACCTATCTATTTTCTTTCTAGTTATGGATTAAATAGTATTGTAGACTGGTCTCTCTAGCCTTGGGTGGAATCTAGTCTAGGAGAGGGACTCTTCTGAATTCACATTTGTGGAAAAGGCAGTGGGGAAAAACTCCACTATCTTTGTCAAGATGTGTCAATTTGCAGATATTAAAAAAGATATGAAGAGCCTTTATCACCTACTTTCTGGAGGGACCTGATATTAAAACAATGGTAGCAAGCATACCCATAAATAGAAATTTGCTCATTATAAACTAGATTGCTATAATTTCTGTACTTTTAATGTACAGTTGTACTAATTTTATAATTAAGCTCTCTGTGACCAAAATGAAATTAAAAAAATATTTTTTTATATAACAGCTTCACAACCTTTGATACATGGATGTGTTATTTATTGAATAACAATTTTTTGCAAGAGTTTCTTTGTCTTGACTCAAAACAACTTCTTTTTTTATAATTCTTATCTTTCATTATGAATGATTATTTAAAAAGAAATGAAATAAATGAATTTTAGAAATAGTTGAAGAGCCCCTTCTTCTCACAAACAAATAATTCGGTAAACAAAAAATAAATTGATTATCAAATTCTTTGTCTCAGCTGAAATCAATTTTGATAATTATTTCGCTTTTGTGCCTTTTAACATCTTTCCAGTGATAATATTTTATTTTGACTCAACTATCTATATTCTCTACATTTTGATCAAAACTTAAATGATAAACTTAGATTTTTCATTCCTTTTCATGACAGAAATTGTTTATCTACATGAATTATTTTTGTCTTGGAAATACAAAGACTATATGGAAGGTCATTTTGAATATCCAGAGAGCCAGTTGTATGGTAAATTTGCAACCAACCAGAGAACTAGACTGAAAATATATGACTGGGCACTTTCTTATTTGGTTATACAATGAGCTTGTGTACTGTGTGACAATTGCATTCAAAATGAGTCTTATACAAATATGTTTGGTAAAGCATCTTATCACTCAGGTGTTTCACATCTCTACAATCTAGATTTGACTTTCTGAAACTTGGGTCTTTTCTCAAAATTAAAATAACTATTGAAACTCAATGATAAAATAATAATAAGATTAAAATGGCAAATAACTGATGGCAGTCTCAAAAGATGACCTTGCAGATTTTTCTAAAAAGTAGAATGGGTATTCTCTGAGGGTCCTAGATAGAAGAAGACCCCATTGCCCTAGGTAGGTTAATTTTTGTTAACATTAGATAGCAGGATGATTTCTGGACAGATTCCCAAAATTCATTTGGTCAATTGTAGAATTAGTTAACATTTCACGTAAAAAATTGTAAGTTGATAAAGCCACTAAGATGCAAGGGGCTTACTGAGTGAAAGAAATTGAGGAAATTTTACTGAGGAGAAAGTAAAATAAAAAGGACACGATTCAAAGAGACCAAAGGTGACAAATGACTGTATCTGATATAGTATATAAGAACCCCCTCCCTTTCTTCTATTTCAACAAGGAATATAGACTCTTTGAAGCAGTAGGGCCTTGGATCCTTTCAAATTATTCTATCTCAGACCTCACTTATAATCGTGTCTTTTCCACTTAGTAAAACAATTCCATTTTGGGAACACCAACAGCTGCTTTATTACATTCTCCTTAATCTCATCCACAGTATTTCAAATTTGATTTTAGCTTTGAGAAAAAGCAAAAGGTCTGAGGAGACCAATCTGAACTGACATACCTTGGTGATGCAATATTTTACTTAAAAGAATGAGCTTTCAGTGTTAATATGACAGTGATGCAATACATTAGCTGATCACAACTGGCCGAATATCCCTACCGAAAGTGTATGTACATGCATGTGCAGTAAGATCATCTCTGATTGGTTTCCAAGTTACATCAAAGTCGTTCAACTGCTTCTTGAGATATTCAAAATGGTTGGATAATTTTCAGACATATCACATTCTTTCAAAGTTGGCTATCATCATCATCATTTGGTAGGAAAAGAATGTTTGTGATGACCTTGGAGCTGAAATTGTTAAACATTACCTCCTCTCCTTCCATGGTAACAGGTTAGTGTTCAAGGTCATATAAAAGACCAAGATTTCAAATGCTGATTATCTAAGAAGACAGACAAGGCACAATAATCATGTAGAATTTTTCATCAGCTCAGAAAAATATCTAGAGATATTGTCAATTGATCTCTTTTTATACAGAATTTAATTGTTTTTTTTATTGGTGTATGTTGTCAATCCATATCTGTTTGGGAGAAAAAGTTACAGAGTAAAAGATAAAGGTAGGTACATTGGCCTCAAAATGGTAAAAATGATCAAATTTGCATTTATATCAAATGAACCTCTTAAAATAGATGCAAACACATTAAGATATTTGTGGTTCTAAAATGGAAATACTTAAAATTGCTGATGGTAATTCATAATGGTGGCGCTCAGAAACTAAAATGCATAAATGATACTTAAAACAAAGAAAGCATTTTGAAATCAATATCAACTTGGGGAATATAATCACACCAATATAGCAAACACAGAAAGAGAACTACAGAAAATTCCTTGGTAAGGTAGTAAAAGAAAGTGAGAAGAAAGGACTAACCATCAATTGTAAGAAGACCAAAATGTGAACTATGAATTGGAGACATCAGAATCAAACAAGTATGAAAATTTAAATATATGGGTTGTATTTTAACAGAGGATGGAAATTGTGATATTGAAATCCGAAAGCACATTGGAATAATGAAAGCTGCCTTCCAAAAGTTAAACAAGATATTAAGAAACAGGAAAATTTTATTAGAAACAAAGAAAAGTGTGTGCAACTGCTACATGATATCAATCCTCGTATATGACAGCGACTGTTGGGTAATTTCATCATAAATGAAGAAAAGACTTCAAGCAACAGGAATTTGGTTCTACAGAAATATGCCGAGAATACCACAGACTGAATTTGTGAGTAACAAGGAAGCTTCAGGGGAAGTGGAAACAAAAGGCATTTACACTTACAGTCAAAAAGTGAAAATTTAAATTTCTAGAATAGATTATGAGGACAGAGGGCTTAGAGAATTTAACACTCAGGCATATTGAAGGCAAGAGGGATAATGCAAAGCAGTGAATGACCTACCTAATGAGCTTGTGTAAATAGATGGCAGAACAGACACAAGGAGGGATAGCAAAAAGATATAACTTACTCAGAATTACAAAAGAGAGAAAGTTCTGTAGAACCATGATCAACCACATCCTGAAGGAACACAGTACATAAAAGAAAATTATTAGCTTGATATCAGGATGATTTTTTCTTTAATAAACTGAAAGTTTATTTACTATTTATTTATTTTCACTAGGAGTAAATATGTTTGCCTATCATCCAGTTCACACCCTTCTCAGGTCTTTTGAACAGGAGTAGAAAATTAATCCCTTGTTTCCTGTTTAGTATTGGATTTCTTCTCCCTTCTAAAGTTTTCTCATGCTCTTTTACTCCCAGTAACCCTTTGTGTCTTAGTGGCATTATCACCTTGCTTGGGATGAATTGATTAAAAAAAAAACACTATTTATTTTACAACATTGTTACATTGAATCAATTGTTGGAATAAAAATATGCAAAATTAAGAAAAATGTAGAACTTGTAATGTTTTTTAAAAGCGAAGATAAGATTCCATTGGTCATGTTTGCCCCTGAAAAAGAAAAGCATAACATGGTTTTCTTTCTTCCATTCTCCACATTTAGCTTTATGACAGAAAAAGCTAAGCTTAGAAAAGATCAAGAAAGAAGTTGTCAACATTTCTGTATTCCACTGCGTTGACATTTTGTCATCATGGTATGTACACTTTGGGAACTAGTTCTATTAAATAACCTGACCACAAATTTAAACTATGTTTTTTTTTTGTTTTTTTTTAGTTGCTTTTTAATGGCATATCAACTCCTTATGGATCATTTAATGCTGAAATTTCCCTTCCTTGGGAACTTGAGTAATTTTTTCCTTTTACAAAAATCTATTGCTGATAATTTTTTTTTAATTTTAATCTATACTTTCATTTTTTGGCCCCAGTTTGGGGATTCACTATTTGCTCATAGTTAAGATCCTAACAGGTGCTACCACTCACTGTCAGAGTGGACCTAGGAACAACAGCAATTAAGAAGTTGTTCGATGCTCCTCAAAACCTCCTGATTGGAGGCCTTGCTGCCAGATGTAGTTTATGATCATACCCTAAACTCTTGTGTTAGGTAAGTGACGCTGATTGTGGTTGTTAACATTTGGTAGGGAGGGAATAATTAAAATAGGTGAGAGATTGGTGGGTTTGTTTTTTTTTACTAAAAAAATTACCTGAATATAAAGCTCAAAAATAACTCAAGGTAGAAGTTTACATTTGAAATGGTAATGCAATATGTAGAAGAGAAGGCAATAGGAAATGGAGATGTTGGAGATAAGTAGGACATATAATGGCTGAACCTTGATTTGAAGAGGGCTGAAGTAGTCAGGGAAGCAACCATGCAGGAGTCTTTATCTACAAAGTGGCAGTTCAAGGGGAAAAGGTTTGTTTGTTTATACTTATTTTGGAAGAACTTTGTTCTTGTTTTATTATTTCCTAACTAGAATTGACGTCTGATGAAATCAGGAATAGAAAAAAAATTTGTTGATGTCTACCAGTGAAAATATCAAAGAGATCCAATCTAAGAAATCTGGACCCAGACAGCAATAAAATTTCTTTCATTTGGATGTAGTTAATGACTGACTGCAGAAGTAAAGATGAAAAAGCAGTCACAAGAAGATATGTCGCCATTGATTCATGCAGAACCTGCTTTTTGCTGAGGTCTCAAAAAAAAAATTAATAATTCTTTAGAGAAAACTCGATTTATTTGGGAAAGTAGAACATTTATTGGGAACAAACAGACTGCATATGAATAGAAAATGTTTGCAAGTATGCAAAAATACAAGATGTAAAACAAAGATGCATCTTCTCATTTAGCCTATATAGTTTGTTGATCTTGAGAAAACTATAAGTTCTACCAGGATTTATTACTTGAGAGCAGAGTCTTAAAACATAAGATGTGCAAATGACACTTGTGGCAGGCAAAGAACAAAAACTGCAGTAACTTGGAGAGTTAAAGAAGGCAAGAAAAAGGACTATCAATAGTAAGAAGACAGACTGTATGGTTGTTAGCAAGATGATCAAACAAAAATGTGAGCTAAAAATTGAAAACTGAAAATGAAGCAGATAGAGAAATTTAAATATCCAAGAAGTCTTATAACAGATGATGGAAAATGTGACATTGAAATCCAAAGATACATTGGAATAATGAAAGAAGTACTAAGAAACAGAAACATTTATAGTCACTTTCTTTTACTGTTTTTTTTCTTTTTAACCAGTATAAAAGATTTTCAGTGATGTATTATAGTCAACCTGAAAGAGTCCAATAAAGAGTTAGTGGACAGACAACAGCAGATTTAGTATCTGTTATCTTTTCAAATAAAATCCTTAATTACTCAGTTAAAAAAAAAAAGCATAGATGAATGTAGATCTGGAGATTAGTCAAGGATATTTGAATTGCCTGCAATCTGTTATCAAATATTGGAAGATTTGTGATTGTGGTGAAATCAGGAAAATTCCAAGAAAGATAAAAGAAAGATTTCCTTTGTATTTTCGATGCAGCCTAGTCAAATACGCCACAAGAGATTGATAGCAGATCTGATAAATATATTGCTAGAAAGTAAAAACTTCTATAAAAAAAAAAAAGATTTGTTTTGTACTTTCAATGCAGCCTACTCAGATATACTTCAAAAGGTGATAGCACTTTAAAATATAGAAGGACTATTTGGAAATGAACTGATAAATAATATTAATAAAAAAAATAACCTACCTGAGCTGATGATATCTTTGTCCCCCTCAAACTATTCATCTTCTAATCTCACATGTCTCATTGTCCCTTCTGCTTTTTCAAAGCATACCATCATCTTTGAGGATCAACTTTAGGTACCCTTTTCTCATTCTTAATATCATCCACAGTATTTCAATTGCATAGAACTATACTATGTGCCTGGTGGGATGCTGATAGGCTTACATAATGTTTCTTGTTAAAAAAAAAAAAAAAACTCTACATGAGATGTGAAATTCCTTCACCATTGGTCAATATAAATGCAATGATAACTTTTTACAAAAACTCTGTGACATGTCATTGCTGACTAACTACACTAAGATGTATCCATACATGCATGTAGAGTAAAGTACCCTGGCATGTTGCCAATTTAGATGAAAACTGCACAACCAGTTTTTTATGATATTCAAAATGGCTGTATACTTTCCAGGTAGCCATTGTGCTGATGATATGATCCAAATTTTTAGTTGTATAATAATATCACTTGATATTTTGTAAACTGTTGAATACAGGCTTTTTTTTTTTTAAATAGTTGGCCATTTTCATTTGCCATTGTTGTATACATAGCTCTACAAAGGAGTTTTGTTCAAACTATTATATAAGTATACAGGTAAAGAATTTTAGCAATTTAACAAATATTAAAATTCTGATATTATAAAATGATGTATACAAAATAAATGAGGACTAAATGTGTAAACCTCTTAAACTATTATTTACACTATTTGAACTGTTGTCATAATCTTCATTGTCATATTCATGACGTTTCAGCCAATGTATGTTCTGGCCTTCTTCAGGTGATATACGTTGGACTTTTAAACCTAACCCTTTATTTCATCCACTGGGGTAGATTGTTCTAGTTCCACATTCCATGCCTTTTCTGGATATCTCAGTTTCAGTTATTTCCTTTTAGTAACTCAATTCTTCTAGATTTTTTTTTCACCTCTGCTGTGGCCAGGTATTGAACTTACTTGGGTCAAGTCACTGGATTACTTCAACCAAACTGGAGCATACAACAGCCAGAATGTTGTGAATGACAATAAAAATGAGGACAACAGTCTGAACAATGTAAATAGTGTAAATAGTTATAATGCCTCATCTCAGAAATATAGACAGATAATGTTTATTAATATCTATAAACACAATGTTTTTAAATTAAAGTTACTTTATCTTTGATTAACCATAGTGTTAACCACCTTAGTATTTAGATCACAGTTTGAGAGTCAAGGGAGGTAAACAGTTTTGACAATCTAACAAATAATAAAATTATGATTTTATAAAATGATGTATACAAAATAAATGAGGACTGAAATGTTTAAACTGCTTAAACTGTTTTAAAAGTGAGAATTTTATTAATATTATTTTATGGCATATGCAAATTGCTGAACATTGCACTGTAAAATAAAGGAAAAGTACTCAGCCCAAATAATACTGAGTATTATTGCTCATCTTTAATAAATGAGGATGTTTCATGTTTCTTTTGTGCTGTGCATTATTGCCTCTTAACATGGTTATTATTTCTAAACATTGTCAAAAAGATAGTCTCAATAGATATCCCTGATCACTATAATCTCATTATATATCCTACATATCCTCACAGTCTGTAACTATTTCCTTTTCTTAGATTGGTAGAATAATATTATTCAGTAAGCCTTTGTCTTGCATGACTCTTGGGGCTAATATAATAATTTTTTACAAAAAGTGAAAAATGTCATTGATAATTTTGGAAAGAGTTATTTTTATCTCTCCAAATGTTGTTGTTTTTGTTTTGGTTGATCCATTCTGCAGCATTTTTCTGCTGTTTTATTTTCTTTTTTTTATGCCCTATTCCTTCATGATGTAGGCAATCGTCATTCCCTAAAGATTTTTTTTTTATTATCTGTGAATTACCCTGCATCCTTGGAAGAGATAATGGTTTAGTTTCTGTTTGCCTTCTTTGTGTTTTGGAATTCAGAGTTTCCTTCTCTTAGATTGGTTGCAACACCAGCTTAGAGAACACAGTTTCCCCTGCCATTTAACCCATAGCACAGAAGACAAGAGATGGATCCATGCCTTTCTTAAGAGCCTTTGTCCAAATTAAACATAACAAAATTTGAAATGAGTTTGCTATTCATGCTGATATCCATTGCCCTACACGCACCTCTGCTCTTCAGTTTTACAATCTATAACAAATAGTAGATAATATATTGACTAACTCAACCCATTCTAAGCAATATGAACCACACAGTTCAATTCTCATAAAATATTCTTAAAAAAATATCCTATTGCATATATGACCCATGTAAATTTCAGTATGTTAGAATATAATAAATAAAGTTGCTCACACACTTTCATTTAGATTTACTTATTATAAATAAAGAATTAATCTGGGAATGTGCTTAGATAATAGGAAATAATGGTGTTGATTTTTGGTTTTAAGTGCCAAAATTCATATTGATTGGTCATAATTCATGTTGCTTCATGTCTCTGTTGTCTGATTTATTCTGAACATGAATTTATAGTAACCCCAGGGAATACAAATGCAAGATTGGTTTGTGTTTTCTATCAGGCTGTCTAATTTGTTTTAAAAAAATGCAAAGACTGATACCATAATATAAAAAAATAATTCATATTTTCAAACAATTCAACATTTTTTTAATAAATACCCAATATTTATCTCATAATATTCTTCATTTTATTTTGAAATACACCCTAAGCAAAAACCTGTCATGGAAGTTTGCATCACTTTTCTGAAAATGGCTGAAAGCTAAGTTTTTTAATTAAAGTTTTATTTTGTATGGTTACTCAATATTTATTACATGTATTATCAAAATATTTATTTGTAATAACAACAATAACAGAGAAAGCCATTTTTGACATGTTAGTCCTATATTGACCAAATAGTGTACTGGTTCAAATTCTCTTGTCGTATTTCAAGTAGCCTGAATTTTTTTTTAATCTAACTGAATCCTGATAAAATGGTTTAAGAAAATAATTCTAACAATTATAATCATCGTTAATTCACTCATTTTAAATCGATGAGAATTGACCCCGCTTTTATCCTCTACACACACAAACACATGATTATCAGACAAGCAGTTCACATGGACAGGTTGTTAACATGTATGTCAAGGAAAGTTTCAGCTCCTTTTCTGTTTTCAGGCCATAATAGAAACATTTATCTTTTAGCACTCAACAAAATTTGAGGAAAGAAAATGAAGCACTTCTTGCATTTTTCTACCTAAATTATCTGGACACTCATTACACACATCTATAAGCAAAAAAAAAACAAAACAAAACATACAAGAAAGACTGTATACACTTTACTTATTCTTTATCTTATCCTTCTGTCAGATTCTGATCCATATTTGATTGACATTTCACTCCAACCTCATGATTTTACTCAGTATTATTGTCTCTCATCTCTCCAACACCACATAACAACCAGATAATAATAAAATTCTTTTACTCTGACCAAAACCTGATAAAATGTTTTTCTTTTGTTTTAATCATTTCACTCCAAGCAAGGTATTAAAGCCACTAAGATGCAAATGGTTACTGAATGTGAAATAATGAGAAAACAAAAAACATTAAGGAACAAGAACAATAAAAAAAGCAAGTATTAAGAAGACAGAAGATAATAATTGACATTGCATGTAAATTTTTGATGGTCAAAGTTGATTGGGAAGCAAGAAGAGAGTCCCACAAGCAAGATGTGCAGAACAAGAAATTGTTAGTATAGATCTTATGGTTACATCTAGTCTATTCAGCTGTAAAATGATGAGACCTTGTTGTCAATCTAGTACTGCACTTTCACATTTATATTATTCATATTTGTATTTATTAATTCAGTATATATAAATGATATGGTAGGTGTATTATAAATGGAACAGAAAACTTTTGAGTTTTTTTTGTTTTTTTTTAAATTATGGTTGAAATTCAAAGTATATTAGTTCACATCATCCTGTTAAAAATATAAGAATTTTCAAAAATTTGGAGTATTATTTGAGTATACATTGATTTTCTTTTGAATTTCCATTGCATAAAATGATTAGATTTTTTTCTATTTCTGTGAATTGTTCCCCAGAGTGGAATTGTTGTTATGTCTTAAAGTGTTTATAGTTTTACTATTTTTTTAAAAATTTTGCCTTAGGCTTTCTTCAGACATTGTCTCATATTTGGAAAAAGTTTATTTTCATATTCATCTGAATAAATAACCTTTGTCTTGTCTGAGCCCCCACCCACCCCAATTCACTGTTAGAAGCACACCGACCATTTTTATTTTGCTATCAACTTAGTTTTCTAGCTGAAATTTGACCAAATAAATGTAATTGTAGATGTTTATTAGTATCTATACACACAATGTTTGTTAAATTCAAGTTATTTTATATTTGATTAACTGTAGTGGTAACTACCTAAGCAATTAAATCACAGTTTGAGAATCAAGAGAGGTAAGCAGTTTTGATAATCTAACAAATATTAAAATTATGATATTATAACATGGTGTATATGAAATAAATGAGGACTAAATGTTTAAACATCTTAACCTATTATTTACACTATTCAAACTGTTGTCATCATCTTCATTGTCATATTCATGATGTTTCGGCTGTTGTATGCCCTGGCCTTCTTCAGGTGATATACGTTGGACTTTCAAACCGAACCCTTTATTTCATCCACTGGGGGAGATTGTTCTAGTTTCACATTCCATGCCTTTTCTGGATATTTCAGTTTCAGTTATTTCCCTTTAGTAACTCAATTCTCCTAGTTTTTTCCACCTCTCCTGTGGCCAGATATTGAACTTACTTGGGTCAAGTCACTGGATTACTTAAACCAACACTTTTATCCAATGTGCCATGAAGAAGACTGGAACATACAACAACCAGAATGTTGTGAATATGACAAAAATTAGGACAACAGTCTGAACAATGTAAATAGTTATAATGCCTCATCTCAGAAATATAGACAGATAATGTTTATTTGTATCTATAAACACAATGTTTTTAAATTAAAAGTTATTTTATGTTTGATTAACCATAGTGTTAACCACCTTAGTATTTAGATCACAGTTTGAGAGTCAAGGGAGGTAAACAGTTTTGACAATCTAACAAATAATAAAATTATGATTTTATAAAATGATGTATACAAAATAAATGAGGACTAAAATGTTTAAACTGCTTAAACTATTTTAAAAGTGAGAATTTTATTAATATTATTTTATGGCATATGTAAATCACTGAAACAAATAACTTCATTGTACAGTAGAATGAAGGAAAAGTACTCAGCCTAAGCAATACTGAGTATTATTGCTCATCTTTAATAAATGAGGATGTTTCATATTTCTTTTGTACTGTGGATTATTGCCTGTTAACACTGTCATTATTAGTTTCATCATTTAATAAAGGATTCATAAAAGCTTTTGTTAATGAATGTCTTTCATTACTTGCTTGTAAAATTATTGCTAAATTATTCTTTACAATTAGAATGAAGTTGTAACTGATGCTCAGATACAAATGGAAAACTGAAAAGAAGAGCATTTCTTGAAAAATCTCTTCATACAAATAAACAGGCAATGGGGGAGTTACTATTGTGCTAGATGGGAAATCCCCATGGTTACTTGAACATGAATTTTGATTGGCTGCTGATTATAGAAGAAGTAATTAAAATGTATCAGGCAGGAATAATGGTTATTAAATACAGAAATGTAATTTTCTTTCTCACTTTCTGTTTTTTAATATATTAAATGCATTTGTTGAACCAGGGTGGGATTCAGGAGCTCTGGAAAAACTTTGCTCAGATCAGTCAAATCAGAATAAAATTTTTTATCTTTATTTTTTCTTTTCTTTTTTTTATAAGTTTGTCAATAAAACGACTCAAGAGCCAGTCAAGGAAGGTAGAAGGTTACTGAGATTGTTGTAAGTGTATAAGAAATGGGTAAGGAAAAAGTAAGAAGTGCATATTACAAGGATATATAGGAGAGATATCAGTTGACCCTAGTCTTGAAGATTGCAATGGTCAAGGAAGCATCCTCTTTGGAGTTTGTTCCATAAAGTAACAGTTCTGGGGAAGAAGTTATTTCAGTGAAATTTACTTCTTAGCAAATAAATATAAAGGGAGTGAAGATTATTTGATGCCATGAGCATGACATAGCAGGTCTTAGCTGTGAAAGTTATATCTGGTGGAACTAAAGAATGTAGCTTGGTTGAAATTTGCCATGCAATAGAGTATTGAGTGGTTAACAGTGTTTCACATGTGTGATAAAGGTTGCCTGGTGGAAAATAATTCATCCCTCACAAGGCTGTGTAATCACTTTCGAACTCTGTCAAGGTTGGACAGTAAGGACTGCTGCACCAACCCAGATATGACAGCAACGCCCCATTCCTGCTCTTATCTGAACCTTCTAAAGATAGAGCATGGTATTAGGAGTCTGGTTTTTTCGGGAGAAATAGAAGAAATTGATCATTCTTCTAATGCCTTGAAAATAAAAATAAAAAATATTCTCGAACAAAATGGATGATACAATTTTTTTTTTCCCATTTAACAGTGTGATGTCAGAATCAGACATGACTGAATGTATGTGTTTATTAAATTGATGAGAATGTAAACATTACTGAATGTATGTGTTTATCAAATTGATGAGAACGGAAAGATTTGTTGTCACATGAAAGATTGGTTCCTCTGATATGTATACTTGATCTTCTCTTGTAGCATTTGGGCATGATTATTTTTATTTTAATTAGTATTGTCAATAGTTATTAGTAATTTTGGACTGCTATTTACTTTTATTTTTGATTTTTTTAGATGAAGCTTTGTCTACAATTATTGCTAATTCATAAGGTTGATAAGCCATAAAAACCAAATTAATCAATAAATATTATATTAAGGTTTTTAAAATTGTATTAATCTGCAAATTTCTTGGGTCTGGTGCTCCTGCTATTCTTGATAAAATCTGTTCCTAAAAATCGTTTTTGTTTATGTTAGCATAAATCAACTCCACTTTTATCCTCTACACACACAAACACTATTGGACAAGCAGTTGACACAGACTGGTCGATAACATGTGCATCAACAAAAATTTCATTGCCTTTTTTCAGGTCATAATAGTAACATTTATCTTTCAGCACTCAACAAAATTCGAGGTAAGAAAACTCCAGACACTTCTTGTATTTTTCCAACTAAATTACCTGGACATTCATTACATATATTTTTGTGATGTCAACAAACACTTGTTGCTACTTTTGTGATCACAGATACAACTATAATATTCCATTGAACAATACTGGTGTCAGATGCCTTCAAATATCACTTGAACTAATAGTACTTGCTTGATAATACTTGACAAGTAACCCATATAGTGATCCAAATAGAGAAATAGTATAGTGGATAGAGTAGAGATTAGTGGCCTGAATAGCAATAGAGTAGAAATAGAGATCAAGCTAGACATCATGCGACTTCCTATATATGTGTTTCCTCTATGGTCACATGGTCTACTTAATTCAATAATGGGATCGCCTGTGTTTGCTTATTGGTGATCAGTGTTCAAACTCAAGTGTCGGCAGCGACACTTTATTCCTATATAACACACATCTATAAAAAAAAACATATGAGAAAGACTGTATACACTTTACTTATTCCTTATCCTGTCCTTCTGTCTGATTCTGATCCATATTGGATCTACATTTGACTCCAAAGTCGCAATTTTACTCCGTCTTACTGTCTCTCGTGTCTCCAATACTATATGCAACCAGATAATAAATAATACCTGTTTTGTTGTTTCTACATCTTGCTGTTTCTCATTTTTACATATATTTTTGTATAAATAAATATTAGGGAGTTTATAATTATTTATTTAGAGTTATAACTCCCCTATAACTTTTATCTTCGTTTTTTTATTGAATGAAGCATTGTAATCACTATTATTAATTTTTAACTTTTATTTACTTTCATTGACATTATCACCACCAACTTACCTTTTAGTTTTGACCCTATTTATCAGTAGAAGAAAAAGTGCAAGATGTGAACTACAAATTGGAGATGTCAAAATCAAACAGTACAAATGTTTAAATATCTGGGAAGTGTTTTAACAGAAGATGGAAAATGTGACATTAATATGCCTTCTAAAAACTAAGCAAAGTATTAAGAAACAGGAAAAAAAATTGTTTATAAACAAAGTAAAAAGTTGTGAACTGCTATATAATATCATTCTTTCAGTGAATGCTGAAAATTCCTAACAGATGAAGAGAAGAGACCACTGAAATGTGGTTCTACAGAAGGATACTGAGTATGCCATGGATTAAGAGTGTAAGCAATGAGGAAAATGGAAACAAAAAGGACATTTATACTTAGAATCAGAAAGAGGCAGCTGTAATTTCTGGGACATAATGAGGAAAGAAGGCTTTGAAAATTTATCACTCACAGGACATATCAAAAGCAAAAGAATAGGTGGGGATAGCAGACCACTGACTTAATGAGCATGGTAAAAGGATAAACATTACTAAGAGTTACAAAGTATATGAAGTTGTGGAGAACCATGATTACCCACGTTCTGAATGGGCTTAGCACACAGAAGAAGAGAAGATGTCTACTCACTGTAGATTGATGGCTGAAATAAAAAGTGTGACAAAAAGCAACAAAAAATTAATAGGAAATTTGAAAATGATTAATAATTTTGGCAATGTTATTTTTTTTTTTTTCACTTGTCCCCAGATTGTAAAATATCTATATATTTTATAATTCTATTATTTATTGCTAGATGACATTGCAAGGATGATTTTATTCATATTTTGTGTAAATTAAAATGGCAGTATGTAATCATGAAACTGAGTTGACTTAAACCTAAAGGCTCAGGAAGAAGCACAAGCCTGAGGGCTAAATACAGTTTGAGTGTACATGAGTATTTTGTATGCTATTTTAGTACAGGGCAGTGTAATAACAAGTAACTAAAAATATAATGCAAGATGACTATTTTTTCTATGTGCTATGTCTTTTCAGAACATGAGCGATCATGGCTGATCACAATTTCCTGTTCTTTGTAGCACTTACTACAACTATATCTAGTAATTCCTGTTCTGCCAACCATCTACATAAACTCTTTAGGTAGGTTATACACTGCTTTCCTCTATCCCACTTGTCTTCAGTATTTCCTGTGAGTGCCAAATTTTCCAATCCCTTTTTCCTCACTATGTGCTTGAGAAATTTCAACTATCTTTCTAATGCTATGTATAGGTGTTCTTTTTGCTTCCATTTTTTTTATCATTGTTCAGTCCATGGTATTCTCAGCATCCTTCTGTAGAACCACATTTCTGTTGCCTCAACTCTCTTCTTCATCTGTGAAGAAATCATCCATCATTCACTGCCATCCATATATAAATGATGTTACATAAAAGTTCAGTACATTTTTCATTGTTTTGTAATGATTTTTTTGTTTATTAATATTTTACTTAGCTTTTGGAAAGCATTTTTCACTATGCCAATGTGTCTTCAGATTTTACTGCTGCATTTTTCATCCTCTATTAAAACACTTTCTAGATAGTTAAATTTTTGTACTTGTTTAATTTTCATATCTGTAATTTGTAATTCACATTTTAGGCTGTTCCTTTTACTGACAACCATACATTCTGGCTTCTTACAATTGATGTTTAGTCCTTTCTTCTCACTTTCCTTAACCACCTTCTCTCGGAGTTCCTGTAGTTTCCTTTCTGTGTCTGCTATCAACACTGTGTCATCTGACTATCTTATATTGTTAAGATTGTGACAACCAATCATGTATCTTGTAGATCTAATTCTCTCAGGATTGCCTCACTGTACAGGTTAAATAAGTCTGGTGAGAAGACGCATCCTTGTCTTATTCCCATTTTCTATTTTAGTTAAAAAAAAAAAAAGCAATAAGAAATAACTGTTAATTATAAGAAGGAATTAATCATGGTAAACAAAAAGAACAGCTGAACATGCAACTAATGCATTAGTGATATCAAAATTAAGTAAATGCAGAAATTCAACAATATGAGAATCGTAAAATAACAGACAATGAAATGTATGGGTTACTTTTCAAAAATGGAGAACGGTATTTTTCTTTTTATGTGCTATGTCCTTTCAGGACGTAGGCAATCATGGCTCTCCACCTCTTCGTCTATCCCTTGCAGCTCTCAACAAATTCCTTCACTCTGCTACCTCCTTCAGACCATGTTATGTCATCTACTTGCTTAAGCCTGCTAGGTTTGTCATGCATTGTTTTCCCTTGTCTCTCTTTCCCTCTATTCAACTTGTGAGTATCAGATTCTCCAAGCCCTCCTTCCTCATTATGTGTCCCAGAAACTTCAGCTGCCTCTTCCTGATGTTAAGTGTAAGCCTCCTCCTTGTTTGTATCCTCTCTAAGACTTCATCGTTGCTCACGTGCTTGGTCCATGATATCCTTAGAATCTTTCTGTAGAACCACATCTCCATTGCCTTGAGTCTCTTCTTTATCTTTGAGGAAATCGTCCAACATTCGCTGCTGTAAAGAAGGACAGATGTCATGTAACAGCTCAGTATTCTTTTCTTTGTTTCCAAAGAAATCCTCCTGTTTTGCAATACTCTGCCTAGCTCTTGGAATGCGTCCTTGGCTATCCCAATATGTCTACAGATCTCAGTGTCTGCTTGATTCTAGTGTTCCTGACCTGCAAATCACATTTCAGGCTCATCCTTTTACTGATCATGATGCATTGTGTCTTGTAGTTTAGGCTTAGTACCTTCTTAGGTACTAAAGAATCAGAAGCATTAGGCATGGCACGTGGAACTAGAACTGTCTACCCCAGTGAGCAAAATAAAGGGTTCAGTTTGACATTCCAACCACCTGAAGAAGGCCGGAGCATACAACGGCTGAAACGTTGTGATAAACATGGCGACAAAGATGAGGACAATAGTCCAAATAATGTAAATAGCATACATAATACCTCATCTCAGAAATATAGACAGATATTGATATCAACAAGAAGCCTAATCAAAATATTTGTGCAAAATTGATAGAGAAACAAGTATCAAGAAGAGAAATAAAACATATTTGCTGAAAGCAACAAAAACTAAGAAGGTGTGGAGAGCTATTCCCACCCACATCCTGATGGGACATAACTTACAGTGATAAATTTAATGTAACTTCATGTCACTTTATCTCTAATCAAAGAAAACTGGGGCAAGCTCAAGAGAAGTTCAGCCTGGTTGCCTGCTTGATTCATCCTCCATCACCGTCATCACTTCGTCATCAGAAATTGAAACACTTTTATTGTTTCATCCGTGAAGTGACTCTATTATTCTCATCTTTGATTGTTCCATCTTTCTGTTTTGGCTGATGAATTCTTCAGCTTTCTTTTAGTGTATAATTCATCTGGCTTCCATTTATGATTGTTCAACATCTGGGCAATTAATCATTCCTGTTGGCGTCTTCAACTTCTTAAAGTCGACTGAACAAATCCAGTTGCACATAGCAAATAGATTATTGCATATGTGAAATGTTTTCATAAATTAGAAAGAAATAATTTTCTTGATTGCAAGCATTACCTTTTTTTTGTTCCTTTATTGTGCATAGATTTTGAATTTGTACAAAACTTGATTTTAATTGAGACCACAATTTGCAAAAGTCAATGTTTATTCCTAAAACATTTTCTAGCTCTTCTACCAGACCTTTCTGTGTTATTCTATGTGTAATCATTCAGATGAATGACAATTTCAACATTTGTTGAAAAGAATTTTAATGCATTTCTAGAGTAAAATAATTTCCGATGACTTGCTATAGATATATAGATATATATTTATATTTGCTATAGATATATAGATATATATTTATATTTGCTATAGATATATAGATATATATTTATATTTGCTATAGATATAGATATATATTTATATTTGCTATAGATATATATTTATATTTGGTGTGTCACTCTGTATGTAATCCCTAGAACAGTGGTCGTCAATCAAAGTTCATCTAACATTGCTGGGGGTCCACACAAAAAATAGCAAATTGTGGGTCCACAGTAATATTTCAGTAGTCCATAGAGAAATTTCACTTTGGAACGGTTGTTACAACTGAGAATTGGAATTTCTACAGTAATCTATGCCATATTTAAATACTAAAAATAGAAAAACAATTCTACAACTAGCAGAAAAGAAGATCAAGCAATGTAAGTTATTGCCCACTTTTACCCTACCAGATGTTTTGATTGTAAAAATTGAATAAAAACTGAGAAGAATATATACATGAAGGAAAATTATATAAAGATTATAATTTATTATATAAATTAATTTAATATATTAATAATAAATAATATTAATTTTAAATACTAATAAAATATTAATATAAATTAATTAATATAGTAATAGACTCAACATTGTAAAAAAGTGGTGATCTTCGGCTATCATTGGCATCATTGGAGCTGAATATAAAAACAAATTGCAGAGCAGCATCAACCACAGGAATCTCATTGAATATATATGCACTTATTTAAAATTTATTAATTATTCACATACTTAAAAATGGTTTATTATTAGTTATTTTACTAGTGTACATAAATATTTTATAGAATTGTTAAATATAAGTTTATTTTTATTAAATTAGTTTTACCTCAAAATAAAACATATGCATTTACTATTTTCTATAATACAATTCCTAAACTTATCTGAGAGTAAAAAGTAAAATAAGCTTTTTTTTTTTTATCAAATGGTCATGGGGGTCCACCAAAAAAATAATTAAGAGTAAAAGTAGTCCATGAGTGAAAAAAGGTCGAGAACTACTGCATTATAGTAAATGAAAGTTTTGACATATTTGTCTAATAGTTTCAACAAATTTCTATATAGACTTTTAGTATTTGCTGTGTTTATGTAATCATTAGAAGGAGTGAAAGTTTTGACGTCTTTGTTTAATAAATAATATTTTAATAGATACTTTCACCATTTGCTGTGTCACTCTTTATGTGATCATTAAAGTGAATGAAAGTTTTGATATATTTATTTTATTAAGTTCTGATGCAAATCTTAATGTGTACTGTAATATGACAATTTACAGCAACTGTCAGTTTACTAAATAATGGTCATTATGGGTGAGGAATCTAATCTTGCTCAAAGTATCATTTATATGCACAAACAGATGTTAATAAGAAACACTATAGTGATATCATTATTATAACACATTTATTTGGTCTTTGGGTCAGATCTAATTTCTACATTTGATTATTTTTAAGCAAATAAGATGAAAGCTTTGTGTCTTCAGAGAGAAGAAGCAAACAGGTCTCGTCCTCCAAGGTCTTTAGTCATTTTTAGACTGACAAAAATATTATTATTTGCATAGAATAAGCTTCTTACAAATAAACTTCATGAGTCAATTTGTAGGAAATATTTTCCTTCAAGGGACTTTCTTATCATTTAAAAGAATAGTTTCCTTAAATATCCTCCTCCCCACCAAAAAACAATTTACTGAACAAACATGATAAAAATACTGTACATGATGTGATATTGGTGTTTGGTTTGTTAAAGAATAGATTATGAGGAAATACCATATGTACTTGACTATAGTGCAAATTTTTATGATCAGTTTTTACTGCAAAACAATAGGAGGTACACAGGTAATTTTTTTTGAAAAGGTTAAAAATCATGCATTTTCAGTGACCAGTTGCACTATACACAGGTAAATTACTTTCTGCAGCAGTTAAAAAGTCATGTAAAAAAAATTGGGGATTGTATTATACATGAAGTAAGCTTATACACAAGTATATACGATAAATAAGATTAAAATACTGTACATGCTATAATATTAGTGTTTGGGTTGTTATAGTATATCTTACATGAGAGCAACATTTAAAGATAGCAATCTTCAGTTGGCAACACGATAGAAGATCAGGCTTTAGACTAAATTAATAAAACTGATTGGATAATCAATTTGTGAGAGACAAGCTTATAGATTCTTTAATAGTTTTTGAGAATGCTGCAATCGAAACAAATGTGGGAATAATTTACTGTTTATCAGACAATAAAGAAAGAAAACTAATTAAGCTGTAGAAATTAATGAATAACAGACAGTCTTATTCAAATGATTTACACTTACAATGCTCAATCGATCCAATCAGCAACCATAGTGGGTTTCACTTGTCATCATTTCCAATTTAAGTTGTAATATGAGATGATATGACTACAATTTGAAACTTGACACAAAAACACAGTGTGGGAATCTTTAAGTGATCTAATCATTACTGGGAACAGACAGCTGACAAGTTCACCATTTCAAAATAAGATTGTTGTAACAGTGTACAGATAAGACCAAAGAGGTGCATATTATGTGGATCTGTAGGACCTTCAACTTAAAGAGATTAAGATTATAGTGATCAGGGAAGCATCTTCTCAGGAGTTTTTACCACACTGTAACAGTTCTGGGA